>JAOANK020000066.1:1585794-1606440 GCA_026257165.2 Telfairia occidentalis | reverse complement strand
CCTATTGGCAACCAACTCAATTTTCTGTTAAGTTTTTAACAAAATTTTAGTTAAATGGTAGTTTTAAAACGTTTAGCATAGTTCAAAGATAGTAGTATTGAAAATTTTGAAAGTATAAAGGTATTTTTAAAACAAACTACAAAGTTTATTTTAAATAATCTAGTCTTATATTTTAGGAATTTAGTTTTAAGGTTCAAGGTATGCTGGAAATTGAAGATAGAATGTCATTCGTGAAAAATGGACATGTTCATGCAAAGTTAGCGGTTTTTGCTTAGGGTAGTGGGAAAAAGAATTTTACGTAATATGGTTAAAAAAACAAAGTTTACTACATGGATCCTTGATTTTAGAAACTTAGTCTTAGGATCCCATTAAATAGATCCTCTGGGTTACATTCATTTGGTATCTTTTAAACTCTTTGGGCGACAGGTGGAAACATCAGAACTCAACTTGCCTGTGGAGAAGATGGATTATTTTGTCCCCGGCTGATGCAAGAATTTTACTGCATCTTCCTGTATATATATCAATCAGTCCAGCCTTAGAGATTATTTTTTCTCTACTTTTTTCTTGGGTCATTTTACGTGCTCCCTGTATAAAAATAACGAAGCATGTGATGATTTCTGCGGTTCGTCTTTTATCCCAGTATTGTATGTATGCTTGTATTGCAGAAAGTGCAAAAATGATGAGTTTATTATGAGTTTATTGTGCAAGAATGTGGAATATGTTTATATGGCTGATAAGCTGGAGTTGTCCATTGCTGAACTTATTAAATGGACTACTGAATTTGGTTTTGGTGATTGCCACATCCCTAATGAAAGGACAAGGACTAGCCCCTGTAAAGGAAATGGTGTTTTTAGAATTATTTATCAGTCCATCAAATACTTGCAGAAATGTAAGAGTTGGAAGGAGTGTTTGAAATATGCCTATAATGGTCGAATTTATGAGTTTGCCATGTCTCGTACATGATACATTGTCTTTTTTTTCTTTTTTTTTTTTATTCAGTTCAACACAATATGTGGAGTGAGTGAATTTGAACTCATGACTTATTGTTCAAGGAGATATGTCTTTAACCAATTGAGTTATGCTCGGTTTGACCATAATACATTATCCTACAATTACTGCCGTTCTTTTTATATATATATTTATGTTGCCATGAGTTTGTGTTTGGCAATGTCACTACTTTTTTTTAGTTTAAAAACAATTTACAAAAATATTGTTGTTTAATTAAATAACGTGAAAGATACGTCATATCAAAGGTCATCTCTGTGACCGTTGCACAAATATTTCACAAACCATATAAATATGCTACATCAACTTTTTGAATTTAGTTTATTTAACAAACCTTTTAATATTCCAAAAGAGAAAAAAAATAATGGTTAAAATTATGGGAACTTAATTAAAAGTTTCAAAATTAATGGATTCATTTTAAATTGATAACATGTACCAATTTGATAGTTTAACTTATTATTTAAAAGTTTTTTTTTTTTTTGCTTTTTTAATAAATGTAGCAGTGTCGATTTAATAATTAAATTATCATAACATACATAAACTAACTTGTTGCTTCAATATTATGGACCAAAAGTGTTTTTAAATATCTAAAATGATTTGAGCATTACTCAATAGTCATGATACACCTTTTAAGGATTATAAATTTGATTTCCCACAACTATATTTATATGTTATATATTTTATTGCCAACTCTAAAATAAATATTATTGACAAAAAAAAATTTGTTCAACTAGAAATTAAAAAAAAAATACATATATATATATATACATATATACACCCCTAGTTAAACTATAAATATATATATATATTTTTTAATAAAAACAACATTTAATGAAAATAAAATGAAATAAAAGAATTATATAAAAACACAAGCTACGTATACAACGACCAGGTCAAAGACCATGGTCTGGTCGTTCTGCCATTACGCACGGATCTGACCCGACCGATTAGATCGGTTCTCAAAACACCTGACCGAACCGAAATTTATCAAAGTTTCCTTATAAACCGAAGAGACCGAGGGTTTGGTGCGGTTCGATTCATCGGTTCATCATTTTTTCATCACGCGTAATTCTCACGCGCTCAGTGGGCGGGAGTCTCTTTAAAAGCTAACGAATTAGCGCGCCTTTACCTGAATTTCACTCGTTGCTTCTGCTCGCTGCATCCATCTGCTTCATTCCAAAGCCAAATCCCATTTTCTTGAAGCCTTACCACTGTTTTACAATTCACCCTCCCAAGTAGGGTTTTGCACTCAGGCCTTACATATGGATCAGTCTTCGCTGCAAATTATCTACGACGTTGGCACTAGATTGAGCAAACAATCTCGCCCAACCAAGGATTTCATCGTCAAATCCCTCCGGGTAATGTTTCTTCATTGAATTTTCTGTCGTTTTTCCGCTTCTATATTTCTCTTCGATTGCCTTCGGGACTGGGAGTGTTCTTCTTTGCTTACTGTTGACTGAATAAGTTGACTAAGTTGACGTCTATTTCGTGGCTAATGTTAAGTTCATACACGATTTTTTCGTTTTCACGAAGATCGATGCGGGTTTCTATGGGTTCCGTTCAAAATTTTGGGTGAAAATTTGTTAGTGCAGTGGTTATTTACTAGGAGACGCTGATGGAGAATGTGTCGATATGTAGTTTGGACTCGGACCTTCCAACACGCGTGAGACGAAGTCGTTAAACTTTTGTTTATTTTATATACTCTCCTCTCTGTGTCAAACCCCATAAGGTGTTCACCTCCAATTTATCGTTCAAATTATTGTTAAGTTTATAAATATTTTTTTTATCCGGAAACATGCGTGGCTACAATAGCTCTGGAGCCGAGGGACATAACATATTCCATTGACTGTTTCCATAAATTATACAAAATAATTGTTGGTTCTTAGCTATATTTTTATTTCATACATAAATCCTAGTATTTTGTTTAGGGGATTTTGTTAATTCATTCGAATGAAAAGAATTCATCAGTTCCTGTGTGATTTTATTGATAAAACTCTCAGTCTCATTTTGTTTAGCGCTAATTCATGAATCATCATGTTTCGTTGTTCAGTTCTTACAATTTATTTTTGCCAATAAATGGGTTTTTCATTTCACAATTATTGTTTTCCATATTAATTGTTCTTTCATTTTTCCATTGCAGCAAGTTGTAGATGCTTTTGCATGTTTAGAACAATCTTACGTCCCAGATGCTGTAAGGAAGTCAGGACCAGCTAAAAGATTAGAGAGTTCTATAAAGCCTCTAAGGAAATCTATAATTAATGGTCTTCTACGGAATAGAGATAAAGATGTGAGACTTCTATTAGCTATATGCGTTAGTGAAATTTTCCGGGTCATGGCACCAGAACCACCTTTTGAAGACAAATATCTAAGGGTAACAAATCATTAATTTGGATGAAATGTATACTCTCCCTTACATTATATAGTGACTGTTCTTCACGTTGCCAATTTATCTATCTGTTTACCATTAAATGTATCCCATCTTTTTTATTTTAGGATGTTTTTATACTTCTTTTGAGCTGTTTTTCTGAGCTAGCGGATACCACAAGTCCACTTTTCACTCAACGGTTTAAAATACTAGAGACAGTAGCACGATGTAAATGTTGTGTGATAATGCTTGACATTGGATGCAACGACTTGGTGTTGGAGTTGTTTAATACATTTTTCTCTGCTGTGAGGTCAGTACCTTTTATCTTGCACTTCTCTTATATTGGTACTTGCACTCTTTTTATCGGTATGTTTGATAAATTTTACTGATTTTCTGTTATGCCAATTTGTTAAGTTACTCTTTTGTTAATTTTGTTTTAAATCTAAGAAATGATAATTCTCCTTTCAAGTGTTGTCTTTCTACAACCCGAGGCCTTAAATTTCCCAAATTTTGTCCTTAATACTTTCACTTTAATAGGTCAGTTTTGTTGTGTTCGTGAGTAAAAGTTCTATTGTAAATGAAAATGTTCGTTTTATGTTTTGTTATAAGCCTACACAAGATCTTGGAGGTAATGGATTCATGTTGAGTAGTAAAATGTAGTTCCCTTTCTATCCCTCAACTAAAATGTCTATAATTTACCTTTTTGCCCATTCGTTCTTTTAAATAAATGTAAGCTTCAAATGGAGAAAAAACTATTACTTGTAGAAAATATGTATTTTTAGATCATATAAGTCGTTAGTGTGTTTAGCACGATAATTTCTATAGATTTTCAAACTTCTACATTTTACTCCTTGGGTTACATTCACTGTACAACCCTTCTGAATTGTTTCATATTGACAATAGCTCTTTTTTTCTATAGAGACTATCACGAGCCTAGTTTGGTTAACAACATTTTGTCAATAATGACCCATATTCTAAGCGAGGATGCCTCTCTACCGTTTGTAGATGTGGTTTTGCATAATCTTGTAAAGGAGGAAAAGGTAAGTATAATTTATTTATGTTTTTTCCCTACCCTTTGTAGTGATTAGAAATATTCTTTACTGAGAACTTTATCTATGAGATAAAATTTACAGTCATTGTTATTATGATACTCTTGTATTTACATAGTTTAGGTGCAGTATGATGGTTTTAGTAATCTTCTTGAATGATGGTGCCATGTATAATTAGCCGATTTGGTGAGATAAGGAAATTTAGGGCTATTTGATTAATGACAAATCTAATGTTTACAAAAGGAAACCATTTTATAAATTGGCAAGGTTTGAGGATAAAGGAAATAACTACATGCGGTAAAATAACCATTAATCTAAGGTTATTAGAAAACTTATTAAGTGAACATAAAGCTAATTAAATCATAAAAATTAAAAAAATAGTAAGACAATTACAATACACCCCTACATCAATCCCCTTTCCCTATAAAAAAATGCTACTCGAGTTCATAATCACCCGTCATTAGGAGGAGGGTAATAGGTAACTAGATCAGAAATGTTGAGTTTAGCGGACAATTCCAACATGTAGGTATTATTCCTAACTCTCTTCATGATTTTTAACATCCTCGTGAAGTTGAGGCCAATAAAATCTAATGGTAATTTCTTTCCTAATGAATCTGTCTCAATATTGAATAGTTTATCAGAAGTAGGGAATGCAATTACAGGTTCTGCCTATGGTTTCTCTTTTAATATATCCAAGCTCTTTTGTTGAGCCTCTTCCAATTCGAAACCCCCCTTAAGCACTCTCTCTCTCTCCCTCTCTCTCACTCTATATGACCGCTAAGCAGTTGGCTAAATTTTTTACTTGAGGCATTCGACAACCACATTTTCAAATTCTCACCAGCAAGCTACGAATGTTCAAATATTTTTAACCAACTTGAGGAGAAAATGACGGTTCTTCCTCTCTAATGGGTTTTAGATAATAGCCATCTGATAATTTGACTTCCGTCATTAGATCTACATGTAATCTCCTGTGTTCGAATAATTTCCAAACTTTCTCCTTTTGCATGTCGCCATAAAAAGATTTTATTTATTTTTTGTTTTAGGAAATTTGTGTTTCTATTATAAGCTTTGATTTGACTAGTAAAGGACAAACAATTGCTTTTTAAACGTACGTATGAGTTACAGTGTGTTGCCCTGACAACTATCTTTTTCACATTTTTTCAGGGTGAACCTACAGCTGCTTCTCGCCTTGCAGTTTCCATCATTGAAACTTGTGCTGAGACGCTTGAACCATTTATCTGTCGATTCTTAACATCTTGTATTTCAGAGAGAGATGTTGTGGGGAGTGAACTCAAAGAATTTTATCATGAAATAATTTTTAGAATTTTCCAATGTGTCCCTCAAATGCTTCTTCCTGTGATTCCAAACTTGACTCTAGAGCTTTTGGTACGTCATTTTATTATTTTTTGTTGGTTTAATTTATTACGTCTTCATTCTTGTGTTACAACAGTGGTATGCAACTATTTGTTATGCTCACATTTTTTTATTTTTCAAAATAAATGATTTCCAATTAATATAATGAAATTAACAGAAGACAGGCCAAATGAGTGACCATAAAAATCTCCAATTGGTCTGATACGGGATGCGGAGTAATAACGAAGCACTTTTGATTTTAGACACCAAGAAGTAAAGACAACATTCCAGATCTCGTTCAAGCTGTTTTCCTCATTTAAGATTCCTCCTTTCCGTTTAAGCCAAAATTCACAAAATAATGCATAAGAACTCATCGACCCAAAGTGTTTCTTCTTATCATTGAAGTTGTGCTCTCAAAAGTACTAAACCACAAAGTTTTTAAGGGATCCTGGATGTCTTCAAATTTATTATTATTATTATTATTTTATGTGTGTATGGTCAAAGGCAATACCAATTTAGGTCGAGGGAGTGATGGGAATTTTTTTTTGAACTCTATTATTTGTGTTCAGCCCACCCCAGGAAAGAGTCCATTAGAAAACCTTACACTCATAAGAATTTTTGATCTCCAAAGCTCTTCGCAGAAAGCTGGCTGAAGAATGAGAACTCCTTGGGCCAGATGATTGGAGTGAGATTTAACAGAAAATGTCTCACTCCTTTCAAGGAACCACCCTTTCTAATGCTCCCCAAAGTTTTCCTCTGACCTTCTAAACACTGCCCTGGGTGGACTTTAATAGTCACCCCTACACAATTTTGTGTATGTTTACTTTGTTTTGTTTCCTCATTATATGTCTATCTTTTGTAGACGGATCAGGTTGATGTTAGAATAAAAGCGGTTAAAATCATCGGTAGACTTTTAGCTCTACCTGGACACTGTGTAGCACAGAAGTACCGAGGACTTTTTATGGAGTTCTTGAAAAGGTTTTGTGACAAGTCTGCAGAAGTTAGAATTCATGCCATTCAATGTGCTAAAGATTGTTATATGGCCAATCCTGCTAGCTCAGAATCTTTGGAAGTTCTGGGTTAGTGATTAAGTAGTTATGATGTTATTAGATTCTTCAATCCATTATGTATAATATATCTGATTTGTTGGTACTCATGAACATAACAGCGGCAGTTGAAGAGCGATTATTAGACTTGGATGATAGAGTGAGAACACGAGCAATAATTGTTGTTTGTGATATTGCCCGGTCAAATATCAAATTTGTTCCATTGACACTAATATCTCAAGCTGCTGAAAGACTACGAGATAAGAGGGTATTTTATTGTATGTAGTTTTTGTTTGCACTGAGCAATCAAAACTCCCCTAATATTTGTTTTATCTTTTTTGTAGATATCAGTTAGGAAAAAAGCCCTTCAAAAATTGTTGGAAGTATATGGAGACTATTGTGATAAATGTTCCAAAGGCCAATTGACTATAAACGATGACTTTGAACAGATCCCATGTAAAGTCTTGATGCTTTGTTTTGATAAAGATTGTAAGGAGTTCAGGTTGGCTTATCACCTCTTGGATTGAAACTATAGCAATAGCTTTATATATAATAACTATTACCACATTTTAGGTTCCAGTGCATGGAACTTGTTCTTGTGGAAGATTTATTCCCGACTCATCTCTCTATTGAGGAAAGGACTAGACACTGGATCCATTTATTCTCTCTGTTCAATATCCATCATGAAAAGGCTCTCAGATATATTTTGCTGCAAAAACAGAGGTATTATCACTAGCATGGCTTTCATGGTAAGACTAAATTATAGTGCTTTACATTTTTCTTTCATTCTTTGCCTTTGTAGGTTACAAAATGAGTTGCGAAGTTATTTGAGTCTACGAAAAAAGGACAAGGTATGTTGGGTAACTTCTCTTCTAAATTCTGTAGTTAGTTAAATTACTTGCTGGATTACAGATTCATTTGTACATGATATTGATCATGTTGTGAAGTTGTAATCCATTTATGTTTTATTTGTCTTGTATACATAAAAATACTAGAATTGATATCATGTCGCATCTTAAGTTTTTCAAATTTCATCAAAGTGTGAAATTCTTGTGCAAAGATGTGTTCTGGAAATCCATACTTCATACTTATGATTTACCTTGCAAAGTTGTAATTCGTTTATTTTTATTTTGGGAAATATTGTGTGTGAAATGATTACAACAAGGCAAAAGTCAACGATTTACAAAAAAACTTTCCCAAGAAGTACAAAGAATATGCTTCTTTTTTTTTTAATAATAAATACTCAACTCTCTATATTTTGCCCAAAGTGGTTCTGTGAGGCATGCATTCTATTGTTGACCATGGAGTTGAAGTCCCGTATACTTCCTTTTTTCTTTTTTCCAAAGGTAACATTCATACCATGCTTTATTGCCATAGTTAATTAATGATTAGAAAAAGAAAAAAAAAACAACCCTCTTTACGAGTCACAATTGTCTGCTGTCTAAGCATACCATTTAATTGAATTTTTTTCTAGTAACACTTTGTTGTCTTGTTGCTACAGGAGAACCGATCAGAAGAGATGGAAAAGCAAATTGAAACTGCATTTTTCAAAATGGCAGCCTGCTTTCCAGATCCTACAAAAGCAGAGGAGTCCTTTCATAAATTAAATCAAATTAAAGATAATAAAATTTTTAATTTGTTGGAGCTTTTACTAGATGAATTGACAATTGTTGAAGTTCAGGCCACCAGAGTGCGTAGTTTACTTTTTTTTTTTTCTTTTTGTAGCTTATTTTTTGGTTGATATTATAGTTGAATTGGAATAGTTCTTGTCTTGCCATGACTGTGAAGGGCCTTGTATGGTTTAGGGTTTAAATATCTTTTAAATTCATTTAGCCAAGATTAGAAATAAGATGAATTTATATATATTTTGACAGATGAGACTCTGACTGTAGGTTTGCATCATACTCTCTTCTATTGGACAATCAATGTATATTATCTTGCAGGACTAAAATAATTGTGTTTTTTTTCTCCTTTTCAGGACAAATTTTTGAGGTTGATTGGAAGTAAACATCCTCATTTTGAGTTTTTGAAATCACTCTCCTTAAAGTGCTCATACACTTTATTCAGCACAGAGCATGTACACTATGCATTAGACTGCATGCTTAGTAACATACTTGGAAATAAACATTTGGAGGCTTCTGCTGGCAAGCTTCTACTGGTAAGTAGAATTGCAATATGTTGATTCTAGGTTGATGTGGCCTTATTTAAATACTCATTTCTCTTAAATAACAACTCTGAGTAATTTCGACGGCTAAATTATTGTTTGGATTTGGAATAACATGTGTTAAATTATCATTGAGTACAAATGCTGAAGTTGATAGGTTAGAATGTATGTGATCTTTTTAGTATGTTTTTGACAATACAATTAATATAAACTCCAGGTTTTACAACAATGTTTTAACTTTATTATGAAGTTGAACTAAATGTGTGGTTAGAACTTGTTAGGAACTTTGTTGATAAAGGTAAAAAACCACATTTATTTTCTTGTTTTTGTGCATTGTTCATTGGTTCAATGCTGTTTAAGTTACTTGTGGAAGAATTTTATCATACAAACCATAGAAGTTTGTATAAAGAAACTAACAGATGACAAGGAGATTTGGATTGGGCATGTTACCTAGCTGCTTGGTGGAGTTCTGTTTTGTTTTCTATTTTATTTTTGTTTAAACTCTTTTATATATTTTTTTAATAGAAACATAATTTCATTGATGAAATGAAACTATAGATACAAAAAGAGGTAGAAAACTCATCGAAGGAGTTACAAAGAACTTCTCCAATTGGATAAAAGTATAGAAAAGCTATAGCTACAAAAGAGAGATACTCCTTTAGACCAATAAAGATCTGTAAAATGAACGCTATCCTTTAGTGCCTCGATAGAGCGGTTCTTGTTTTACAAGATCCTATTGTTGCGTTCATTCTAAATAGTCCACAAAAAAAACCCTATTCGAATTCATCTAAAGAATTTTTTTGCATGATAGAATGGGTGATGTATAACTATATATATATCTCCTTTATTACAGTTCTATTGGGGGATAGTTGTGCTAGTTGAAAGCCTGAAAAAGGGGGAAAAAACTGACAAAACTGACTAAATTGTGTTGGTTTCATTTTCTTAAGTATACAACTAGAAAATATTTGGTCGATTCGGTTTTATTTTTTTTTTTTGTCGATTTTTGGTCGGTTTTTCAATTTGATGCCATTTTATTTATTTATTTATTATTTTTTTTATCAACTAATAGGTGGGTTTTGGAAAAGAAACTGACTGACCTGAACTGCTTACACCTACGCCCTAATTTGTGATAGTTGGAAAGCCTTGTATTCTCTCTAGACAGTTGGAATTGATAGGATATCTTATCTCCCCCTTTGGTGTTTATATGTTTCTTTCATTGTTATGAGTTGTTTCTCACTGAGAAAAGGTTTCAAATCTTTCAAGGAAATTTAGTTATTATCTTATTTCCCAACAAAGGAATTTCATTGCTTTATAATAAAACTCTAGAGTGGAGAACCTTAATACTCAGTCAGCACGGCCATTTGATCTTAGGCTATTATCAGCATTTTCCCCTCACTCATCAGAGGCTTGGAAGGCCAACTTCTGAGACTGTTGGAAGAAAGCAACCCAATTGATGGTAAGCTGATCGAAGTATTGTCAAAAGCAGGCCCTCACTTATCAATTGAACTCAGGTACTTGCTATTCTCAGTTTATGTTTTTGTTTATTAAACATCATTTTACTTTTCAAGCCAAAAACAAATGGAAACTTTGAAGTTATAATGGTGGACTGTTTTGGTATGTATTCTCCTTATTTAATACTTTTGTTTCGTTTAGTTTAGTTTTTTTGTTTTTGTTTTTTTTTATAGATAGAATGAAAGAATACAAGGGGCATACAAAAAGATACCCTAACAGAAGAAGCCAAAGTATAAAAAAAGAACTCTAATCTAGAAAAATAACGCCTAAAGGATAATTACAAAAATTCTTAGAATTGAGGCCCTACAATAAAACCTAATAAGAGACTAAACTTCATCCCAAGATCTCTCAAAACTCCTAAAAATTTTATCATTTCTCTCAAGCTAAAGACCCACAAGACTCCCATAAGCTACAAAAATCTGACCCTTACCATGAAGGGAGGGGGTGAAGGAGCAACCCCTCAACTAAGGAGAAGCAATCTCTAGAACGAATCCGATGCACCCCACACAACTGGAAAAAGCAACTTCAAATCGACGAGGCAAACTGGCAATCCAAGAATGTTATTGATCGTTTGACGCCCTCTGGCATAGGATGCAACACTGTGGCCCTACCTATTAGGAAGCAAGACCTCCTGGTATATGATTCAAAATATTAATTTTGCCGTGAACAAATCTCTGAGCAAAGACAACATATCCATAATGTCTGTTGTTTTCCTATTGGTCAACTTTTGTTAAATTTAGTTTCTCTTCCTTCACTTGTGCCAAATGTTTATGTTTACGAGTGTTTGATTGGCCTTTTTCTTTAATGTATACATTGCAGGTTAAATTAAAAACTTTCTTGAGCAGCTTTTCAATATTGCAGAATTTGGGATTCTCTTTCTGAACATTTTAAATGATATTGAGAAGGCATAGATGCCTTGCTTTATATATTTATCTCCTTATATATCCTTGCTTGGAGAAACTTAACCCTTTACTTTAAAGCTTGGAGTAGAATTTTAGAATTACAAATAATTTTATTGCTTGTTCTGTTCATTAAAAGAGCTAGGCAAATTGACACAACATGTATGCATGAATTTTTGTTGGATGAGAAACATTTTTATTGATAAAATGAAATTATACAAAAAGGGTGAAAACCCCTCGGAAGTTTTTTTTTAAAAAAAAACTTTTCCAATTGGATGAATGAGAATTTATGCTATAATTTCAAAAAGGGTGACATTTTTGCACTATGATAAGATGTATGCTTGAATAATGTTTATTCCGTAGAAATTTTCCTCTTGAATAATGTTTCTGAAAAACGTATGCTTGGTTGATAATTGATAAAGGAAAATGTCTTACCTAAAAAGGTTGTCATAATTTATAACTTTTTTTCTTTTTTTTTTGTGTTGGCGTCCATATTTGAAGTCTTTGGTTTGCTGCTTAGGGAGATATTTTTTTGGTGGTTTGATGTTAATTGGCTAAGTATTTTCCTCGGATGAACAAGAAGAAGTAACTGTATCTAGTACTAAGACTCGTCGGTGTTTGAATGCACGAGTCTTTGTATGTGCATTATGAGTGCTGTGGTGCACATTATTGAGCTTCTGCATAGTTGAGGATGCAGAATATCCTAAAATTTCTTAGTTGTTTCTGTTTCCCTTCTCTTAATAGAGATGTATACCCATTGCTGGAGAGGTTATGCTTGGAGGGTACTCGTGCTCAATCAAAGAGCGCTGTTTCTGCCATTGCTGCTTTAGCTAGTACTTCCGGGCATTTTTTGTTCTCTAAACTATGTAAGGTGTGCACAAAAATCTTCTGAAGGCATTGCTATTCATATATTCTTTTAGTTATAGGTTTAGTGACATTCAGGAAAAAAAAGCTTATGCAACTCTCTCTCTCTCTCTCTCTCTCTCTCTCTCCTTCCAGGAACTTGTTGATTCTCTACACAGGGGAGAGAATCTCCCAACAGTGTTGCAATCTTTAGGTTGTATTGCAAAATATTCTGTTTCAACATTTGATGATCACGATGTAGGGATCACACCTCATATATATGAGAAAATCCTCCAAGTAATTCTTCTGAACCTTTTTTTTTTTAAAATAATTATATGAATATCTGATTTTCTATGGCAGTGCCTTCTAGTGTTTTTTATTTTTTGCTTCCGATTTAATTAATCACTCATGAAAATTTGTTGACCAAACTGTGAACCTTATTTACATAGGTGGATTTGTCAGATAATTTAAATAAACTAGACGGTGATGCTGCATGCAACAGTTCTTTCGATTTAAAGGTAAACATTTGCAGACTCGGGTTTCATTTATGTTTCAGTTTTTGAAGTTGCGATTTTCACCTGTTTTGTATCTTAATCGTAGATGAACATTGGAGGGAGATTGTGTGAGGAGATAAAATGTCATTTACTTGGATAGTTTTTTTTCTTCTTCTTCTTCTTCTTCTTCCAGGAAAGGAACCTTTCTTAAAAAAAAAATAGAAAAGAAAAGAAAAAGAAGCATGTAAAATTAACGGGGAAGATACAACATCAAACCCTTTGAAGGCGACTGGGTATTATAAAAAGCTATTCCAAATACCTTTTAACAAAATAGTAGAATAGTTACAAAAAAAAGTGGAGAGTAGGCAAATGCAGCATTAGGAATCCAAAAAGGAAGCCATTCCCAGATTCCTTCCCCGTGGTTTTTTTTAGTTGTTTTATCCTTAAATATTCTACCGTTCCTTCCAACATTACTCATAAAATGGCTTTTATGACATTTTTGTTTTTGGGAAAAGATCAATTTCAACTCTAAAACTTGAGCATATGTATCAATTTTTATCCTAAACTTTTAATTGCATCCAAATTGCACCTTAAGCTTTGATAAGTGTTATAATCTTCTCCGTAAACTTTAAGAAGTGTTGTAATTTTTACCTTATGATAGATTTTGGTTCAAAAAATTATTGAAAAAATATTCTCTTGTGCGTCCAATAAATTATAAAATATATATGAGTATGAAGTTGATAGGATTTAGACAAAAAATGACATGCCCTTTTTTTTAGTCGAAATTTATAACTTTTGGCAGAATTTTTAGTGGTCAGTTTTCTACATTAATCAAACTTAAAATTGTGTAAAACTTGATTTTCATTAAATTAGTGAGTTTTTGGAGTTCTTCTAAGTAATTTAAAATTAGTAGGTGCGAAATTGAATAGAGGATAAGGATTACAACACTTATCTAAGTTTAGGGTCCCATTTAATGAAATTGAAAGTTTAGGGTAAAAATTGATACAATTCACCAAGTTTAAGAATAATTTTTATTTATTTTTATTTTTTTAATTATAAGAACTAGGAGAAGAATTGTACTATAAAAAAGATTTTAAAAAAATAGCCTAAGGGCAAGGGGAAGAGAGAGCTCCTTCCCAATAACTTAAAAATGGATGAAAGAAATCAACGCATCTTTGAAAATAGAAGTTCGTCCTTTGATTCTTTTTGGCCCGATGATAGCATTTGACGTCTTGGTGGTGCTTAAATTACAAGAAATTCTTTTGTAATTACAGTTTTCTTATGTTTATCTTTGATTGGAATGCGTTGTTAACTTAGTTCTTGGTTTCGGTTTGCTCTGACCCAAACCCTTGGGCTGTTTTTTTTTGTTGATTATACAAAGTTTCTTTCGTTTCTTATAAAAAAAAAACTGGGCTGTGATTACAAACTTTGGTTTTCTTTTTGAAAACATGACCACTCATCAATTTGGAGGATATTAGGTGTTGCACTCGAGATGAAATGACTCAGTTCAAACCAAACACTTTCACTTATCTCAGCCAGCAATCTGTAGCCACCTCACACTGAAGAAAATGAAGATGCAGATTTTCACTATTTGTCCTGCAAAGACAGCACCAACTCAGTTGAAAAGAAATCATACTGACTTTCTTTTTAGAATAACTTCTGTAGTATAAGATATTGCTAAAAGACCACATAAAGAATATTAACTTTTAGGACATTTTCTCCTCAAACTGCAGAGATAAAAGCCTTGCTAAACATCTTGTAATAAATAGACATAGAGGAAATCATAGAAAATTTGGCGAGAAGACACTTAAGATCCAACATCTCCTATCTTTTGTGAGGTTGGCATCCATATCCAATAGAGAGGCTAAACCCCACTTTGAGATCCTTGAATGCACTGGCACTGGCTGCATCTCAATCTGATATGCTAATTCCATTCTCTTTGTCCCAACATTTTCCCCTGAAAAATTCTTGACAAACCCAAGTTATAAAGTCTAGGAAATATAACCAAAGGCAATTGCTTGATCTGCACATTTATCCTTCTAGTCCCTTGTCTCAATTTAAATGCATGGAATTGAAATTGGTTAACTTGGTTCCAGTAGGTAGAAATAAGATGGGCTATTATGCTTATTCTACTCAAAGATATGAATCAGATTTGTGGTCTTTTTAAACTCAGCTTGTACATTGTCACAAGAAAGGAAACTAAATCTGATTTGACCATATCATCACTTCCTATTATCATTTTTTGATCTCATTGTATTTTCTTCTCTATTCAATACTATTTCTATTTCAATTCTCTAGTTCCTATCCCCAGCGGACTGAGCAAAAAGCTCGGGGTAAGAGGAGTGAGACAACCACACATTTTGAAAATTTGAATTGGGTTGGATCTAATAAAAAGAACTAATCTCGGACTATGGGGAAGTGGTAGAAAGTAGTCGTCATTCTCCTTGAAACTCTAGAGTTGTGAAACCTAGCCATCCAGTTAAGATATCTGCCAATACAGGACATAATAGGAGAATCTCTCGTATTAGACCGGGGGAAATGACTGTTCGATGTGGGAAGTTCAATCACATTCTGATCTTCAATCATTCTAGAAATCCTACCATTAGAGATATTTCCAAGGATCTCTCGATGACGTTGAACAACAAATAAGATCGTTTCTTGCAAATTTAAATTGATCTTGTCATGGCAATAATCCTACTTAGTAGCATCAAATTCACACGATGGGAGATATGTTATATACTTGAATCATTAGAAAGCTTCTAGTCCTACTTGGTGGCTTATGAATGTTGTTTCTCCATCTATGTTATGTTGTTGTTGTTATTATTATTTATTTATTTATTATTATTATTATTTTGCAGATTTATGGGCTGAAAACACTTGTTAAGAGTTTTTTGCCACATCAAGGAACTCCTCGAAGAAATGTGGATGAGTTTCTGAGCATTTTATCAAGGATGCTGAAAATGTGTGAAACTTCTGTTGAGATGATCCCTACGTATGTATTTAAATGCATTGATGGATAAAACTGGTTTAAGAAACTTTTTGTAATCATACAGGAGTACTATAGATAATGAATTGATCCTTGTTTTGCAAGTTTACCCTCCCACAATCTTAAATTTCAACCTTCTGAAGATTCCATGATTTATTGTTATTCAATTAAGATTTTTCTGACTATGGCACACTTCCCCAATTGTTTAATTCTTTTCTAAACATGCACATTTTCTTGTGTTTCCTACGTTCAAGAAAATACACCTTTTTTTTTAAATTTCTCAGTCAAGATCAATATTTTTACTTCTGCTAAAATTTATGGTAAGCTTAGTCGTTAATTAAAATTATAAGAGACCATTTATCTTGATTCTGTGAGCTTTGAACTTCTGGAAATTTTATGATGCAGTGAGGGTGATCAAGCTCGAATCAGATTAGCTGCCGCAAAATCAGTTCTTCGTCTTGCCAGAAGATGGGATCTACAAATCGCACCAGAGATTTTTCGTTTCACAATCTTGATGGCTAAGGTACATTTGATTGGTTCTCGTGCTCATAAATTTGTATACAGATAGACGATAAGAAACTTTAGATTGAAAAAAAAGACAATTGTTATTCCATTGAACAAGTGTTGATTACATGTCAATGTTTTTCTTGAATTTGATGCCTGTGATTAGAATTTATTTTTTTCCCCTAGGTTTTGACGTTCCTTATTGAGTAATTTTGTTCATAATGTTACATTAATGCTTTAAATGCTGTCCAGAAATTGCCATGACTGAAACTTCTGGAAATAAAAGAAAGCCTTTTATGGAAAGAAATTGATAGTCTTTTAGTGTTAGGAGGGCAAACATTGTCCCACATTGGTTAAGAAAGTGAAAGATTCATGGTATAATAAGTGAGGACAACTATCTCTATTGGTGTGAGGCCTTTTGGGGTGAAACCAAAAGCAAAACCATGAGGACTTATGCCCAAAATGGACAATATCATACTATTGTAGAGATATTTGGGTTGTTGTTCTCCTTAACAAGTGGTATCAGAGCCATGGTCAGAACCTAGCTGTGTCAGAAAATCTCAAACAAAATTAGTAGAGTCTCACTCACAACCATTATGACAATGTGGTTGGTGTTGAATCTTCCGAAATTTGCTTAGATGCGGGAGCAAAAATGTGCTCATTGTTCGAGGGGAGGAGGTTCTGATGGTGAGCAGAGACCATCATAGTTCCCACAATGTGATGTTTGGATGAATGGCTCTTTGGGTGGAAGATACCGAACGGTTCTTTGGGTGGAGGCTTAAGTGGGTGCTCAAGATAAGTGCCAAGTGGTACCTTGTTTGAGAGGAGGTTTGTTAGGAAAGTGAAAGATCCATGGTATATAAGTGAGGACAACTATCTCTATTGGTGTGAGGCCTTTTGGGGTGAAACCAAAAGCAAAACCATGAAGACTTATGCCCAAAGTGGACAATATCATACCAATGTGGAGATATTTAGGGTGTTTTCCTCCTTAACATTTAATACTTATGAAACTACAATCTTTTGGAAGTAATCCATGCTATGGTTGTAAGATTTATAGAGAATTTAGAAAATGTCGTCCATTAATGAACTCAACTGCAGTTATGTGCGTAATACATCGAAAGGTGTATGAGGTGTTTTCTGCAAGAAATAAATATTGAATATTGTATTGATGAGACAACAAGAAATTTTCACTTAAGATCAGAGTTCTGGAGTTGGTAAGTCGATGCATGAGATTAATGCAATGAACTAAATAATTGGTTAAAAGAAAGGTGGATAATTATAAAATAATTGAAACAATTGCTCATATGACTAGAGTTTCATGAGTCTACCGATTAAGTGGTGGAATTTTCCAATTCTGAGAAATTATACATGTGTTGTGTCATATATTTCAGTATGTATAACAGATTCTTTTCACACGTTTAAGAAATAGAATGAATTGTGAAAATTTTCATCTAGTAAAATTTATAACAGATTTTTTTATTAAGTTTTACTAAAATGTATATAGAGTAGACGTCATTTAGTTGAACTTGCTTCATTTTCATCTATTTGTGCTTGACATCAGTTTATTTTTCTTTGGCATTTACCCCTTGAGTGCTCTATTTCTAGTTGTCTGATGGATATTAGTCCTCCAAGTGACCCCTTTTTGATCGGTTGGTACTTTTATTTCCTGTTACCTTCCAGGACTCCTCTTCTTTTGTTAGAAGGCTATTTATTGACAAAGTGCACAAGTTACTAAAGGAGCAGGCTATACCTACTCGATATGCTTGTGCTTTTGCATTTTGCAACTCAGATAGCGTGAAAGATCTTCAGGATGATGTATGTCTATTTCTATCAATTATGTTGTATATTATTATGCTTAGGTACCTTTACCATATGGTTTTATAATTCATTTTCTGATGATTCTCTTCATTTCATTTCAGTCACTTAAATATTTGGCAGAATTTATTGAGCAATACAGTAAGATAGCACAGATTCATCAAACTTCTGTGGTTCAGGATGGATCAATGACTTTAGTCCCAGCATATATAGTAGTATTCTTGATATATATTCTAGCTCATGATTCAGGTTTCCCACATATAGACTGTCAAGATGAAAATGTATATGCTCAATTTTGTAGGTAAATGTGCCTTCGGTTTGAATCTTTGTTGATGTTAATTTTTTTTCAGTCGATAATATCAATTGGTGTCTCTTGAAATATTCTATTTTTGCAGCCCACTCCTATTTGTGTTGCAGATGTTAGTCACTGCAGACGTAAATGTGGCCAAGGATACTGTTTTGTATTTGCATAGTATTCTTCGTGCCATTAAGAGGGTTGAGGATGCTGTTGATATCGAAGCATCACCTGTGAGAGTTTGTTGTAATGGATTTATTTTATCATTGGCCTCCGTTATCACACAATTTATCTTTGTTTTTTAAATTCCAGAAGTTGCACATCTTGGCGGACATTGGACTCTCTCTTGTAACTGCTCTAAATTATTCCGGAGTATCCTTGTCATGTGCCCCAAAGCAGATTTTGCTGCCATTATCACTATATAGAGTAAGTTTGCCAATGAAAATTGACTTGGTATGTGCTTGAGGAATACGACCTCAAATGGATGTATAACTTATTTCGTCAAAAAAATAGATGTATAACATATGATTACCTTTTTTTATTTTTTGCAGGTAAATTCCAGGCAGCTTTCTCAATATTCATATGATGAATATTTTGTTGAAAGAGTTGTAAAGGCATTTCAATCTCATATCATTTTGGTATGTCTCTGAAGTTATTCTTTAATCTTGATTCTTTATTGATCATCTAATGAGTTCCAACTTCCACATGACTTGTGATTTGTCCTCTTGTTGCGTGAAATCTGTCTATGGCCATGAAAGCTCGCTAATACTTCTACAAGAGGTGATCAAAAGTGCTTTGAGAATATCATGCAACCTAACATCAACCCCTGTTCCTCAATGAGCATGAGAGCTTGTAAGCAAGTTGAAACCATCACCTCCAGGGCAATGAAGACCAATAAAACTGTGAATCAGGAGATTGTTGTTGGACGGAGGCGAAAACGGGCAGTCTCTCCAACTACGTCCACATCAATTGAGTTGCATGAATGTTCTCAAGTTTTTCAACAAAATTTCCCAACAAATAGAGAAAAAAATAAAATTTCTTCTAAATGTGAAACTGCAGCAGCTTCTATGGTTGAAGCACATGCGTTAATCCAGAGTGTGGATATGAATGTAACTTCTGAGGACAATGTGTTGGCAAAGAGCAGTTTTGATGATGAGTCCATGTACGTCAACGAGCAGCTTACAAATCCTAGCAGTACGAAGGTTGAAATTATTCTTAAAATTCCTTTGTTTATTCCTGAGTGATTATATTAAGTTATGCAGTCAATTACTATTCAAATGGTTTGGTTAAGGGCATGACCTTGTCATCTGCAATGCGTGCACAGCTAATGAAAGGGCTGTCAAGCAGATAAATATATTTTTAGTTTTAGACATTTGTTGAGATATATACTTACTGTGGATCCTAAAATTTTACTTACTCCTTCTAAAAAGAAAAGAAAATAAAAGAAAAAAGAACTTTTGTTTTTGGCTTGATTGATTAGTTATCAGTTTGAAAATTCTATGCAACTGTTTTAGTTGCAGTATTTAATCAACTGGCTTTGTGATGATTGTTAATGAATGGAAATATGTTGATTGCTTTGAGTTTTGCCTACATTGCGCCTGATCTTTCGGATGCATAACTTAAGCATCAGCTATTAACTTGGAAATTCCATATTGCTCTGAGCGCTTATTGTCTTGCTCTCCTTTTTGACAGTGTTGTGTTAACTCCGTCGCTGGTAAAATTTGTAAAAGTCTGCTGCTTTCTCTTTGACAATACAAATATAAGGGCTGTGATTTTTTTTAGTGATTGATGTCTGTTTGATGTACATCTAGTTGTTTCTTTATTCTTTTATTCTTGTTATTTGTAAATGCATATCCACTTCCTTAATGTTAAAGACCAGTAACCCTCGTTTGAATGGTTAATAAATCAGTACCTGACTTCATTTTGTATTTAATTGGCAGATGTTGCAGGTCACAAATATTAGTGGGAATGTTGAACTGCTGAGCTCGGATACTGAGAGTTAGATTCTATACCAGACGATTTCCTGGTGGAAAGGGTGAGAGTAATTATTATTCCTCGGGAGATGTTGGATCTAAAAATTTAGATGACTTATGCTTTTTGTTCTGCAAAAATTTAGCTTGAATATGGTAACCAACTAACGTCTGCCTTATTGTAATATGGTTGTGTTGTAATTGGACTTCTCAAACTAACCTCTGCCTTTTGTGTTATCTTCATTGCAAAGATATATTCTTGCATCTGCGAAGTAATTGCTTTTCTAGGCCATGAAGATGGGGCAATGGGTCAGAGACATGTCATGTACAACTTTAAGTGAGTCAA
>JAOANK020000066.1:1554536-1573515 GCA_026257165.2 Telfairia occidentalis | reverse complement strand
ATAATGAAAAATGATCGTTTCGTTTTTTTCAATTATTTAAAATTTTTAATTTAGATCATTTTATCCTTTTTTATTTTATCATTTCTTTTGAATTAAAAAGAATCATCTCTCTTAGATTCTAACCACTTTCTTTTTTTTGTTATATTCTCTCTCCTTGAGCTTTTTCTAATTATTTATTTCACTTCATAGGTCCTCTTCAAAAAGCCATCATCTAGAGCATCTCAATTCCCATACAAAAAGCTTTTACTTTTCATGCCGAGGTTCTCTTCACGTTTGCCACAATAGGTACATTCATGGCAAAGTCATCCATTATCATCTTTACGTTTGTAGTTTGGACATTTCCTCAAATGAGTATTTATAGTAGGACATTAGAAGGGAAAGTTTCTTATGCAAAAGAGTGAGATAGTGTAGCAAACACTCAACACCAAAAAGTACTTTTGGATTCCAATAGTCCAAGTTAAAGTACTTTTGGATTCCAATAGTCCATATAGTATTTTGAGAAGAGAGTATTAGAGTATCTACCATATTTAC
The DNA here is from genome assembly GCA_026257165.2 of Telfairia occidentalis. Lineage (NCBI taxonomy): Eukaryota > Viridiplantae > Streptophyta > Magnoliopsida > Cucurbitales > Cucurbitaceae > Telfairia > Telfairia occidentalis. The sequence goes on along the minus strand of JAOANK020000066.1, from coordinate 1,572,984 downwards.
CGTACTTTTGGTCTTAGGAATAGTAAAAAGTATTTAGAGTATTTACATTACTTTTGGATAGCTCAAGAGTATTTTTTGGACAACGTAAATTATTTTTTATCTACAACTTTTTTGGATTAGTGAAGAACATTTACAATAGTTTTGGAATAGCTAAAAGAGTATTTAGTGAGTATGTAGACAATATTTTTGGATAAATTAAAAATTGTGTCTGCAACTTAGCGAGAGATGTTTTAGAATAGCAAATAGTATTTAGAGAATATTTTTGGACAACATAAAGAATGCAACCTAAAAGCCAATGATTTTATTTTTTGAATGGTAGAGGGTAATCCGAGAGTATTTTTTAGAGTATTTAAGGTATTTTTTGAATAAAATAGATAAAATAATACTCTCTCAATGGGTAAACTTTTAAGTTTTTTTTATTGGTGTTTTATATCTGCATTGGTATCAATTTTTTTTATATCTTTTACAATATTAATTTCAAAATTTTATATTAATTTTAAATAATGATATTTGTTAAATTCAAATTTCTATTTTTAGATATTTGATTCTGATTCGGTTCTTAGAAAATTTTAAAATTATGAGTATTTCATTTTTTATTTAAATTTCTATTTTAATTTTCTAGATTATAGATTTTAAGTTTTTCTTTAATAATTTTTTTGTATTTCTTAAATTATTGGTATTTTTTTTACAGTAGAATTCTCACCTAAAATCGAGTTAGATAAATTACCAAAATAATTGAAATACTCTTATTTTTAAGCTGGCTATTTCTAATAAGAAATTGTTTAGTCGACTATTTTAAATAGCATATATACTGTTATCCTTTTTTATATATATAACCGATTTTGCATCCACTTATTTTGAAGTTTCAACATATGAATATAACGAATTATATTAATGAGCCAATATGAAAATTATTCAAAAATCCATATTTTTAACCAAAAGTGAAAAGTTATATCTCCACTTTTTTATATATATATCTCCATCTCGATTAAATAAATAGAGAAATGAAGTAAAAATGGTCGGATTTAATCATCCGAAAGTATAATTCATATAAGCATTTTAATATTTATTGAAAAATTACAAAAGAATAATTACGTAAGTAAATATTAGGTTAAATATATAAAATGTTATCTAAATTTTTTTTTTTTTAAATCATCCTTCATTTTTAAATTGACAAATTTCTATCAATTAAAATTTTTTTAGTACACTTCATTTTAAGCCCTACATGTTATTCAACTCAAAAAAAAAAAAATCTTAATTTTAATGTATTGATTTGTCTCCTTTTGTCAATTAGGGTTTAGGAATCACTTTTTATATATTTTTAGCTTAAATACTATTATATTACCGGCTAAATTATACAAAATACCCATAAACTTTATGATAAGTTTGAGTTATCAATTATGCCCTTATAGTTCAAAAGTTCAATTATACCGTTAAACTTTCAAAATTGTTTAAAAAATATCATTCCATCAAATTTTCTATTAAAAAAAAAAAACAGAAAAATGAGGTGACGATGAGTTGGACGGTGACATGTAACAAGACATGTACACGTGAACATTGATAGTATTTCAATAATGTCCCTAAAGTTTATGATAAGTTTCAATTATACCATTATTGCTTAGAAATCACATTTAACTCTCAAGTTTAAAATTGTTCAAAATAACTATTTCTTTATGACGTCAAAAACCATTATACTAGTTCGAACAATATATTATTTCTCCTCTCATAATTAAAATATTTGGGAGAAAACAAAATAAGTGGTAAGCAAATCATAATGGATGGACAAAATCTAAGACCTCCTCTACCACGATCAATTAGCAAAAAATTAGGGTTAATATATCTAATATAGATTCAATATTTTCATTAATTTTTTTTTTTTTGTTTACAGAAAATTTGATGAAAGGATATATATATATATATATATATATAACTTAGCCTATATTATATTCCACGTAATGCCGTTCGTCCCTTCTTCGACAAAAAGTATATTTCGGTTCCATAGCGGCGTGGAATTGGAAGTTACCGCCATAGCTTTTTTAATCTGCAGGATCAGCAAAAGGCTCTGAGGTTCTTAACTTCGTCAAGACTTTTGGAATTCCGAGCATTCTAAGCTCCATCGCTGGAATTTCACCTCAGAACTCCATTTTAGGTTTACAGGCGGAGCCTCGCTCTCGTCCGCCGTTCACCGACAGTTCGCGCCATCTTATTATGCGCTCTCGGCCATGGCAAATTTGAGGACCGACTCCCCAGTCGCTCGTCGCATCGTTCGTGCCTTTCTTGACTTCCTCAACTCCGGTCTTGTACTTCTCCCTTTTTAACCGATCGCTTTTGTAATGCTATAATTGCGCAGTTTTCAGCACTCTTCAGTAGGCTTTTCTTTCTTTTATGATTAGCGCGATTGCACAGTAGGCTTGTGGTAATATGTTTTCGCTGTTGAATTATTGAGAATGCATCGTGTAAGATGTCATGTTGAATTTGTCTAAATTTTGCGAGTCGAGTGGAGTGAAGCGATGTGTTGTATTAAGTAATGTTCATTTCCACTTTCATGTTTGTATTAGGGTTTTCCCTTAGGTAATTTGTTATCTGATGATATTTTTCTTCTTTGTGTGCAGTGGAACCGGGTCCAGGTGTCGATGTTGAAGGCCTTGAGGTCGCAAAACAATGTTTAGAACAAGTATTTAAAGTTGAGCCTCCTGCTGCCGACGAGTTAACGGAATTCGATTCGCTTGTGGACATTTTTAGTTCACCCGAATCTTTACAGCGTCCCGATACCAATTCATTTGTTGATAATGGAGCGGTTCTAATGGATCATCATAGTCCTCATAATTTGAATAATTCTGATGCCAATTTATCGATGTCATCGAAATGTCAGGTAATTAATTCCAATGTATCAATTTTGTGTTTTCTAATTGAGAATTTCAATCATATTAAGTCATTGATTCTCCGTACCAATTTCCGTTCGTTCTTATACGCGTTCCTCACATTTGTGTCTATAAAAATAATAGGTGAAGTTTATCATCGCTAAGACAGCGTTATAATACTGTAAAAATTCTGTAGCTTGGAGTACGTCCAATTTAAATATAGATATTCTCCTTAACGCAGGAAAACAAAGAAGATTACAGAAAAATTGTTTTTCAATGTGTAAACGTGGACAAATATGTTGGCAAGAATGAGTTTTTACCATGTGCGGTGTCATTCCATTCTTTTGAGCCAAAAGTAGAAGTGAAACGCACATTTAAAAATAGTGTTCATTAAGGTCCGAGTGTAAGGTCTGAATTTTATCCACTCTCCTTGTGGTTGATCTTGTCTAGTAATTTTTTTATTAAAAAAAAAAAAGATCTTGTGTACTAATTTTCTTAGTTTTTTTTTCCATAGAAAAGTTTGTCTGTTTATTCTACTTTTGGAATAATGATGTTGCTAATTATTGTTATTCTGGACTTTAAAATATCCAAAATATATAATTTTATAAACAATGCTGGATTCATAAATGCTTCTAATAAACTTTGTCTTGCTTTGTTTGAAAATATTTTGAATTCACTCAGTTAATATTTATCTAATTAAATTATTTGGTTGTTTTGATTTGTGTTGAGTTTTAACTTCCCGTTTCTCAATTAATCCAGGGGGATGATTGGTCAAGAGAATCTCATCCCTTAGGTAGGTTTTCTCTTCTTTTCTTATTCTGTTCCCTGCATATGTTTGGGTTTAGTTTGTCTTTGTATATTATCTTTTTAGAAGTAACTGTAGCTGTCTCCATGAAAAACAGAAACTACACATCAGCATCCCACTTTTATTGCCTCTTTTTCATCAAGGTTCCCTCTATGGTTTCAACTTTCAAGGGTTATAAAGAAGATGTGGATTCTTATTGAAAGGGTATTTAAGAAGTATACGGATCATGCTTAGTGAATTTGGATAACTGGATCATAGTGAAATGTAGTAATTGTTGCTGTTGGAGATTTTATCTCATAATTTCGGTTCACCTCTCCATTTTCCTAACTGTAACTCAGGGAACAATAGTGATACTTTGTTTTGGGAGGACATTTAGAAAGGATGGTGTCAAAAATTGCTTTTAGAAGTACAAGTTTTTCACTGGTTTGATCACCATCCATAAGAGTGATTATGATGACCTCTTGACCAGGTTTGGACTTAATTTGCAACTTCAAATTTACATGAAAAGCAGAAGAATTTGAACACCACCGTCCTTTTTTTCATTGTTTTTTCTTGGCTTGGGGGACCTTCTCTCCCTGTTTGACTATGCTCAAGTTGCTGACTTGCGACTGATAAGTGGAGACTGCAGTGATATATTGCTTTCGTTAAGAGAGCTACAAGGATGAAGCAAATCACGATGACAATTTTACTGGAGAATCTGGAAGGAAAGAAACAAGCTTTCCGAAGATAATTTATAATTTTGAGATTTCTAATGAAATTTCTCTGTTTCCTTGTCAACAAAAGAAAGATGATTTTTGTGATCTGGAGGGTATCTGGAGTCGTTAACATTGTTTGTCTTCTTTGGGTTTCCATCAGAAAGGATTTTCCATTCCATTATATTTACTGTGTTTTTTATCCCCTATTTTATTGCCTCGTTTGATTTAAAGGTTTGACTTCAAAAAGTCAGATTGTTCTTTGAACTTTGGAGAAGCTAAATACTTGTGATTTGTTACAGAAAAAGGTAGGTCTTTTATATCCTCACATTATATTGGTTGTTCTCTTCGTTATAGGGTTCATGAATTGGTTAACGAACTTTTTTCTCTCTACGTAATTTTACTCGGAGATCGTGGTTCAAGATCCTGTATCAATTTAATTTTAATTAGAACCTTCAAAGAAATCATTATTCTTTGTTTCATCATGACGTTCTTGGAGGAGGTGCTAGTAGGAGGGGTTATTTTGAAATGTTCACTTTCAGCACTTTGTCGGACTAATTGGGTTGAAATAAGCGAGTCTCCTTGGAAATAAAGAAGAGTGTGGAGCACTTAGGGAAAAAATATAAATTGTTTTACTTTATTTTTTGTTTGTTTAAAAATGTTAAGTTTTTAGATTTTGGTATTACTTGACCTCCAAGTATTCTAGGTGATCAATATTTATAAAGCTGTAAAAAATATAAATTGTTTGTTTATAAATTGAAAACGTTTTTTTTTTAATTTAAAAATGATTTATTATCGTATTATTTATTTTTTGTTATTGTTTTAAAATGATTTCTTATTTTCTTCTTCTTTTGTATCCTCCTCTTTTTTTAAAAAAATTAATTTATCATATTTTTCTGTAAAAGATTGTTTTTTTTTTTTAAAAAAAAACTGTACATCTTGAAACAATCAAATTGGAGATTTGAATTTTTTTTCTTCCATTTTTTCATTTGGTCATCATTTTTGCAGGAGTATCAAAAGATGAACTTTTTGGGCAATTTGTTCTTGCGCTTGAAAAACTTCACTATTTTAGGACCACAGTAGATGGGAAGGATGATCCTGATCAACTCGAGCGAGCCACTCGTCTATTTCACGATGCTCTTGGAGTATGATATTTCTTGTCACATTATTGCTCCAAATCAATTTTATGTCTTTGTATGTATCGTTTTGTTTCCATATCACGTATTGATATCTCCTCCCTTCCCTGTCCTTGACAACCACCAGAGGAGTAAGAAAACCTTTCCTAGACTAATTTGTGGTTCAACGTCTGTTGTGATTTGCTCAATACAGTTAGCAGCTTCTCTCTCTCTCTCCCTACCTCTGCATTCTTGCATAATCGCATAATTCTTTACTAAAATTTATTTCTATGTCAGGATATGGAAAGATCTGGATGCGCTGAAATTACTCACAAAAACCTGGCTGAGTCATTGAAGTCACTTGGTATCACAACTGCTACCAATATCTATTCTAGGATTACCATTCAGTTTGTTTCATTTTATCCTATGATTTCATGTCCTCCTGCACCTTCATTTAATATGGTAAAGGAAATAATGGGTTCCCCTCATATAAATGTATTGTTTTTGTTTAGATCCTTATCTTTACTATTTAGATGTACTTTTTCATGTTTATGTTTATCCTTTATTTGATAAAATTAGACATTATTTATATAAAATAATTGGTATTAGTTTTTTGGGTTCACTAACTTGCTTAGTGGTTCTAATATGTAAAAATATGTTTTGTTTTAGGTAACAGGGCTATGCAGTCAAAACTGTACTCTGATGCGATTGAGTTGTATAGTTGTGCAATCGCACTATGTGAAAATAATGCCATTTACTATTGTAACAGGTAGAATACTGTCATATTGTAAAGATCATTAATGTGAATTGTGATAGAATAGATTTTCATGACAAGTTAAGATTATGGTAATTGCTGCAGTTACCACACTTGTAAACTGAATCTTGTGAAGTAATCTCATAGTCATAAGTTATATGAGAAACTTGGCACTCTAATATCTACTAATTTCATAACATTGATAAAATATACAGATTTATTGACTCGATTTGCTTAAGGATCATGCATTCTGTGGAGACTATTCTCTTTTGTATTTGATACTTAAATTGTAATTTCTGATAGTCACGCCTCGCAGTTTAAGAAATCCTACCAGCTACCTCTCATGTTTTTAATATTATCCTTCAACTTAACAAATGCACACACAGACATAGTTATCACATCTTCGTGTATAGTTTGTATGGATGTAAAAGTACATCTGCTCACAACCATTGTCTTTGTAGTTTCTCTTTTTCCTAGTTCACTTGTCTTTTGTCTAATTCAAATTTTATAGAATTTAAATGTATTGGAAACAGATTCATTGTTGTTCTTCTTACCCCTAATTTTTATTAATGGCATTTTTTTTTTCAATCTGTCAAACAACAATCGAACTCCTTAGGGCTGCTGCTTACACTCAAATCCAGAAATACTCTGAAGCGACAAGAGACTGTTTGAAATCAATTGAAATTGACCCAAATTATAGCAAGGCATACAGTCGTCTGGGCTTGGCTTTATATGACCAGGGGAACTATCGTGATGCTATTGATAAGGGATTTTTGAAAGGTTGGTGAGACTTTAAACATTAGAAACCATCCAAGTTAAAATTAGTGAAAAGAGAATCAAGACTTGTTTTCTCTACTTCTCTAGGTGTTAAATTGTGAAAGTATTTGTAGAGTTATATGTATTTGAAACTGATTGGGTCTTTCTTTTACACAGACTATGTTTCATTACTCGTATCTGCATGCATTTTAAAATACACTAGTTAGTAGTTATATTTCATTTGGGCCATTTGCCTGGATTTGGACTGTGAAAAGAGATCGTTGGTTGTTAAGGAGATCATCCATTTGCATTGCTCTTGATGCTGTTCGTCAGAAATTCTTGAATCATTTTTGTGAGTAGTATATTACCCTTTCCCTTAAGTCATTGCCAATTAGAGATCTCTTTAGTAAGTCCTTTTGATTTTAGGCTTGTTTTTATTTTATTCTATACATTTATAAGAAATTTTAACTTTCATGTAGTCAATATACCCAAAAAATAAAAAATTAACCCACAATTGATGTATGTAGAAAATATCTCTTCATCTAGCCATCAACAATTATTGTACGCTAATGTACTTGTGTTTAAATGAGAGCGAGATCCTACTAATTAAGTTGAGCTATTTTACCATTTTAACTATAAGTATGTGGCTGGATTTTGTTATTGTCGGAGAAAAAAAGATTCCTTCAATGTCAGCTTTAATGTGCAGCCTTGCAGTTGGATCCAAACAATGAAGCTGTCAGGGAAAATATTCGAGTTAATACACGGACTTTCACCACTACAACTAGTTCTTCTATTATTTCTAACACACTGAGTGTATGACAATGTTTATTTTGAATTATTACAGGTAGCAGAACTTAAGTTAAAGGAAGCACATCGACAAACTCAACATGAGCAGGTAAGATATACCTGCTGCTCGTGCTGCTGATATGATTTATGAAGGCAGAGCATTTTGTTTGAACTGCATTTTTCTATTGGAATAGTTGATGAGGCGTAAACTTCTCTTTAACCTTTTTGTTAAATTCATATATTCTTAATTCATTTAGCCTTCTATATTTTCTTGTATAAATTCTTCCCTCTTTTAAGTGGGAGAAGATTAGAGTTCTGGAAGTAAGTTCAAGAAAGCCATTGATTTCTCCCCCTGTGAGTTATGATACGAATATTGGAATTTTGAAGGTCGAATCATCGAAATAAGCCACTTACTACAGATACCATAATTTGACCAATGTAACCACCTGATATTTATAAGCCTAGCATTTTATGATTACGGACAATCCTAGAGTGAAAATGATCTCAATCTCCTCTGAATTTAAGAGTCAAAACATGTTGTGATGTTTATTTCTTTGCCAATCTGTGTTCATCATGTTGCTCCCTCCCCAGAACCAGAACCCTTAATATTCAACCTTACCCAGTGATCAGGTCAGAATACTTAGAACCCGGATTAGTTTTTTCTTTCATGGAATTCAAAGTATGTGATATTTTGGGAAATTGGCTTCATTGAACATTTAATTGAGAAATGGCTTAAGCTACCAAAAGTGCCATTGTTCAGTGACTTGAAGTTAGCAGAAATGGCCTTTTCTTTTTCTTTGCTTGTCCATCCTTATGCTATATTTATCAAACTCCACTACCTAGTTGCTCCACTATATATCTAGAAGGGGTTTAATTCTATGCAGGGTTCATCAAGTGGAAGCCAAGAATCCCAAAACCAGTCTGGTGGAGGGTCAAGCAATGACAGCCCATCACCTCCCTTCCCTTCTATGCCATTTAATGTCACTCTGCCTTCCGAAATTTCAAACATGTTTATGAACATGGCTGCTAATGCTTCAAACCCATTCCACGGGCAGCATTCCGAAGATGGGGGTGACGAGAACAGAAGCAGACATGGATCGGGCGACCCCGAAACGAGTATGGATGGAAATTTCAGTTTCAGCATTGGAGATGGAATGCCACAGGATCTCAATGGTGCTTTGAGATCTATGATGCAGATGTTCACGGGAGCTCCCTCCTCTGGAAATCCTCAGGATAACATCAATAGAAGACCCCCACAAGGCTGAAACATTCGGTCGGTATCTCGTTACACAAAATCCCCTCTATTTAACTTTTTTTTTCTCTTTTTTTTTTTTCCTCGTTTTAGTTGACTTCCATTTCCTTTACATCCGTTGGGGGGTTCCTCTCTTATGTAGATCTTTGGGATAAAAATCTTAGGCTTTGAACAGATTCTTCAGCCTTCAAATAAATGTAGCTTCTTGTTTGTCTTGTTATTAATTAAAGAAGCAAGTGGATGCTTCTCAGTCATATATATATATATATATAAATATATATATCCTTTTTTAATATCTATTAATTTATTATTTTCCATCTTAGATGTGAATTCGTTTCTTGTCGTAGTCAGTTCCTGGACTAGGCCTCTGTTTCATTTTGTTTTTTTTAAAATGCAATTTGGGGTTAGATATGAGCTGAGATCAATCTGAACCGAGAATAACATTTTTATTTTATTATTTAATGATTCAAAGCTCAGATCTGTAGCCAAAAATATGGGGATCAACGGTCAAAAGTTAATTCTGCCTGTGATCGAAACATTGACCGTACACAAAAAGATCGTTTTCAACCGGAGCAACACTCTCTTGAAGTCGAAGGTGACATTTCATCTCTCTTCTAATTAGATGAATATCAAGTTCAAGCAAAGAATTCTAGAAGGCTCGCTCGTATAATTAGATTCAAAAAGTTGCATTTATTTAGAGTGACATTTTGATGATGCCAATTATTGACCTATGTTTCATTTTATTGATAACACAAACTTGTAGTGTATGGTACTGCCTCCAAAGTCCAAGTGCATTAATATTCTAAGGTTTAGATGTAAACGAATTTTAGCCTTTCAAGTAAATATCAATCTATTTTCTTCTAGAATATTTTACCATAAGAAGGGGGATTTAAACTTACAACTCAACCGAGTTCAATTCTATATATGACCTCAATATTTTAAATTTTCAATTTATGACTTTTATGGAAGAGTGCTCAATGTAAAAGCTGCCCAATTTAATGATTGTATTGATATTTTGAGGGTCTTTATTATTATTATTATTATTATTTTATTTTATTTTATTTTATTTTTTTGCGTAATCCCATGACCACCACAGATTTATGGATGATTTTTGTCTTAAATTTTCCTCCAATTACCAAGGGACATTTTTCCAATTGTAAAAGGTTTCCCAATTTGACTTCATTCTTGGTATAAGGGAGAAAAGTCAAGCTAGGTAAGGTCATTATTTAATCGAAATAATTAATTAGTTACTGACTATTTGCATTTTAATTAATTAATGTCAATTATTTAATTATATATTTTTTGGTACTATTAATTTTTTTAATAAACATGAATTATTTAATTATAATTGATGATTAGTATATAACAACTAAAGGGAATTAATTTCTATAATCAAATAGACTCCGTAATCAGTATAATTTATTAAAAAGAGTCGTAATCACTATAATTGAACTTTTTTATTTCTCTAAAAAAAAGTTAATTATTTCTATTATTCTTATTTCTTCAATTATAATAGGTAACCTATAGTAATCAAACTTATAATTAACTAGTATGGTGAAACAAATTATATAAATAATTTGGCTTTATTTATTAACTCGTATCCATTTGTATTGGAAGTCTTACTTTTTTTAAAATGACTAATGACAACCATTAACATATGCATGTAGACATCTTAATTACATTGTTGTAATTTAGTATTTTTATTGTTAACTTGAACATAGCTTAACTGATTAAGACATATTTTCCTAACTAAAAGGTTACAGGTTCGAATTCACATTTCTACCTGTGTTGAACTAAAAAAAATTCTTAAATTTTAATTATAATATTTTAGAAATCCCCAAAATTATTTGAGATACAAATTCACAAGCAATTACTTCAAATCTTTTTTTTTTCTTTTTTAATCCAAGCGAAAAGATTCACAATCTCCAAAAACTAAATTTTATCGTTTGGATTAGACTTTTTATAAGAAAATATTACATAGTATTCGTAGGTAAAAATGTTTGACATTAATTAATCTTACACGTCAAATTCATTAATGAATATATCTGGACTAAAATGTCAGTCAGATCCCCACCGCATATATAATTAAAGCATAAATAGAAGAAGAGGAAAAAAAAAAACAAAAACGCACTTATCTGGAATCAGTCAGATGGGTGACACGAACGGCCAGGATTTAAAATCATAAATCTGGAATTCTATCTGCATTTCAAACTCCGTTTCCACATCGTTTTCCAAGAGTCCGCCCAACCTCCCAACCCGAACGGACTACGATCCGTATGGTAAATTCCATAAGGTGCCTACGCCATTATTCAATTCGCTCTCTGAGAAATTGTAGAAAAATAGCCCAGACTGAAAGCTGATTCGTTTTCGTAGGCTGAAAGTTTAATCTCTTCTAGCATTGACTCCTCCGCCTGATTCCTTTTATACCATATAAATTTGGTCTCTTCGTTCCTCCTCTATACTCTTCTGATATTCCTATTACGAGCTGGTTTTGACCGGCTGTTGGCCGATCTTGATCCTTCGTGTTGGTCAATGTGGAATCTGTGAATTTGCCTCTGGTTAGTCGTGTTCTCGGTTACATCAGTCGGCGAGGAAAGAAGCTGAAGGTTTGCTAATGTCTAATTCGTCTGCTTTAAGAAATTTTGTTTGCGTTTGTGATTGCTTGTTACGGTTTCGCGAATTTGCGTATTTTGTGGCGTTTACTTTATTGTTTATGTTTAATTTTCCTCGCGCGTATGGTAATGCCGTGTTTGAAGGGAATTTTTGTTTTTGGCAATTTACTCCGCACGTTCATGACACTTTTCTGCTGGTGCCTGAGAAAGTGTATCCGTCGTAGCTTTCCTGAAATGGCCAAAGTTGGCTTTTTGAAAGGAAAACTTTCAAACTTCTAAGTAAAAGAAATTTTATATTTGGGTTTAGTCTTTTTTTTTTCTTCGTAATTATTTATCTACAGGGCACGGATCAAGTCTTTATATAGGTTCGTTTGTTGCTTGGGTGGGATGGGTAGTTTCTTATTAACTGATACTCTGTAAATGATTTTGCTGAATTTAGCTTCTTCTTTTTTTCATCTTTCAGATACACTCGGTGCCTGAAGTCTTCAAGAAATGAGCGCATATATCGTTGGTGTTCTTGTACCTATTGTCGTTACACTTTTCTTTCGGAATTCCAAAAAAGCAAAGAAAAGAGGCTTGCCTGTTGATGCTGGCGGGGATCCTGGGTTTGCTGTTCGGAATAGTAAGTGCACTGCGCCCGTGGAAACAGCATGGGAAGGCATCTTTACTCTTGCAGAACTCTTTGAGCACTCGTGCAAGCAGCACCAAGACAGACATTTACTTGGAACCCGGAAATTGATCTCGAAAGAGACTGAAGTAACTGCAGATGGAAGATCCTTTGAGAAGGTTCATTTGGGCGACTATGAGTGGCTAACATATGGTCAAGCATTTGAAGCTGTGTGCAGCTTTGCTTCTGGTCTAGTGCAACTTGGGCATAAGAAGGGAGAACGTGCAGCAATCTTTGCTGACACTAGAGAAGAATGGTTTATTGCCTTACAGGTTCTTACCTTCCACGTCTTGTTGTCTTGCCGATGCAGTTTATGATATTTTATTCTACTCAATTTAGTTGAGTTCTAACTTTTGCGAGATCAATTTTCTAGGAACAGCATCCCCAGATTTTTTGTAATTGTATAATATAACCTGTGTGTTTTCTTGTACCAGGGATGCTTTAGGCGCAATATCACGGTTGTAACTATATATGCATCTTTGGGGGAAGAGGCATTATGTCACTCGTTAAATGAGGTTCTCTCGCTCTCTCCCCCTCTCTCTCTCATATGCAAGCTTGCACGTATGCTACACACAAATATTAAGCGAAGCTACATTTTTTTTTTATTCTCCACATTCAATGCACGACCATTATTCCTACTAAAATTTTTCTAAAACCGGATAAGGAAACTAGCCTAATGTTTATAAAGGCATGCTTTTGCTCTCAGATTCTGTCCCCTGTCTTCGTCATGCTCAATTTGTTTTGTTGGTTATCTCCTTGCTGATTATCCTAATTCCTGACATTCAAGTACCTTATACTGCTAGAATTGAACTCTTGAAATTTGGAAGCTATTATATTAGTTGTGACTTTTGATTATTGATAATTCATGATGTATGATCATATTAGTCCTTTTCATCTCCAGACAGAAGTCACGACTGTGATATGTGGCCAGAAAGAGTTGAATAAACTTTTAAGTATCAGTGGACAGCTTAAGACAGTGAAGAATGTGATATGTATGGATGAGATTCCTCAAAGCATTATAAATTCTGAGCAGAGCAGGGAGTGGAAAATTACCTCATTTGCTAAAGTTCAAATGCTTGGCCAAGAAAGTAAAGTGGGTGCTCAGTTACCCATTTCAGCTGACGTTGCGGTTATAATGTATACAAGTGGAAGCACTGGATTGCCCAAGGTGGGAATAATCTATGTTTGTACGTAGGTACTTATGTACACATATCCACATATATGTACATTTGCATGTCATACATATGTATATACATCCACCACACTCATACTTTACTCGAGTTTCATTTAGTTTTAGCCTTCTAATTAATTCATTCAAGGCTTTATAATTGATCATTTACTAAACCTCTGAATATTGTGTGTTATATGCATGTTTTCTTGGTATTGAAGAATTTCCATCAACAAGCTACATGCTCTTTTATTTGAAGGGAACCAAACCAATTTATCCATCAACAGAAAACCTCATCCACTTCAGGGCCCTGTAGTTTATCTGCTAAAACAAATATTTCAGTACTTTGCATTACTATTCCTACACTGAAAAATAAAAAAATTCTTGCTTCTGGTGATATTATAGAACCTATGTAAATCGTGGGCTAAAGGAGGATTTAGAGCTTAAAATATCCTTCTGAAACTAACTCGTGCCTTTTCCACTTTATACATAATCTCCCAGTTGAGTATTTTGTCACAAGTGACTGCTAGATCTAACTGTAATGCTGCACATGGTAGACCAACCAAAGCTTTCTAAGCCTCGAGCCAACATGCACACACACACACTCAAGATGAGGGCAAAGCCAGATTTTTTTGTCTATAGAAATGATAGGTGGTGTTTAAAGACTGAGAATTGAACTTTGAGCTTTGGAATTAGGATTCTCTTGGGAATCCGTTGGTTATCCTATCATATGGAGGTTGGATCAACGTGGTGGCCTTTGTGGTTGTTTATAACGTTAAATTTTAAGTTAAACACGATGTATTCCATTGATGCTTTAGGAAATCTAAACAACTCCAACAATTTACTTATTTGAGGATAGTTAGGTTTACTTATGACATGAAGTTAAATCGAAGAAACCTTGATGTGATTGACAAGATAAAGATTTTTATGGGAATTTTAAAAATCATGTGAGTATAGCCTACATCAATTCCTTAATTTAATTGGAATTATGTGATGACAAGTTTAAGTTACTTGTTAATTCACTTCATGGAATTGGAGTAAATTGTGAGGAAGCTGATGATATTTCTTGGAGTCATGGATGTTAAGTTTAAGTAGTTCATATTTCCTACACTTCTGCAATTAATATTCTCTCTGTACGTAAGAAATTTGGGAGCTCCGTATATCTTGAAATGCTAACTTTGTTAAGATAAACAATGCTGCTTCCTAATTTATTAATCCTGTGAGGCTTGCTCTGTAGCACTGTATTTTTTTCTCTGTGTTGCTTGCAGCCACTTGTTTGTTGATTGACTATTTTGTTTAACATTGCCGCCATGTTCTGCAACTGTTTCTGATAATTTATTAATAAATACCGTTGTGCGTACAGGGTGTGATGATGACACATTCAAATGTCTTGGCCACAGTTTCTGCTGTCATGACTATAGTCCCTGGTCTTGGGAAGAAGGATATCTATCTCGCATACTTACCCATGGCTCATATCCTTGAATTAGCAGCAGAGGTGTGTATTCTTTGGATTTCATAATTTTTGTAGCTTATGTTCAAATCAAATTTTCTCTTTTGCTGCTTTATGACTAATTCTTTTATGTTATCTTTGTTTGTCTTGTAGAATGTAATGGCTGCTGTTGGATGTGCTATTGGGTATGGGTCTCCTTTGACACTTACTGATACATCTAACAAGATTAAACGAGGAACAAAGGGCGATGCAACTGCTCTTGTGCCAACAGTCATGACTGCTGTACCAGCAATTTTGGATCGTGTTCGAGAAGGGGTTCTTAAAAAGGTTTGTCAATCCTGCGTGGATACTTTTGTTTGTATTGCATTGAACACTATGGTTTGCTTGCTATCCATTTATCGGGTGGTTAGGTTATAATAATAATGAGTCTTTGAATTTCAGGTGAATGTGACAGGTGGATTAGCAAAGAAATTGTTTGATTTGGCATATTCCCGTAGGTTATCTGCCATGAATGGTAGTTGGTTTGGGGCTTGGGGTCTGGAAAAGCTTTTATGGAACTTTCTTGTGTTTAGAAAGGTACGAGCAATTCTTGGAGGTCGCCTTCGGTTTCTGTTGTCTGGAGGGGCGCCTCTTTATGGTGATACCCAAAGATTCATCAACATCTGTCTCAGGTATGTAAGATATGGAAAGGGAAAATCTTGTGAATGCCGCAAACTTACTGTCAGAGTTGATACACCTGTCATACAGACAACTATCCAAGAACAAATGAAGCTCTGCTGCAGGATTTCTAAATTTCAGATGCCTGTGGACTATTTGGTATCTAATCTGGATACGAATTACATAAGAGATACCAAATAATGTGCTTGTCTAGATGCATATTTGATTTTAAATGGTTTCATCAGGTTTGAGCCTAGCGTATAATTTTATCTTATTGATTCAATTATATCTGCTGCAAAAACTATCCAGGATTATTGATAATAAATACATACTAATGAATGCTGCACTTGACGGATAATAATTTGTAGTTGACAAGGATGCTACATCCCACAACCAATAATAAGTATTAAGACTAGGTCCACAGTCCATCATTTTACCATATATGCATATGCGAGCACATAAATATTGCAGTTACCATGTTGCATATATCTCATGGGTATGCTATTTTCAGTGCTCCTATAGGTCAGGGTTATGGTCTTACTGAGACTTGTGCTGGTGGGACATTCTCTGAGTTTGATGACTTGAGCGTTGGTCGTGTAGGAGCTCCACTTCCTTGCTCATTTGTTAAGGTATCTATTGCATCCTTGCGGTTCAGTAATCCCTTATTGATATGTCCAGTTATCTGTGTACAAGTGCAGGTATTTGAATGGCTAAACTGGGTACCTATATAAGTATGTCGTGCATCTATAGCACTAACATCTGATATTGACAATTCATTTTCAATGGAAATAACACAAAGCCAAGAGTGCCGTAGGGCAAAAATAGTTTGGTGAGGTATTTGTCATGTAAACTTCACTGGCATGCATGTATAGCGTCCAGCACTGGAGACTTAGAACGATATAGCCAACCTTGAATTCTTGAGTAAAGGAAAAGCCACTACTCTTGAGTCTTTACACCTACCCTTTATCTGTCCAACGTCAATCCAATTAGATATTGTTTTGCTATGATCATCGCATTTGTTTTCCAGTGGTCAACTTTAAGGCATTTGTTTTACTTTCTCAGTTGATTGATTGGCCCGAAGGTGGATACCTAACTAGTGATTTGCCAAAGCCACGTGGAGAAATTGTAATTGGTGGTCCAAATGTTACGCTTGGATATTTTAGAAATGAAGAAAAAACTAGAGAATCATACAAGGTAAAGTCTCCTTGTTGCTGGTGTTGATTCCTGTAGTATTCTTCTTCAAATTCGTCAATAATGGTAATGTCTCTGTGTTGCAAAGGTCGATGAGAGGGGAATGCGGTGGTTCTACACTGGTGACATAGGGCAATTCCATGCTGATGGTTGCCTTGAAATTATTGACCGTAAAAAGGATATAGTCAAACTTCAACATGGAGAATATGTTTCCTTGGGAAAGGTATGCCATGCAAGATTATTTCTTTTATCTTTTTCAATCAAATTCTTCGCTTTCTTAGTATTGTTTCCCTACAGGTTGAAGCCGCACTCGGTGGGAGCCCGTATGTTGACAATATAATGCTGCACGCTGATCCTTTCCATAGTTTCTGTGTGGCTCTTGTTGTGGCCTCTCAACAAGCAGTAGAAGAATGGGCTTCTAAGCAAGGAATTGATGCAAGGGATTTTTCTGAACTCTGTGGTAAAGAAGAAGTAGTGAAGGAAGTGCAAGCATCTCTCGTCAAGGTATCTGTATTATGACTTGGATTTGGTGTTTTCTTCTTATCCCATCCCAAGTACCTCGTGTGCTTTTAACGAGCACGTTTGGTTCTTCATTTCGCGTCTTCCTAAAACGACCAACCACCTAATCCTCACCTACCTTCTCCCCAAGAAAAGAATTCAGAAATGGCAACATCTTGAAAATCCTGCTTTCGTGATACACTCACACAGTCATACACATGCGTTTTTTAACCAAATTGATATGAATATTCTAGCACATTTTTCTTTGGTATTCTTTGAAGAAACTAAAACAAAGGGAATTATGTAATTAATTGTACGTGTTTTAATACTTTTTGACAGGAAGCAAAGAAGGCACGATTAGAGAAGTTTGAGATCCCTGCAAAAATCAAATTGCTATCTAACCCATGGACTCCTGAATCTGGACTAGTCACTGCAGCTCTCAAGCTTAAAAGAGATATTATAAGGAAGGCTTTCTCTGAAGACCTCTCTAAATTATATGCCTGATGATGTTCTCCACAACTTGGATATGGAGAAATTATCCTTGGAGTTAGGTTGGTTGTCCCAGGAATAATTCTCTCTATTTATTATCCATTACGTTTTCCTAGGTTGTCTTGTGATTTTGGTTTGCTTTTAAATATATATATATATATGTCAAGGTTGTCTTCAACTATTCATGAGTACTGGAATTTAACTCTCAATAAGAAATGAGAAAGGCACCAGTTTTGTTTTCGTAGTTATATTTGATGTGAATTATGTGATAAAACTAACAGTTGACACAGTATTTGATGTTCCAATAATAAGTATGAATCTTGTTTCCTTATATTCAGGTCTCGTTTACTTCCCTTTAATTGAAATCAAATAATAAAAATGAATTTTCATTCTCTTTCTCTTTGATAGTGTTTAACAAAATTAAAGAATGGGAATTAAACGTGAGACCCACTTCAAATTTAAGAATCACTCTCCCAAAAAAGGGACAATTACATTCCTTCTAAAAAAGTCATGAATCTCATTCTCATTTTCTATTTCGTAGAGCCCACACCATATTCACTCATTGTTTTACACATTTTACCCTCCTCTCTCTCCTTAATAATTGTCATAGTTTTTTAATTAATTAAAATACAAAATGTTATTTTTGTAATAATTGTTTATTTGATTTCGATTTCAGATAAAAGTAAATAGTATCA
>JAOANK020000066.1:1524992-1542044 GCA_026257165.2 Telfairia occidentalis | reverse complement strand
GTTTCTCAACTCCGTAGCCAGAACATCAACATGACTTTGGACTTCAAAATCACTGAATTTATAGATCCTCAAAAGTAAATTTGACTCTCGCCCGTGTCGTACTCTCCAACAAAACTAACCACCTCCTTCACAATCTTACCTTCGAACATTCTAAGAATGTATTTGATATGACTTTTAAATTATTTATTCGTATAAAAAAGTATTAACAATGTTTTGTTCAAATTTTGAAGTATTTTTAACTAATTAAGAATGCTTTTTAGAATTTTAAATAATCAAAATAGTTTGAAAATGTGTAAAACATATAAAAAAACATTTAAAACATTTTAAAAATAAATATTTAATTAATTTTCTTTCCAAAATATTTATATAATAAATGCTTTAGTTAAAAACATTTTTTTAAAAAAATTTATACCAAACATGCATTAAGACTCAATGGTTTTTTTTTCCATTAATGAAATGATTTCAGCACTTACGCATAGAGACCCATCTTTGAAAATTTTTGAATTCTAATCTTCCTCTTTAAGTTTTCTAAGTTGGAAGATTTATTTGTCAGTGTGGCAAAAGTTGCACTGTCATGAGAAATGCGTACTTTATCATATGTGGTTTTGAATTACATTGGTAGCATTCTATTTAAGCATAGACATAGGGGCTATATTTACCTCACTGCCATTTTCTCCTACCTTACTTATACGTTATACCTACATAAGAAAAAATAATAATTGATTGTTTGTTGTAGTGGAATTGGGTTTTTTAAAATAATTTTTTTGTTGCTGGTTTGTTAACATGGGAACTCCAACCAATCATTAGATATTAAAAGAAAAGACAAATCAAATTAAAGATCTCGAACTGAGACGTTGACCATTGGGGGCTCAGGGAGAAATAGTGTTATTGGTCGAGAAATTGCTGCATATTTTCCCCCATCAAAATTGCTTTATCATTCAATTTAGAAAGATTTAAATTCTATTTTAATTTCTCAACTTTCAAAATATCCGTTTTGGTACTTGAACTGTAAAAGTAATCATTTTGATCTTTATCTTTATTTATTTTTCAACAACTTAGTGACATAACTTTGAATATATGTACAAAAATGTTAATGTGAGCATATAATTAAATTACATAAGTTGAAGATAAATATTAAACAAATAAATATTATATAAAAAAATTACATAGCAAAGACTAAAATGATTATTTTTTATAACTTCAGGAACTAAAATAGACATTTTAAAAATTTAGAAATTAAAATAGAATAAACTTAAAAGTTTAAAGACTAAGATAGAATCTAAACTTGGTTTGTTGTGGTGGAGTTGGATTTTTTAAAATATTTTTTTGTTGTTGGTTTGTTAATATGGCACCTCCAACCAATCATGAGACAAATTTAGGTTCAGGGAAAAATAGTGTTGTTTGCTAAAGAGCAAGAAAAGCTAGAGAGCAAGACAAAACAAATTACCAAGGAGTTTAAAAAATTTATGGGATAAGAGCCTTCTTAATCACATCATTGAGTGCTTCATGGTTGATAGCCATTTGTAAATTATATTGTGCAGTTACTTTCTTCCTCAAATAGAGAAATACCAATACTAAAATTGAGAGCACATGTTAAATAAGTAGAGATTATATTATTATTATAGCCCAAATTCTTTTTCCAGTCAGACTTTAGTTCAGTCAAGAACAAGTCATCTTATTCATGGGAACAATGGAAATCTGGGTTCACTATTATATTCCGTTGAGGAGATGCCCTAAACATGTTCGACTTGATCTAGTACCACCCAACAGTTCCTTCGTAAGTTCTCAACCTGCACGAAAATGAGTATATAAGAAATAAACTCCTAAAGCATAATCAAAACATACAAATTGTAATTTTCTAGAACTTGTCATGATAAACAAATCCACTAGCACACGATAAACCTAGATACTTGAAAGTAAGATCAAAACGATTTATATTTCAATCTCTATACTAACTTCCCAGGGAAAATATGATTTATCACATACCAATAATCAAACTTTGTGCCTGGCTTTAGGGGCAGATTTATGAAAGGACCAGAGGGCAATTGTCCCTCTGAATTTAGAATTATTTCATTATATATATATATATATATATAAATCTAAATCAATAACTAATTCAATTGATAGCTCAACACTAGAAATGGCGTAAAAGTGTGTGCCTTTGGGCATGGGTTCAAATCCCACTGTGTACCTATTTATAAATATTTTTATTCATTTTATGTTTGGTGCCCCAATTAAAAATCCTAGATCCGCCCCTGCCAGGCTTCCTAGGTTCCGAGTTAAAACACTATTAGAATATAGGTGTTATTTGAGGACACAGAGTTTACCGTGTTTAGAGCTCATCCTTCACGTTTGAATCATTATCAGCAGTTTTAGACCTGTTCTTTTCAATGAAATCTATGAAGTCTTCCTTGGTTGCATACCCAGTGTATTGTGATATGTTTCCATCAGCTGATCTGAAGTAAACGGTAGGGAGTGCCCAGAATTCAAAGTCATGTAGTAAGTCATTTGCTAAAGGATCCTGAAGACATTATAGGAATCATATTGCATCAGAGACAATCTCAAAAGACGTCACCATCACTTTCAACATTTATATTCAAATATAAAAGTAAACTTCCTTAATAAATTACACAAAAAGTACTGGCCATGTTAAGATACTTTTTCACCAAGAAGATCTGAAGTAATGCCTAACTTCCAAATAATTAATCAACGTTCAAATATTTAATCAGAACAAATAATCATTTCAGTTTTATTAATTTCTTCTTTTACCGAGGTAGCAAAAGCAAAGCCCAAAACTATGGAACCTGGCCACAGTTTAATCTTGTATTCCAAAGTCATGCATGGAAACTGAAAGAACAGTCACTGTGAAGTCAATTCGTTCTTAAGCACATGGAGCTGGCACTTCAAGATAAAACATTCATTAAAAGAAAAAACGCATAATATATCTTACGAATTTTGCAATTATGACATCAGGATCATTTGAATACGAGATGGCAACATCCTCGAAGACTGGAGCCAGCTCTTTGCAGTCTTTACTCCAAGGAGCATAAAGCTCAAGCAGAACTGCAGCGAAGAAATACAAACTGAATAACAAAGTAAGGTCGTCATTCCATATTCAACATTTCATGGTCATCTCAGCCAATTTCATAGGTTAAATTCCACAACAATCCCTATTTTGACTCCATTAACACCTTAATCTGGATACTGGTCTCCAAAGATGCAATTCAAGAGAACTAACCAAAACTGACGGTTAAATTCCCAACGAAGTAAGTTTCCAATTTATGAGCAATTTATTAAATTGGAAACAACTGATAGCCATTTATCTCACATATGCACAGATGAATGTGCTTATACTTGTACATACCATTCTTCCCCGAGTTGAAAACTATTTCTTGAAATGTGTGAGCTACCACCACTTTCATAGGTCCATCGTTATGCTCTGGTATAGGTTCAGATTTTATGTATGGCTGCAATTCACCGTTCTGCAGGAATGGAACAAAGTGACTAGAAAATCTTAAAGAAATTAATATGAATTAATTAACCTTCAAAACTGAGGTTGAGAAATGCAAAAACACCCTGCAAATTTGGAAAAATGAAACACTTAAACTAAGGGAGAGGTATCACCTTATATTTTTCCAACCAAGGAGAAATCTGATCGGGCTCCACATTGGGCTTCAAATACTTTGTTTTATCAGTTAGTATTAATATAAAGGGTGTTTGATCATCCTTAACTCCATATTGCTGTAATTAACAAGAGGAATTGAACAAGAACATAAAAGCTATTGGATATATAAATTAAATGGGGTAACAAAACAACTGAAACCAACACACAAATAACAAATAAATAAACTTCAAAGTTACAATGATAATAAAGGGATACTGAATTATGGACCTCAAACGCATAAGACCCAGCATCAATATCTGCCATCAGAAAATTCAGGCTATCTCCTTTGTACAGCTCTGCGAGTCCACGATACTTGTATTTAAAGGAAGCAGCGAGCTCACTGCTAAAATTTAGAAACAACATGACCTACAAATTTGGAAACGAAATTTTAATTAGATAATCCAGATAAAAGAACGTTAGACTATTCTCCAAACGATGAGAAACATTTTAAAAAATGAACTGTTAAAAGGTTCACTTGTCCAAGCAAAATTTCCATCTCTTGGCTGTTCTAAATCGCCTACATAAACCATGAAACAGTTCATAGTTTTCTTCTGACCTTCGGATTTGAATTATAGAGGAAATTTTCAACTAGACGTCGGTTGCTTTGGTCGCCATCCGCAATAGTTACTGTAGGTACAATTGATTTTTCAACAAATTTCTCAAGAGCATCCACTTCAAAATCCTGGAAGTGTAGCCTCCATAAGAATCCCAGTTTGCAGCATAATGTGAAATGAAAAACAGAGACATAGAAAAGTTTCCATTACCTGGGTATCAACAAAGAGCTCATCGAATGGCTTGAACAGCCTCATTAAGGGACCAGTGACAGATGATTCACCACGAGGAAGAAGTGTAGCATCTGAAGTATGATAAAATTCATCGGTAGGACGCAATTTCTTAGCTAGGATGGTATAGTTTTCAAACTCCTCCCCAGAAAATTGAGGGAATATGCCAACCTGCAAGTTAAGAAAATAGGACAATTCCGGCAGCTTCACCAAGTAGGAATGAAATCAGAGTACTCACAATAGCAATCTTATTGTCAGGGATGAAATTTTGGGCATCTTCCAGAGTGTTTATTTCAACAGAGGCAGGTCCATACTGTCTCTTCACATATTTAACAATACCATCTGCATCATTAGGGCCCTTGTACTCTTGAACATTCTTACCTCCCTCCCTCACAATCTTAATAGAAATTGAGCCATCTGATCCAGCGAGTCCCGTGTTTGCTTCATCTAGAATGTTGACTTTAGCTAAAGTCAAAGGAGGATTATGCTTACTCAGGATATTTGCAGCCTTTTCATACTACAAAATGTTTAAAAACATAATAATCCAGTCAACCTCGCAGATAAGGTAGCTAAATCCTCGAGAGTCAAAATCAGTCCAAAAGCATTCCGAAAATCGGATTACAAATAGTAGATTAGGAACACAAGATTTATCACCTCTGGTTCCAGCGCCACACAACGTCCACATCTGAAAGGCGAGAATGACATAATTATCAACAACAGAATCGTTGTAAGGAGTAATCGAACGCCACAACTACTAGCCAAAAAAGAAAAGGAAAGAAAAGAAAAGAAAATGCGCGGCTACTTTTGACAATTGTACAGATCTACTAAAATACAACGAACAAAGCACAATAAAGAAAGAAATGTAAAAACCAATGGCAACACACCTTGTTCACACACTTAATAGTCAACAACAACCAAAAAAAGCAACAAGCAAGAATCGGAAGTTATCAGCGAGTGAACTGAATCACAGAGTTAAGTTTGAAAAACGAAATACAAAGTAAGCAGATAAATTAGTATACCTAGGGGTGTAGAAGGAGACGATAAGGAAGTCGAGCTTGCTTACGAAGTCGGTGAAGTTAGAATGGTCCAAGGCGACAACGAACACCTCGGAATCGGACGTTCCGGAAACTGCGTGTGCGGCGAACAAGGAATGTAAAGCAAAAAGAGAAACGAAGCAGAGAGAAATGGCGGAGGCCAGCGCCATTGCCATTGATCGGACTGGAGCTCTCTCTCACTGAATTAAACTGTAAAGAGGAGAGAGAGAGAGAGAGCGAACGGGGCTCCGTTTGGGATTTTTGGATGAGGATGAGAATATGGATATCGCAATTAGGAACCACGTGCTTCGCACGTGCTTTTGAATTTGGACGTACTCATCTGGTCCCATCCACTCGCCTCTTCTTTGACACAAAATATGGACCACCCTCTCTGTTTTTTATTTATTTGCGTCGTATTTTGAAACAACGTTTATAATGTGAATTAATTATTTTCTCTTTTCGAATGTTTTTTTAATTTATAGCTGTTTCAAAAAACATTATTTGCATCTCATTTCCTTAAAGTTTATTGTAAATATAACCACTTTTAAATGTTGGTAGATGAAAATCACAATTAACTTAAACAATAGCAATTATTAGTAATTAATCTAAATGTTAATTGACTATAATCTTCGTAAATAATGATCATATAACAAGTTTCAACTTTAACCAAGGAAAATAATTCGTAGCAAAAACAATAATACCTAAACTTTTAATTTTGTATTTTAAAAAGTAATAGGTCATTAAAATTTTAATTTTGTGTCTAATAAATTTCTAAATTTTTAATTTTGATCATTAAAGCCTCATTTGATAACTATTTGGTTTTTGGTTTTTAGTTTTTAAAAATTAAGCTTATAAACACTACTTCCACCCACAAATTTCTATGTTTTGATGTCCACCTTATCCTATTGTTTTAAAAAACCAAGCCCAATTTTGAAAACTAAAAAAAAATAGTTTTTGTTTTTCAAATTTGACTAAGAGTTCAAATAAAAAATGTAAAAATTATAATTAAAAAATGGAGAGGAAACAATCATAAGTTTCAAAAACTAAAATTAAAAATGAAATCGTTACCAATCGGAGTCTAAACTTTCGATTTATATTTTATAGGTCCTTGAGCTATTCGACTTGTTTAAAAAAATATATATTATTTATTAGACACAAAATTAAAATTTTAAAACTAATAGATCTATTTATTTAAAAATTGTCAAATACATGTACATAAAATAAAAAACAAAAGAATTTATTGGACACTTGAAAAGTTCAGAAATTAACTTAAATTTTAATACACCATTATTTATATATTGATTAAATATTTATTTCAGTAATCATGATTTACAGTTATATATTGATTGACATAGACGTGTATTTTTATTTTGATATAATCTCAATTATTTTTTCAGCGGCATTTTTGTATTATTTTTTGTTTTGCAATATTTTAAATAAATTGTGCTGAAGTTGTAATTACCCATCTTTTTTCTGGTGTTTTATTACACGTCAATATAAATATAGGTACATTTTTGCTACAGGTCAAGGTTCAAGAAAGTAATTTTTCTCAATGGCCACGTGACGTTCTAGATATAGATGACTAAATAAACAATTTAAGTACATTTCAAGCCATCAAGTGATACATAAGTGAAATTTGAACAAGAACAATTCAAACTTTAGATCTTTTCATAGTTGTAAATAATTTTTTTTTTTTTTTTTATCGTTCAATTATGAGATTGAGATGATTATATTATTTTTTAAATAAACTAAATAACAATAAAAAACAAAATAAATATTTTTCATCAGCTAAAAACATGTTTTATCTTTTTATAAATCATCTCAAACTCATGAGAATACTAAAGTTCTTTTGGTATAGTCATTTATTTAAAATGATTGATAGGCAAATTGCATGAAAAATTTCTCACAATTGACCAACAAAATTCAGTTCAATGTTTTGAGTCCCTACCCCTACTTGTATCTAGTCAAAAGAAAAACTAACAACAGCCCTCTATTCTGTCTATCAGATATAGATGATCAAAATTTTGGGTTAGTTTCAATCTGGTCATTCTAGGACCTAATGTAACTTACAACAAATGCACCAATAAATGAATTTCTATACAACATTCCAGTTCCTATCCATCCAAATGAAGGTGCTAAACTAAGCAAGCAAAACCAAATTTCCAACACCTGCACCATCTTTAGAGCTCTTCAAGACACATCAACAACCATCATATATCCCACAGATAGCCAGCCCTATGATCTATGTTCTCTTTAACTCTTAATAAGACCCCTCTATTCAAAGTTATAATCCAACTTCTCCTCCTCCTCCATTTTTTTTTGAATCTTGGTGTTACTATTCCTTCTCCATGGTTTTCTTCTTGCTAGCCTAATAATTTAAATACACCAGGTGATCTCAATGGCTTTGAATATGTACATGAAAGGGAGGGGATTTTGAAACAAATGCCTACCAGGATATGCACGTGTCGTATATCGTAGTGTACCTCCTGATCGAACGCAACGTGCTATAGTCCCAGTCCCATGCATCCCGACGCGGTGCAACATGTATTAGGCCATGTACCTGTCTAATACAAACTCAAAGACAAATTGAATTTCAGGTATTAACCTCCAGGAGTTTTAAAGCCTGACTTGCTCATGAGCTTTCATGACCTCAGAACTGAATTTTTCCAAAGCCTCAAAAATTGGAACCAAGCCGGCCTGTATGCTATTGGAAGCAGCGTTGTGAACCAGTTTAATGGCGTCCTTGTGTTTTGCTCTCTCGTCATCTAACTTCTTCCTCAATAAATCCAAATTAACTTTCGGATCATCCGGTGGTGAAACTCCACTTTCAGAAGGAACTTTTGAAAGCGCAGTTCTTTCCGATCCCTCATCTTGGTTGGGTCCTATCTTTGCCCTCTCCATTTTTAACGTTCTTAGGTGTTCTTCAAAATCCTTGTAAAGGAAATTGGCTTTGATTCTCCGACGTTGTTCCTCATCTTGCCTTTCCCATAACTCATGCAAATTTAAAGCAAAACCATGAATGGCACCAACCACTTTTTCTTCTGAGATTTCAAGCATGGCTTGATGCCAATCGTTGCAAATTATGAAAATTGGTGGAGCTCCCATCCGACCTGGTGAGAATGGCGCAAATCCATCTGCAGTTTCTTCAGGCTCGTTGTTAAGGCATCGTAAGAGCCATCCATTTAAGGATTCAACATAAGCCTTTTGGGTCCGAATCCAATTGTTAAATCTGGTGCACCAATTGAGAAGTTCCATTTCAAGATCCAGAGTAGCTTTCAAACTCTCATCTCTCCTAGAGCCAGTTCTTGCCTTCAACGAGCGAATCTTGCTCTCCATGACTGCTTGAAATTGTTTCTGGTGGCATTTGAGAATAGATCTCCACATTTTAATCCACCTACATGTAACAAAGAGGATTTAATAATAATGAAGACCAAATATATCAAGATGAGGGTCACGCTACCCAGAAAAAAGCTGTTCAACAAGAATACAACACTTCTTCATTGAACACAGAAATGATTTATATCTAACAAAGATCCCTAATAC
Organism: Telfairia occidentalis; assembly: GCA_026257165.2. Classification (NCBI taxonomy): domain Eukaryota; kingdom Viridiplantae; phylum Streptophyta; class Magnoliopsida; order Cucurbitales; family Cucurbitaceae; genus Telfairia; species Telfairia occidentalis. Next base: position 1,533,021 of record JAOANK020000066.1, on the reverse strand, counting down.
GCAGGTTATATTTATATGCTATTTACGGTGTAGCATTTAAAAAGCATCATGCGAATCCTTTGTTAAAATAACTTATGCACGTTGCATATCTCTCTATTTCATCTTTAGCAGAAGAGAAAATCCCATAGAGTTCCCTCAATAAATATTCAACCATGGATACAAAATCTACTTTTGCAAATCACTGGAACGATAAACTAACAAGAATTGACTAATCACAACAACTGAAGTATTTAAATACCCATGAATCAGTTCAGTTAATTGAGGCTGCAATTCTTCGTCCCGTAACTTATGTATCCTGCTTGATATAGCATCAGCAGCTTTGATACAGATGTCGATCTTGGTTGATAATTTTCTAATAGAGGCATGAGTCGCATCAATTTTATTGGAATCAGCGCCACGGTCATCTAACCTTTTTAACTTCTTGCACAGTTTTTCATAAATAATACGCAACCTTTCTTCATCCTAGCAAAGAGCAAAAAACAGTACAGTCAGGAAAGTCATTTCCATCCAAACACCACAACTAAAAGCAAAGAAGCTAACATGCACCAAGCCTAGAACATCAAATTGGAGATTTGTAATGAATAGGACAACAGTTTTCATGCCAACTGAATCATTCGGGCCATTTTCTATTCTATTGAGAAATACTTAGCTATCTTTATCCCATGAGTTCATAATGTGCAGCCATCATTAAGGGTCATTCATAAACTTTGGAAGCTGGAACCATAGAAATAAAATTAAGACTCAAGCAGGAGGGGAAATGGGTTAATTAATATTTTTAACATTATCATGTTACTAACATACTATCAGATATAGTTTCATTGAGAATTTTTTTCCAATTTCGTTCTCCTACACCGTTTGTTATAGTTTTAAGGAAGACGGTAAAATGAACACTCAACACGTACAATTAGATGTAGTATCCTGCATATGTCACGTCTAAAAAGGTTCCTTCAGCTCGATCCTAGTAGAAGACATGAAGAATCAACAAAATGATTCACACACACAATAATTTTTCTAATGTCTGTTGTATTTGGGTTAAAATTAAACACTTCTGCCACCTATACTAGAAAGCTCTTTCTGCAGCAGCTGAAGCTTTCCAAGCTACAAAATAAGAGCCAATTGGCAAGGATCACTAGAAAAACTGCCCTAATAACCGAAGACTTAAAAACAGTTGTAATGAAAATGAGCTTGTGTTCTCTGCAGCAAAAGTAGGGTGCAAAAATAGGGCTCAGTGAATAAAAAATCATAATACGAGCATGTCTTTTTTTTTTTCTTTTTAGAGTTTACAATTGTTTTTGCGTACACATGAATATAATTCTCTCTATCTTATGAAGCATTCACCAAATCTTGATGAAGTTCACATTGAAAATGATAACATGACGCTTCCTGTCAAAAACTTAATTTACCAGACTTGTTTACAAATTTATAGATTTGAATGCATTTATTAAGGAACACCTCTGAAATCCGATTCCATAATCAAGACGGAAAAATTAGCATAAAGCTTATATGCATCAATACCTTAACTTCCTTATATAGTTTCTTCTCCCATGCATAAAGCTTCTCCAACGTAGATGAAATGTTTCTAGATTTCAAGTCAAACTCATTGCCAGAACTGCCAGACCCAGAGTATGCTTTTGCCATTTTTACCGTCTTAGAGTCCAACCAAATCAATGGCGGCTGAGAAGATGCTGAGGAAGGGGCCACTAAATACAGGATCCGAGAAAGAATAACTGCACAGCAACAGGAATTTTTATAACACCGCGAACTAATTTCTTCTCTCTAGATGTACCATGTTTTAAGAACACCAGTAAACGGGAAACAAATATTCGCCAATATGCAAGCAGTAGGGGATCCAATCCATATTCATTAAAAAAAAAAAACCTTAATATAAGGAATATTTTAGAGATGCGTCAGGCAGCTTCTTCAAGTTCCTTCCCAAGGTTACTTTGGAATCAAACTTTTCAAATTCCAATAAAACTCATAGCAAGCAAAGGGGTTTAAACTGACAGCTTTTGGCTTGTAAACCCAAAGAACTAGAGGATTATAAATTTAAAAAGTGCGGTTGGCAGATTAATTATGAAAAAGTGTTCATTTAAAAGAGAGATGTTTATAGGATATAATCGGAAGAAGACAAAGTTGAAGACCAGTCGTTGAGTCCCAACCTTTAAGTACAGTGATCTTAGACCGATAAGGCAATCTGCCCACTTCAAGCAACACTGCAACCTCTTTCCCATAGCTAGAAGCAGCTTCAAATTCATCCTTAATTTCATTAACAACTTCCTGAAGGTCCCTTGTACCATGGGCAATGAATGTGGCTAAATTACTTTTCTTGGAAGATTCAATATCTAATGCCGAAGCCTCCTCAATCTCGAAACTCAACTCTTTCTTCTCCACGGGCACCTCTGGCTCTGAGTTCTTCGACACAATTGTATCAGGACTGTTATTTATTCCATCTTCTTTAGACAACATTGAGTTACCATTATTCGGCAATGGCACTGATTTTGAGCTGTCCTCGCTACTTCGTGGTGGAACAACCTTTGAAGTCCCCTCCCCATTTTTATTCATCGTGTCCACATTCAATTTCTTCCTCTCATGAACTTCTTTCGGAGCTTCTGGCTCTGTTTCATCTTCCAACTCAGGTATTCCTTCTCTCTCTCTCACTTCATTGGAATCAGGACTACTCTGAATGGAACCATACCCATATCTATTCTGCGAATTATAATCCTGGTCGCCATTATCGTAGCCGTCAAAAACATTGATAAAATCCCATGCAGAGACCTTCGGCGGAGAAGGCGGAGGCGGTGGAGGAGCAGGGCGACTCGGTTGCTGATTACGTAGGTTATAATCTGGTGGTGAACCCATTGAAAATCCAAAGAACCCTCCATTTCCGTATTGAGGATATGTCGGATAGCTATACGAAGGATCAGGCCACTGTGCATCTGAAGCTGTATGTGTTTCCGGCCCATCATACATTACAGTGGTCGCCGGAGTGGTTGACCTCTGCATGTAGTAGGCGTAGGTATTCATAGGAGAATTCCAATCCCTAGGCGGGTAAGCATAAGGAGGATGGCTATAACCTTCATCTTCTACTGGGCTATCTTCGATATGAATATGACCCGAAGAGTTGAGCTCAGATTCGGACTCCGATCCAGATGATAAATGCAAGTGTGAGCCGTCGATCTCGTCCTCGTGAGGAGAGTGCTCATGTGAAATCGAAACAGTATGTGAAATCGATGACGACGACGAAGGGTTTCTACTTTTCTCACCCGGTTTTGGTTTCTTCCTCTTCCCCTTCCCTTCGTCTGAGGGCAGTGTAAGGACAGGGGAGCCATGAGAGGACGATGATTCAGCACCAGAGATCACAATCTCTTCGTCAACAAATTTGCGTATAGCTTCACCAATGTCTTTGAGGGACTGGAAATACGTAACGTGAGCTGCGGCAAGAGCGTAACGATTTCGAGACGCAGCTTTGATCAACTCCTTCCGTTCTCTGCAAAGAGTTACCAATTGGAGCTCGTCCACCTTGGAGCCGCCACAGCCCATGGTAACAGAAACCACAGAAAAACCCCAGAGCAAAACCCTAGGCTACAGAACACCAGCATACCCCTCGCAATCATGGCCGCCATGTCTGTCCGGCTCCAAATTGATGGCGATAAGAGGCGGGTAGAAGCATCATGAGCAACATCAACCACCCCCACCCCAGATCCAGAAATGATCTACTGGACAAGAAAAGCAAATTTCAGAACGAACACGCACAACAAACAAAAGAATACAAGATAAAGATTGAAAGAAGACGGAATGCGGGAGGATGAATCAAACGGATTGCGTAGCGAAGGGGAGAGAGAACAAATCACAGAAGCAGATCATCATAAAAAAAAAATTGACTCCAACGGAAAAATGCCGAGCTCCAATTTACACACAGTACAGCAAATCTCCAAGTACGGAACCAATAGTTAAAAGAAACCCCAGAGGAAAGAGAGGGAAATCGCGCAGAGTCAAGAATGAAGAACCACAGACCGTTGAGATCGATGAGAACGCGTAATAGCCGTCCATGCGAGGAGCACAGAATCAGAGACAGAGAGAGAGAGAATGAATAGTTTGGATTTAATACAAAATCCCAATTCTGAAAATAAAACCAAGAAACCGCATTCAGAAATTGAAGTGATTTGGAATTTTTGGACATAAACAATGAGAGAAAAGAAAAAGAAAAAGACAAACAGAGAATTTGAAAAATAGAAAGAGAATAAAAGAAAACCAGATACATGGGAATGCGTGAAGGTGGAGATCTGCGCAATTTTGTCCACTGGGTCTTCTCTCTCGGTCTTCTCGCTGGCTGTGTGTTTCAGAGAAATTGAATTGAAATTCAGAATCGGAGACAGCGAAGAGAAGAGGAAGAAGAAGAAGAAGAAGAAGAGGGGCAGAAACAGAGGAGGAACACGAGGCTCGTGGAACCCGCCATTGGTAACCGATTTGTTTTTGTCATTATTGCCGCTCTCAGCCCTTTTTCCCTTTTCTCTTTTTTCCTCTTTTAAATAAATTTCATTTTTTTGCCGCCTGTTCTGTTCTTATTATGATTTCGCTTGTGTGAAAAGTAGGCGCTAGGCTCGTTATATAAATTTTTTTTGGTTTTCAACTTCTGACTTTTTTTTGTCTCATGATATATACTTTAAACAATTAAACTATATTAATTTGATATTTTTCGTTCTAATTAAATCTTATGTTTACAGTAATTTTTTTTCGTTCTTTTTAGATTAATTTTCAATTGATGTTTTGATTATTTAATGGCACTTTAATGTTATTCAACTGTCAATTTGAACATAGTTCAGTTAAAAAATTATGGATTTAAATTTCTACCTCACATGTTGTTGAACTAAAAATAAACATTCTTCAATCACCACTCCCAAACATTATAAAGAAAGGTAATTTAATTATTAGTATTCTAATAAAAAAATATATTTAGGTTTGATTTTACCGTCTTAAAAATGGTTTTGAAGTACTTTTCATTTTGAACACAGGCTAAAAGCATTATATAAGTACTCTGTCACAAAATTATGTTACTTGTTTCAGTTCTCTCTACCAAAGTGTTTTTATGTTACCTGACAGTAATTTTGGAAGAGAAGTATTTTTTGGAGTGCTCTCGACTATACACATTTTCTACACTCTTACAATATTTTTACTATCATACTTTTAGTTATAATAATTTAATGTTTGTACTTTCAAAATATAATAATTGAGTTATTAAGTTAAATTCTTCAATAAAAATCTGAAGAAATGGAAAAAAAAAAAAAAAAAAAATCTCATGCGTGAAATGGAAAATACAAGAAGTTGACAAAGACTACAATCCAAAGTTAAAAGAAAAATCAATTATTTTCTTACTCGTAAGCTTCAGGCACAACAAGATTTATTTAATAGTCAATTCGAGTATAATTTAATAGATAAGACAATTACTATCCATCATACAAGTCGATAGTTAGATCTTCAAACTCTGCAATTGTTTAACTCAAACAAAATTGTCGAATATTAACAAATAATTTATAAATACCAAAATGGCATACTAATCCAAGGACTAAAAAGTAATTTAACTTTTTTTTTTTCCTTTAATCTTATATTTTCAACTATAAATCTATAGAGTATGATATAATGTTATATAAATTTAATGAAAATGACGTAGTGAATTTTCATATGCATATGGATTAAAAATAATAGGCGATACATTGAAAATATAAGCGTGGGGAGGTTGGAAATTTGACATTGAAAAAGAAAAGGATGGGCCGAACGAGGTTGTTTGGTTGGGCAGAATGTAGTTTTTTTATGGTTGCCCTTTACGCCTATCTTAATTCTTTAAAATAACCCTTTGGGTTTTTAGTATTTTTTGTCAAAGGAGTGAAGCACAAGCAACCAATCAAATTCCTCGAACTTTAATTCTATGTACTTTTAACAGAAAAAAAAATGTTTAATAAAAGATCATTTTGAAGTTTAGCCGTGTATTTTTAAAAGCACCAAATCAAAGTAATTCTATTTTTGTTAAATGATCGGTACAGTTTCTCAACTTTAAGATTTGTTCTAAATAGGTCTATAAATTTTTGTATTTTTTATTGAATAAGTCCCTTAACTTTAACTTTGCCTAATAAATTTTAAACTTTCGATTTTGTATCCAATAAATTTATGATATATTCAAAATTTTTAAAATTAATAAATTTATTAGATATAAAATTGAATTTTGTATCTTATAGGTCCCATACCAAGTTTGTGAATTAAAAAAAATGTAGGTCAATAATCTATTAGATATAAAGTTAAAAGTTTGAGTATGACACAAAATTAGAAGGTTCTGAATTTTATTGGATAGTTTTTAAAGTTTGAAGACCTATTGACACAAATTTAAAAGTTCATGAACTAAATTTATAATTTAACATTTTTTTAATCGTAGTTTTATAATCAACAAAAATTTTGAAAAATTGAAAAATGTTTTTATAAAACACACCTAAAATTATTTTAAGCGAAGCCTAATTAAGGTTTTTCCTTTTTTTTCAATAGCGTTTATTGAAATTTTGTTTTCACTTGAAAAATACTATTTTGAAAAATCATTCAAAACACAGCTCCAAAACACCCCACCAAACATAGTATAGTCTATCGTCCATCAAACTAATTAATTAATAAATAATAAATATCTAATACACACCCAACTATGAATTTTAAAATAGGTCTTCGGTATTTATTAAGAAATGTAGAAATTTAATATTTTCACTTTTCAACTTTAAAAGAGAGGGTCGTCTATTCCTATATTACACTAAAAACCACGTGGCAGTGGGGCCCACGTTTGACATTCCGTATAAAAAGAACCGCGTGGGCATGGTTATGGCGGCCCGTATTGGCGGTTCACGAGTCACTCCTTTTTTCTTTCCTTCTTTGTTAGTTGAATATTTCCCTCGTTATAAGTTTTTTTTTTTAAGTTCAACAATAACGGGGTTAAGGATTCAAATTCATGATAAAAAAGATGTGTCTTTAACCAATTAAAGCATATTCAAGTTAGAGTTGACTTTGTTATACAAAGTGTTTCATCTATTAAATTATGCTCAAATTGACCGTTTGAAACTGAAATTGAGATAATGCATATTTATTGAAAAAAATATTAAATATGTTATAATAGTATATAACTTTTTAGATAATGTGATTTTTAATATTTTTAAAATAATCAATCGTGTAATTTTAAACATTTTAATATAGGTACTGCTATACGAATGATTATAAGTGAGATACTAAGCTTAGATATGAAGGTTATGAGTTCTGCAACAAAAAGCAAAATGAGACTCTGACCCTAACTTGTCTTATTGAAAAGTCCTATTAATCAAACTATAGTTATTGCAAGAAGATATCTTATTTACTTAGTTATACTTGTATTTGCGCCTACGTCGACTTATTTTTAAGTGTGCCACGGTGGAATTTATAGACGACCAAATGAGGAAAATAAAATTAGGATTAAATATACATCTATATATATAACGCTTTTGAAATAATTTGAGGCTAGCCGGGGAGGGTGGAGACGGCGTGCAGACAAGAGCATTAAATTCCGGTGGTCCCTAGTCGTGCATGTTGCCACGTGGCATCTGATGCGCTGACCACGTGATGAGCGTCAGATGCATGGCCGTGATTTGTCAAACGCGAATCAGAACTCACAACTCACATGTTTTTGTTTCCTTTCTTATTCGTATCTGCCTTTTTTCTTTTTACTTACCATTTTTATGTTTGAATATGGAATCATTTTTTTCCCTTCAATATTTAAGCAAATTAAATAGTCCGAGTATGATACAACACAAGTGGACTATAATTAAAATGATATATATTATATTAAAAAAATTGGTTAATAAATAACGAGCTGCAAATTAAAAACCTTCCATAAAATAAAGCAAACTAATACAAGTGAGAATAGAAAAACAATGGTTCTAATGTTTGAAACATTTCTCATTCACTCATAAGTTGGAGATTCTAATTTACACTTTCACATGTTGAACTAAAAAAAGAGTTCTTTATCTAA
>JAOANK020000066.1:1483186-1497932 GCA_026257165.2 Telfairia occidentalis | reverse complement strand
AAATATATGTCTGAAAAAATATAGAATACAATTTAGTTTACATTAAATAATGTACCATAAATTTACACCTGTATTCCGATCGTTCGAGTGGGACCGTCCTACTCCAATGAACCCCGACCAAATTGCATCCCAAAATTGAAATAAATGAATACAATGAAATTACAAAATCTGCAAATAGAAAAAATGTGGGTTGCCAAATAATGCAGCAATAGACACTACTAACATGTATGATGTCCCTTATATCATTGACAAAGCACTTCGTGCCAAAGCTGAAACCAATTTTCACAAGTCGTTTCTTTGTAATTGTAGCATTCTATAAACTAAGCCTGTACAACAAAACTCTAAGTACCTCTTACTCTTCTTAGAGTTCCCTACATCGTGGGAATCCTCTTCTTTCTCCACACATATTCTTAGGAGATTTTAAGAAATATAATTTACACTTGCATTTTAAGATGGTCTCTTTTTTTTTTTCTTCTTTTTTTTTCATGCTACAAAATTGAAACTTCAAAATGACACGAGTAATTACAAGCAAACTTACCTCCTCACCTCATTGAGCAGAATTTATTGCTTCAGAGCTTCTTTTTTTTCCCCCTCGATTATGGTTGTGTACAAATGCAACATCATAGTTCGTCATCTGATATTCTATTGGACCATATAATTTCAATTTCGAGCGTCCGAGAAGAGCCATCTTTGTCTCCGTCATGATTTAGGCTGAATAATCCACTATACAATCCCTCCGTTACAACTTTGTCGATCTGGATCGTCACTCTTCCAAGGGTAGACTGCAAAAGGACCAACATTCTCCAATTAGAACAAAGGTAGTGATGGGTGGTTGTTGCATTAAAATGGTGCCCCATGGTTCTGAGGTTGCCAGCAACAACTAAACAGAGGCCAATCAATTCAAATTACTTTTCTTTTTTGTCCCATTGATGAAAAATTGAAGAAGAAAAATGTAGAATCAGTATGGGAGGACTGACATCAAAAAGGTACAAATGGACAAGTTCTTTCAGTAGTAAATGTTAGAGAAAACAATGTGTGATGAAATAAATTATCATCCCACACCACTGCGGGAGGGATTACCTTCCCAAAAGTGCTTTTGCTTTTGCAGATGATGTGCAGCTTTTGCCCCTTAGGAGGTACGTCAAATGCCCACGTAAATCCTTCTTTCCATTCAGGAGAAGTACTGTGACTAACAACCTGACCATAGCCAGAAAACAACTTTAGCTAATCCCCACACAAATCAGAAGAGAAAATTATGTAAATTCTAGTTTCCTTATAACTAGGATTGAGAATATTTCCAAGATGCCTTTGACTTAGGCATCACATGGAAATAAGAAAGTAAAAGAATAAATGGAGAACAATAACATAGCTTAGTGATTAAGGATCACTGTTTCCTTTAAGAGGTCGTAGGTTCGACTCTCCCCTCCCACAATTGATGTAATACTCTCAAAAAATACAACGCAAACGCAAACGCAAACGCAGACGGTAAGAAAACAAATGGTTTTAAGAGAGCAGGCCCTAACATAGCTTACTTACCTTCGTTTGTCGAGGAGGGCCATTCCCAATAGACAATCGACAAAAAGCATTTGTACTTCCCATCGTCTGTTTTAGGTTGTTCCCGCGCTTAACAATAACAGTCAGACAACCTGGTAGGCAATGCAAAAGGCTATCTGCTCTGTCATGAAAACTAGGAGGGCAAGTTTTCATCAGCATTTGCAATATAGGAATGGCCTCAGCTGCAATCATAGCTTGAGACTTAGCAATGTCTATTGGCATGGTCGACCAGGAGTGCTTTAGCAAACATAAGGTATCCAACACAGTTTCCTGAGCTGCCTCATTGCCAGATTTTAGAGCTCCGATCAGATGAGGTATGGAAAGAGTAGCTGCTTCAGATATGTGGAGTTTTGGAAAGTTGGCGAATATCACATTCAAGGTTCTTAAAACCTCTTCATTGATAGTTGCTGTGGACCACAATTCCCTCTCTAGTGCAGCTGCACAACAAAATATTCAATGTAATTCATTTTTCAATATTAGAAGCCAAAAGGAGAAAGGAATAAACTCGGAAATTTTAATTTTTTTTTTTTAAAAAAGAAAATAGAGAAAACATTCCCTTCAGGTCGACATTACTAGATTTTTCCTGTCTTTCAGGAACTTGATCTCTAACAAGGAGTTCCCATAAACTACGAGCTTATAAGAAATAACGATCATTAGATCATCTTTAAAGCACAAATGCTTTAAAAAGGTTAAACCATCGCCCAATATTTAGTTATCACCTCTTACCCCTCTTAAACAAAAGTTCAGTGTAGGAAAGATATAAATAGGCAAAAAGGAAGAAGAATAAAGCGATTAAACATTTCCAGGAATAGACTACCTGTCAAAGATCTGATGAGCTCATTTGATACATATTCCTGTAGCGTGTGATTAGAAAATAAGAATTTTATCAGCAATGCTGCCTGACCAGAAATTTCTGGACTTGGAGACAAAAGAAGCTCCTGAACAACCAATATGCCACCCGCTTCAGCAACTGCTCGCCTATTTGTTCTACTGTGCATGACAAAGTTTTGCAAAGCACAAATAGCCACCATTTTCATCTCTTCTGTTGCCTCATCTTCAAGCAAGCTTATCAAAGCACGACAGGCAGATACAGAGTCACTGGCTCTCGCATGTCCCGCATGCTGTGACAGATCTCCCAGTGCTAGAGTTGCAAGAAGCTTACCGGGCTGTGATCTGGTCTGTGGATCTAATAAATACTGCGATAAGGGTGCTATTGCATACTTGGAAACCTTCATCTCTCGCACCCTGATATTATTAAATAACGTTTCAAGTAATCTTCCAGCTGCTTCTTCACATTGATGAGATCTTAGAAGGTCCAACAATGCCTCTATAGCACCAGCTTCTGCCATCTGTTCAGCACTTAACGTATCGTTGCCTTCATGATTAACTAAAGCACTGAGAGCCACCGTGATAGTGCTCTCCACAGTTGAATGCAACATTTTCACCAGAACAACCACGGGAACTTTAAAATAGTACTTAGCATTGAATCTCAAAACATTTGATAAAACCATGGCGGCTGATTCCCAAAGAGCATGAGGAGGCTGAGGGTCCTCTTGTATAATAACCTTTGAAAGCTCAAAAATACCTCCGGCATCAGCAACAGACTTGGGCCAGCTAGTGGATATTTTTTCCAATGCCCTTATAGCTGTTTGCTGTAGATTCAATATTCCAATCCCAGCAAGCTGTACAAGTGGCACAACTGCATTTTTAGTTTTAATATCTTGCTGGAAATGCTCTTGCGCAAGAAAATGAGATAATAACTCTGTGCCAAGCTGCTGAACAGCACGGGATGGAGATTCAAGAAATGAAATCAGAGGCTCAATAACTTGGTTAGGAGTAAGTTTTAGAGACACAAGGCTTTGCGGCTTCTCCAAAATATTTACAAGAGCTTGTAAGGCACTGTGCTGCCCCCACAAATTAAAATCTGGACGAAGCAAAACCAAAAAAAGAGGTTCCACTATTTTTGCAGCATCTGAACTCCTAGCAATTGCATTACTATTTGTTAAAATGCGAAACAGTTCCGCAACTGAGGAGCATAATGAACTAGGTGCATCAGGAAGTAACTCGAGGCAATTATCAACGACCCCAACCTTAACCATATCCATTTTGAGTTGAGTCCGATCTTTTCCCAGCTTTATGAGAGAACAGATGCTAGCTTCAATCAATCTATAATTTGTTCCAGAGACCAGACTAACAAGGAGGTCCACAATGTCATACGGTAAAGTGAGCTCTACTTGTTGTTCATCATCCAACAATCTTTCAAGTGCACAGACCCCAGACTCTACTGCTGCACATGAATCTGACTGCATCAGCAATATGAGTGGTTGTATGCATTCAGAGACAACTGGATTGGTTCTTACTTTAATATTACCAAACAGCACAAAACATAGTTCTGCAGCATTTGTCTTCAGCTCCAAGGATGACGACAAAGTTAAAATTTTGCATAAGCTGTCAAGCGGGGCTCCTTCCACATCATTCAATAAATCTGCTTTTGAAGAATGTCCTGAAGTCAATCTAATTAATGCGGCAAGAGCAGCACCTTGCTCACTTTCTGATGTGGCATTGAGCATGTCAATTAATGGATGGAAAGCCTGGCGGGCTAGCTCAGAATCTCTTATATTCTCACAAACAAAAAGTTCATAAAGGGCCATTGCAGCACTGAATCTTGCACTTCTTGACCCCAGACGTAAGACAGCTATAAGTTGATTCAAGGAGCTTGCCGATGCCTCATAACGAATAAGATCAGGGTTGCTAAATAAAATTCTCAATAGATCAGATATTATGGCCTCTGTTGAGTCTTGAGGACTCAAGGACAGGTACTTTGTCAAAGCATCTACAGCTCCAGCTTCAGCCATCATTAATTTATTTGCGTCATTTCCATCCGCGATACGAGTCAAGAGCTGAACGGCAACAGGAGGAGCACCCGGTCTTTCTGGCAACGGTCTCAAAAGATCCACTAGAAGAGGTATAGTTTTGCGTGCAGTTGATCCAATTCTAACATCTTCAATTTCAAATAGACGCTCAAGAACAACTTGATCTGGTTTTCGTGTCAAAGAAAATTCATCTGCCAAAGCAACAAGGTTTGGCATATCTGACTCCACAAACCCAATTAGAGTAATTAGCCCAACAATAGCGCCAGAATTAGCAATGGCTAGATTTACTCCTTTGCTACCATTACAAACAAGACTTGCCATTGCCTGTGCAGCGAAGAATTTATCATTCACCTCATCAGATCTTGCCAAAAAGGCAAGTGAAGGTATAATACTCATGGTTCGTGGGGACGAGGCAACATTTGCATCTTGGAACAAGATGGCAAGGAGCAAAGCACTGATCCCTATACCCTCCATATCCTCCAATTCTGCCTGTCACATATCAAAACTGTAAGAATCCAGTCTAAAAGGAAAACATAGCAACAAGACACTTCATGCAAAGTACGTGCACCACTCAGGCTTTGATAAATAAATCCTTGGTGTTGTTTATGATCAAAGCTCATCAAAACAGATTTCCCATCACCACCTCCAGTAGATTTTAACATGCACGGCTAGCAAAGATAATTTTGTTTGAAAGATGTTCATTTTGAGTTATTATTCTTACTCCATAAGAGGTGATGGAACAGAAAGTGGCAAAAAACTAGTTACAAGGAAAGACATTTCCCTGAGAATGATACTTTTGGTTTAAAAGAGCTAAGAAGTTTAGATTGGATGTAATGCCGACACATTACATCCATTAGAATCAAATCGATTCTTCCAGAATAGAAGGCAAAAGCAACACTAAAATCTTACATAAGCATATTTACTCAATTTGGGTAGCATTGACAGCAGTAATAATAACCTCAACTTTAAATGAATATAAAAAGTCTGCACACCTGACACAGCAATAGCTGTACAACAGGAGGGAGAGAACAATTTGAAAAAGAATAATAATTTACACAGGGAGTGAACAATTTGAAAAGTTCACAAATGACTTGCCTGTGAATTCGAAGTATAGCTACCAAGCTTGTCAGACAGGGCCTCCAGTCCTCCAGCTTCCAGAACAGTGACCTTGTTCTCCACATTAAAAGAAGCAATTATTGACAACAACCAGAGGGCAATAGTACTTCCCATGACCGTGGCTGGGTCAGGTGCATCAAACCTATCTCCTTCTAGGAAAGTACTTCGTTTCATAAAACCTCTAGGGGTCCTAACTCCAATGTCTGAAGAGGAACAAGTAGAATTTTGTTTGCTCAAACCCACTAAAGCAAATATAAGTGGTTTAAGATATCCAGACAAGTCTAGTGCTTCCACTGACTGCTGTTTGTGCTCCTTCATAGCACAAATGAGTAATGCAGCTCCTCCTGATTTTACTTCGGGACTTGAAGAAGTCATTATTATTTTACTAGCAAGAGAATCAAGGGATTTTGATCTTGCAACTAACATATCACCTAAAATAACAGGTTGGTCTCCACATAACCTTGACAAAATTTCTATCACCTTGTCCTGCAGTGGAGATGGCCCCTCAGCAAGACAGTATACAAGTGGTTCCAAGCTGTCAGGAACCTCAGCAAGGGCAGACCACGGTGCATAAGTGAAGCTAGGTCCTATCTTGGTCCTAACTAAGAGTGAGACTACTTCTAAAGCATCTGCAACATTATTCCCATCAACGTCCATAGAACTTAACGAGTCAACTAGAGCAAGAACAGTGAAGCGGCACTGAGCTTCACTTGCAAACACTTCGTCAAGTGGAAAATGGTTTAATAATTGATTAAGGGCTTGAGCTGCACTCTTCTTACCAACTGGAGTCCCTTCTCCCAGTACTCTCGTTATAGCTGAGACAACATCTTCTGCTAGAGCTTCTGCAGCTATTTGAGGATCAGACAGAAGATTGGCCAGGGCAGCAACTGCAGTTTCGGCAGCATCAACAGAAGATGTTTTAGCCAACTTAATCAGAGGCTTGACATCTCCTTCTGCAATATGGCACATCTTATTCATTGTTTTTGTCTTGCTAGGCCGAGAGAGGGCAGCCAATGCCCGAGCAGATTGTGTGGCAACTTGAGTATTGCTGGCCAAGAGCTTCATGCAAGGATGTACAATCTCGTCAGTTGCAAGACTGTCAGAAACATCTTGCCTTGTGCTAAATAAATCTGCTAGAACAGAAGCAGCATGAGCTTGAGTTTCTTCATTTGATGAGTTAAGAACTTGAACAAGTGTTCTCAGTCCTTTATTAGCTGCAGAATCTCTATGCACAAAATCCTCATATGATGCCATGGTAAGCACATGACCTAAAACTTGAATTATGTTAGCTTTTTCTTTTGGAGAATCTCCTAAAAGCATAGCTAATAGCTGATTTAAAGTAGCAGAATCAGCAGTTTGGACAAGTTTTAAAAGTGCCATAGCAGAGGCTTCCTGCCCCCTTGATCCACCACTTTTTAAGAGCCACAAAAATGCAGGGATGGCGCCTGCACTTTCGACACATGCTCGAATATCTTCGCTGTGGCAGCACAAATTCCACAGAATATGTGCTGCATCCTCCCTTGCCTTATGAGATCCTGTCTCTAATAACTGAACCAATGGAGGAATTCCACCAGCCGCAGTGATAGCCCACTTGCTGTCATCTACCTGGTCAGTCAAGATTTCAAGCAACTGAACAGCATACTCCTGATGTTGCTCGCTTGATAACCCCAGTAATGATATAAGTAACTGAACTCCTTCTCTCTTCCCAAGGGCTTCCCAGATGCCAACCCCGTTGCAGCATAAGCTAGTTAAAGAGGGTATTAGGTACTCTTGTACATCAGAAGCTGCAGTGGTAACAAGTCCAATAAGCACCTTTTTTGCCTCTGCATGATTTAGACATTTTGAGAGATATATATTACCATAAAGACTAGCCATAGCTTCAAGGACACGCTCCTGAACTAACTTATTATCATGAGGCTTTAGTAGCAGTACAAGAATATCTTCTATCTTGGTAGCATTAAAAGGTTCCTCATCAGAGGACTTCTCAAAAACCATTAGAGTGTATGCAAGTGCTCCAACTATATCAGCAACTGGCGCATAAAGGCGAGGGGACTGTGAAATTTCGCCTAGATAAAGTATTAATGCAGACATCCCACCACAAAGATTGGCCAGTGCTTGTGTTGCATGCTCCTGCAGAGACTGGCCATGCTTACCCTGCATGCACTCTTTAGAAGGGGCAACTATTGCCCTGATAAGTATTGGAATACCATCCTCATCCACAATTGCTTTTTTGGCCGCAGTTGACTTTGATGAGAGAGCCTCTAAAGCATCAGCAGCACTTGCACGGACAGAAATATCATTTTTCTTACTTACAAGCCCAAGCAAAGCTTTCACAGCTCCAGATTCTATAACCTTAGCTATGCTATCACTGAAGGCCAACATTAGGCGTGCTAAAAGAGAAGCTGCATTTGACTGAACTGCAGCACTGTCAGAAGAGAGAAGATCAACAATGATATCCACTCCCCCAGCCTCAAGTGTGGCTTTCCAATAACCATCCTTGTCTCCACAAAGATTTCTCAAGGATCCAGTAATAAATCCCTCAACAACTTTGTCCTGCCTATTGTTTGGATTCAGTTGGTCCCATAAGGTGGGTATCACACCTTCTGTGACAAATATCTTCATACCAACACGATCATTCAAAAGCCCACTTGAAGAAACTTCATAGATTGCCTCAGCTGCTGCCTTACTAGCCTCAATCGATTCGGATTTCAAGAGTGAGAGCAATGGCGGGATGCATCCACCAAGAAGTACTTTCAATCGTAGTTCATCATCTTTGCATAGAAGGCTTAAAGTTCTAGCAACATTAACTTTTGCCACAGACGACCCACTTCTGAGGACATTGATGAACAAAGGCATAGCTTGAGAATGAGAACCAATGATTGTTCTAGCATCCTTTCTTGTTCTAGCAATTCCAAGAAGGCGTGCTGTAATAAGTTCTTTCTCGCTTGATGAAGACATGCTTGCATGAAGTTGCTCAATAAGCTGAGCAACAGTAGCCATTGTAGTTTCTGGATCATCCATAGTTCCCGCCCCATCATTTTCCCTGATAATTGGAATTTAAGCGTTCTCAGTATCTTATAACCATAAAGTTCCATTCCAACAAAAATGAGATATATTTAACCAAAAGTTGATAATTATTCATTTATTTATATTCTATTATTTATTTATTAATTGAGAACTTCTAACACAGTTTGAGAGGAGTAAAACATTGAATTATTCTATTACCATATTTTCCATTGATAAGAGCAACTGTCCCAAAAAGGAAGAGAGAGAAGAAAAAGGAAGAAACCAAGCCTACCCAGGGCTAGAAGTAGAAGGTGAGAGGGGCTCAATATTTTCTGCAGCGGAGGACTTCGACATTTCATGAATCAACTGCCTCAACTTTCGCCCTGCTCACCTGCAGGTTGAAGTACAAAAACTCAAAACTCTTCGAACCATTTTCCACAAGTACCAATTACGAAGCAGTGAACTAAACTCATAAATGTGTTTGAAATTCCTAGTAGGCCCATAAACTTTCAAGCAGTCATATTAATATCAACTAGAAATAACTCAAAATCCAAATTCCAAAGACATCATAGGAATTACACGCACGCTGGATGAAAGATCAAATTGTCGCTCTTTTGTTAAATACCAAATCCAGAAATGTTACGTTCGATCTGAATCACTGCCTAATACTGAAAGCTACATCATGCTCGCCAAAAATGCTCTTTGATGGCCATACTTGACAATCTAGAACGTCAATAAGTTCAGATCCATAATTACACCATACAAACATCTTGACATTACAAGGAGAACTTCAGCTCAATAGCATTAAAAGAAAAAAAAAATTGCAGAAATGAATTCCACTGAAGAAAGCAAAATAAAGGATATAGGAAGCAAAACAATTAGAAAAATCAAACAAACGAATCAACTGGCACGAACCACCAAGTAGTCGAACCAAAAAATTCCTCCTTCCACCACTCGTTGGAAGTCGCGTCTTCCGAACCACAAGCGTCAAATCCTCAATTATGGCACTACCCAATAGAATTCCATCCCCAATTAGCCCGTGAAGCTATTTCATCCAAAAAGCGAAAAAAACAGCAACGAGAACAAGCTCACTGGGTTCGATCTTCCGGCCAGAAACCAAAATACAACAAGGCATCCACTGCAAAACAGAAGCCGCAGCAAGCAGATCAAAGCCGAATCGGGAAAAGATCTCCCAGCATCAGTAACCCAATTACTTAAAAGAACCAAAGAAAAAAGAAATTGAGAATTTAAAAACCAGAAAAACAAAAACAAAAAAGAATGAATAAAATAAAGTACGGAGATCGGATCAGAGGCAGCGTCACAGAATCTAGGGCAAAAAAAACGTCATTTTCTAAGTGCAAACAGAATTAGCAAACTGGAAAATGTACCTAAATCTCGGCTGAGAACTGGAAATTCGCTATCTGTGAAAGACCTGAATCAGGAAAACGGCTGCCAGATAAGAAGAAGAAGAGAGAGAGAGAGAGAAGCAAGCCATCTCACTGTCTCACAGTCTCAGTCTTTTCTCGCTTCCACTCCTCCATGTGTGATGTGCGCAGTTTTTTTTTTTTCTTTTCTTTTCCCTTTTTCTATTTTTTTTTTTTTTTTGTGTATATTCCTTTTTTTTTTTCCTTCTCCTCTTCAGTGTCTCTTTCTCGTCTCTTCTCACTGTGTTACTTACTTTTAATTTCTGATAATAATAATAATAAAATAAATAAATGGAATTGTCATAAAAGCGCGGGTGATTGGGATTCGGTTGGAATTGTAGAAAAGCGAATTGACAATAAGCCACGCGCCACTTCTCTCTCTTCCCACGCTCAATTTCCCCTTATTTTCTTTTCTTTGCTTTTTCTTCCCTTTTTTTTCCCTTTTTCGTGTACTATAATATAAAACTTTTTGTTTCAATTTTATTTTTATCATCCATTTTATCCTACATTATATAAAATACTTCTAAACTTTATAATTTATTTCAAAAATATTCATATACTTTGAAAAGTTTTAATACCATATTTGAATTTTGTTGAACGTTTCAAAACTAACATTTAACTAAAACTATGTTAAAAACGAAGTGGCTGTCAAACAAGGCATCTTAAGTAGAAAATGACATGGTCTCACTAAGAAATTGAGACAAACTCATCGATTTATAAGGAAAAAAAATTAACTGGATTTTTTCCCTATTTCTTCTACACAAACGTAAACTTCTTCTTCCCAGTTAATATTTTTTTCTTTATAAATCAATGGTTTTGTCTCGATTTTTTCCCTTATAAATCAAAGTGAGACCACATCATCTTCCACATATAGATGCCTTGTTGGCAGCCACCTCAATTTTCTATTAAAATTTTAGAAATTTTAGTTAAATAGTAGTTTTGAAACGTTTAGCAAAATTCAATGATGATATTGAAATTTTTTAAAGTATAAAGGGTATCTTTGAAACAATCTACAAAGTTTAGGGATATTTTATATAATTTAGCCTTTATTTTATAAGAATTTTATTTTTATCTCCATCATTTTCTTCGTTTTGATCTCTTAATTTTGAGTCAAATTATGTGTATATGCCAACATGAGTATATTTCGGTAGTTAATATATGCTATTTTTTTCAAAAAGACGTTGATGTAATATTCTAAAAAAGTATTTTTTTTCTAGTGCAATTAATAGAAATTTAATAATGAAATTAACGTATCTTTCAATTTTAAATTTTAAACTAGTGAAACAAAAATGAATACTAATATTTCTCTAAATTTGTTGTTTTTCCTAATGCATTTGCCTCGTACAGAAACTGCATTTCACTTTTGAAAGAAATTCTACGGTTGGATAATATTTAATTTCAACGGTGTTGTAATGGAGAATTTCCATTTTTATTTAACAATATAAATTTTCATTTACGATAAGTATATTTTTTTGGTTGGCGTTACAGGGAGGAAAAAAACTACAGTTTAAAAGCATAGATATAAAAATCGATTACATTTCCAAATTTAACCATTTTTTTTGTAAGAAACTTTCCAAATTCAAATCGACAGTTAATTAAAGGAGACGAAAGATTACAAATTATAATAATAATAATAATAAACAATCAAAAGAGTAATGAAAAAATGGAATATTAAGGGAGCGTTTTGCATTATTAACTTTGCGACTCTTGAATGGACTGACATCCACTATGCAATAATTTCATATTAATTGCTCAATTGAGTAATAAATCATTTCAATTATTTCCCATTTGACCAATTTAGAAAACACTTTGCTTGATATTTAACCCACCACATTGATATTATCTTAAAAACAAATGCATATAAATAAATGTCCTATAAATGAAGATTTTCAATAAATATACAATCTATGAAAACTTTATTCAAATCTAATTGTCTAAATCTTATACTATGATTGATATTATTGAAAAATCTTAATGGTTAGTGACCTATCAAACTATTGCCCAAGTTGGTCGTTGACTAAGAAATTGCCTGTAAAATTGTCATTTTCTATGTGGGTAGAGGCAAGGGAATTTGTTGGTTCCCTTGTATAAGAAATACTTTATAATCTAGGCTCTTTCGGTTTCTTGTATAAGAAATAAAACTTGAATTTCATACATTATGTTTTTTTTAGTTCGATAATTGCAGTGATAGAAAGAGTAGCTAATATAAATTCACTCAAAAAATAATACTCGTAACATGAATATATTAGTCAATCCGAGCATCAACTTTCATCGCAAAGATTGATACTTCGATCCCTAAATCTGTAATTGTTGAACTAAAAAAAATAATAATAATATGTTGATGCATGTAGTACTAATCTCATATTTTATTGAATTATTTGACGTTTTGAACATAAAAAATTGTAAATAATTTGTAACAAAAAAAAAAAAAAAAGTATGTTGTCTTGTCCACAAACTAAGCCTTCATTTTGATGTGCTAAATAACTTGTTCAATATTTGTAGTTTTAAAAAATTCAGCTTGTTTAATCATAGGTTTTTTCTTTTCTATTCTATTTCTTTTAACATTTTTAAAAGACCTTTGAATTCTAGACAAATTTAAAAAACGATAATAATTAGTTTTTAAACTTTTAAATTTTTATTTAATTAGGATATTACATAACAAAGAAATTATTTTAAAAATGAACTTAGATTTTGAAACATTTTTTTATAGAAAATCATAAACAAAAAAGTTTTAAAATACTATAGTCAAATCGCCATCACTATCTTACCTTTTACATAATATTTTTTTTGCGATAAAGATAATTTAAAATATTTTTAATTGAGTGTATAACTAGACAAAAATCAAGAATTATAATATTTCTTTAAGCAAATAATTGTTTGAGGAGAAAAAAAAAGGATGTTTAGAATAATTTTCATAAGAACCCATTCAAATGAAACCCTATACACATAAAAAAGGACTTTTAATATTCCATTGAATAAAAAAAAAAAAAATCCTTCCCAATGATGATATTACTTTGCAATCATAGTAATTTGTAGTAATGACAATATTTTGTGGCCTTTTTTTTTTTTTTTTGGGCCAAAGAGAGATTTAAGTGATGGAAATGAAATGAAGAATTAAGAGATGGAAAAGAAGGGAAAATCATTGATAAGAACCACCCATGTGGTCAAGATTTAGTGGACCCTAAGGAGATACCATCATGATGTAAACCAAAACCATAGGATTTAAACACATCAAAAGCTAAATAATTCATTCTTTGGATGATAATTGTTTTTTTTTTTTTTTTAACTTTTATCCCTTTGTCATGAAATTAAATTTATTAGAAAAGATATATAAAGCCAATCAAAACTTTTTTTTTACTTTAAAAATTATGTATATGTGTAATGATTTCTTTTTTTTTTTTATAATTAGGATTATCTAAAATTATTATTTTATATTTATAAATAGGACATTTTTTGGTGATAAAAATGCATATTTGTATACATTAATGTAAGAAATAAAAGGTTAGATTTATGTTTTAGTCCCTAACGTTTGAGTCTTTTTCAATTTAGTATCTTATATTTTAACAACTTTCAATTTAATCCTTCTCGTCATTTTTTTTTAGTTTAACAGTTGCGAGGTAGAGCGATCGAATTATCGATCTTTACGATAAAAGATGCATTATCTACTGAGCTATGCTCACAATTGGTGAAAATTAAAATTGGATAACGATAAAATTACATTTACATGACATAATACTTAGTGAGTTGCCATAAATTTAGATGAGGAAAAAGCTCATCTAGCTGAAGATAGTAAGGTTTCTATTCAGATTGAAATAGAAAAAAAAAAATAATACATAAAAGAATAAATTGAAACTTTTTAAATAATAGAGACCAAATTAAAAAATATTTAAACATCAAGGAATTAGAAAAAAAATTGCCCAAATACAATCACAATAAAAATGAAAAATTTTCAATTACTAAGGAGAATATAAGTGATTCAATTCAGTTTTATATGCTGAAGATAGTACAGTTTCTAATTCGGATTGAAATAGAAAAAAAATATTAATATATAAAAAAATAAATTGAAACTTCTTAAATAATAGAGACTAAATTAAAAATATTTAAACATCAAGGAATAAAAAAAAATTTCCCAAATAAAATCGCAATAAAAAGGAAGAATTTTCAATTATTAAAGAGAATATAAACGATTCAATTCAATTTCATATGCTGAAGATAGTAAAATTTCTAATTTGGATTGAAATAGAAAAAAAATATATTAATACATAAAAGAATAAGTTGAGACTTTTTAAATAATAAAGAATAAATTGAAAAATATTTAAACATCGAGGAATAAAAAAAATTGCCCAAATAAAATCACAATAAAAACGAATATTTTTCAATTATTAAGGAGAATATAAAGTGATTCAATTCAGTTTTATATGAATACCAATAAAAATCAATAATTTGACTAAAAATTGAAGTTTTACTAAAAAATATTATATGTTCAATTGAAATATTTCAATTGAATATATATGTGAATAACAATTAGAATTCACATGTATATTTTCATTTTCAAAATATACAATTTCAAGCGAACCCATTTGAAGCCGACCAATTTTTGTCGATGGATCCTCGGTTTGGCATTATTTTTAATTTAATTATTTTTTTCATAAAATATATGTATATGTATATATATTTATATTTTATATTTAAAAAAAATATATTTTATACTAAATTTATTCGATTACACTACTTTCAAAAATAATATTATTAATTACAAATATGTTTTTTTTT
>JAOANK020000066.1:1453534-1469247 GCA_026257165.2 Telfairia occidentalis | reverse complement strand
TAATATTACATAATTTTAATATTTTATACTAATACATCTAAAATTATATTCAATTTGTGCCCCCAACATAAATTTCTGAATTTGTAGCTAATAATAATACATCTAAAGTTATATTCAATTTATGTCTCCTGACATAAATTTCTGGATCCACCCCTAGTTCCATATCATATTTTATCTTGTACCAATCAATTCTTCAAACACTCAAGTTAATCAAATTAATCATCCATATTTGTTGAAGTAAAAAGGTTAAATCGTTTTGAAAAATTGTTGGAATATTAATAAAAATATTAAAGCGTCGTTGAGTGCAATAAAATTAAAGATCTAAATTTTATTACAATTAAAATATTTACTTCTGCAAATATATATATCCAATTTAAACATCAAACTTTTACTTTAATACACTTACGAGCCATTAGCTAATTTTTTTTTAGAAAGTCATAAAGCTTGTTCTAAGACTGCGTCGGTTGAAATCAATTAAATCACAAATTATGATACTTTCTGCCAAATTATTTAATTAAGTTCTGGAAAACGACAAATATTAATGAATAGAATAAGCTTTGACCGATGCTACTAGGAAATAACATTAATTAATATAATTACAATCAATTATTTAATATTACCAAATCAAAGTTTAAACTGGGAATTATTGTTGTTGAATAATGCTCTTAATTTAGATATAAGTGGGACCCCAGAAAGTCATTACAAACCCCTCAAATTAAAACTTGACATCGAAGAAACAATTGGCAATAATAAAACAATTATTAATGCAAAAAGCCTCCTAAAAAGAAAAAAAAAAATCAGACATTTTTAAAACCATTTTTGGCATAAATTTACAGTTCATATCCCAGCCAACAGCTATCATCTTTGCCTTCCTCTTTTATACTTCATTTTTTTATGAACAAATTTTGATGATCCATGCCTTCCAAAGCTATGGATCTCATTCAAATGATTCCCAACCTCATTACATTTTCTTCTATGCTCACCATAGATCAGTGCTCTACTGCTTCTTACTCGAATTCCATGACTCTTTGGCCTCAACACCTTTCTCATTTGAGAACCTCTTTGGTTCCTCCTCCATCTACGAGACGTCCCTTTGCTACTTCTCGACTCAACGCGTTCGGGGACATTGCTTGAATCGCTTGATGACCCGCACCGATGTTTTCCTCCTTCACTTTCGAGCTCTTCTTCGAGGTCTCTTCTTCTATTGTGCCGTCTTCTTGTTCTTTTGATATTTCCAAGCTTGATACACATGAAAGTGCAGCAGTACTCCCATGCATAGCAATAGGAAGCTAAACATGTCCATATCATTCTGCAGACCCCCCGACCGATGCATCCAAAGATGCCAATTTTATGTAACATATACAGGAGTAAAAGAACTGCATACAATTCCCGAAGAAAAAGGATAAAAGAAACAAATTCATGTGCTGAACTTATGTTCCATGTAATAAACAACCACAAGCAACAATGCACATATATTTGGCACTAAGTTCTAAGCATCGAAAAGTTCTCAATATCACTTGAAACTAAAACATCTAAGCTGTACATTTCCTAGGAAATTTCTTTTGATCTTGTGAGCCTATGATTTAGAGTCACACCAGGCATAGTAGTATTTGATTATATAATATACAAACAATATTAGAGGATAAGCAGTAAATTGTATTTCCTATCCCATTACTACATCAGTAAGCCATTCATATTCCCACTTTACCATGTGCTGATGACCTAAAACAAAAACTTCATTCTGATAACTAAAGGTTATCAAATATGGATTATACATTTCGAAACACAGAAAATAATTACATTTTTCCATACCATATCAACTTAGTTGCCATTTTACCATTACACCAGTAAGCCATTGACGTTAGCATTTTACCATGGCCTCAAACTTTAATTTAACAACCAAAAAGTTGAGAGATGAATCTTACATTTCCAAATGTAGAAGAAACACTTGCATTTTTCCACATCATGTATTAGTTTTCAACTACTGAACTAGAAATGTTCTGTAAATAAGAGAAGCGGGTCTGGTATTTTCAGATGTTAATAGTGTATCATCAGTTGTAACTGGTAATCAAATCTGATACAGAGGTTACCTTACTATGCAAAGAGAACTAAGGGTGATTAGGTACTTATAAGGGACTGGTTTGTGTTATTATATAATTTTTTACCTTGACATGCAGGGTTTTAAGCAAGTTAGAAATCTTGATATGAGATTAAATTTATCATAAACTATTAGCTTAAACTTTTGTGGGTTGATCGGTTATTTAACATGGTATGAGGTCCTATGTTCAAATCCTGTAATATTATTTTCTCTCCATTTAATATTGATAACTACTTGTTGAGATTTGTCCAAATTTTCAGCCCACAGATAAGTGGGAGTAGTAAAATTTTGATACAAGATTAAATTTATCATAAACCATTAGAAATACCAAAGTACTGACATACACAAACTTTTTTGTTTCACTCACCAAAGTATGAAAGGATCAAGACCATGCCCATCTTTAGCAAATTGGCGACGCAGAAATTTTCTATGTAGCATATGAAATCCCATGTTGATCCACACACTGAACTGCAAGCATATGTGGGCAGTGCGAAATCAGGTAAACAATATACTCAATCAAAAATCACAGAACATGACAAAATTAGGTAACTAATTAAGTTTACGGGTAGAAGCCACATGACGAGAAAAGCAAAAGAAACAGAAAAAAAAGTGTACCAACCTGCAGGATTTTCCAGAAAGAAAATCAAGTGGGGATCCAAAGAGTTTGTTAATGGCCGAAAAAAAACTGGAGGCCAATGAACTGGCTACGTTGCCCATTATGTCAGATGGATTCAGCATTCGCTAAAACTAACGACACACAAGAAAAACAAAACAAATCAAAACTCCTGCGCAGTAAGATGAAAACGTGAACAATCAAGATCTAAGTGGAAAAAGAAACGTAGAAAGGGGTTAGTGTTTAGTTAACGATGGCACTGATTCCACTTGGGGATGGGATTTCCACTCGCAGCAGTTCGAAAAGAAGCTTATTCGGTAAATCGAACTCGTAGAGGAAGTGAAAATTTCAAAAAGCACATAGTCCAGAAACAATTACATCGATTAGAATGGTTAAACGTTAAAGAGCACCGCGAAAATCGAAATGATGAAGAACAGCAGATTCAGGAAGAGTGGAGGCGGTCTCATTTCCACTTTCGAAAGAAAACCGTCGGCAGAGCGCGCGTTGATGATCGAATCAAGAAGTTCAGAGTGTTTCAGAGCAAATTTGGAGGATTTGGACATTCGTAAAAGCCCAAGATTCTTTTTATTTGAGTTCGTCAGAGCCCAATGTTTTTTTTCTATATATATATATATATATATTAATTAATTAAAAAATTGCAGGGTTAGAAATTGTACCATTAACCTTTGCAATGCAGCAAGTGCCTTATCCAAGTCTTTTTAAGTGTGGTTTTATTGAAAATATAATTTTTTCCAACATACTTTAATAAATGAATTTATCAATTTTTTTAAACTATATAGATTAAATTATTTTTTATTAGGGTTGAAATTCAAGTTTATGACTTTTTTATTATAAATATATGTCTTAATTAATTAAATTTTTATTTATAAAAGAGGTAATACTGTGAAATAATTGGACAATTATCTCCATCGGGACATGAAAGCCCATACTAAAGTCATAAAAAATGTTAAAAATAACAAAAAAACAATAATGAATAAATAAAACTTAATAGTAAGCCCCAAAGTACATTATTATTATGTGGTTGAGAAGTTAAGAAAATTGATTTAATGCATATTAGTTTGGATTGAGGGCTCGACACCAACGATTGAGTTGTAAAAGAGTGTTGTTTTGAATAAATTTTTGTAATGCAATATTGAACCTACCAATTATTTGTTAATGGCTTGAATCATTCATTTTATTGTGTTTTTATGAATGAAAGTGTAATAGCTATAGTTAGTCACGAGCAATATGTTAAGAGGATATTTTGGCACAATGACTATATCAAAAGATGTATCTTATTTATACTCATTCAACATGAGTTGACGAGTAGTCCAATGATGACATGTAATAATATATAGATTATCAATACTAACTAATTGATAGCTAACTAATAATTGATGTAAACTTATATAGATTAATGCTATTTTTAATCGATCTAAATATTTACAACATTCGTTTTAATCAATTATAACCATCAATTAGCATGAAATAATTTTAGCACCGAATCTTAAACACAAAATGAATTTCCAGCACTTTAGAGAAGGTTCAAGTTAATTCAAAGCATTCACGTATGCTAAAGATAAATTATCAACAATCGATATGAGTTAGAATTTAATTATATTGCACAAAAAGTAAGATAAAGAGAGAATCGACTCACAAATTTATAGTGGTTCGGTCTGAAGACTTATTCCACTTGTAAGAAGGATAAATCCCCCTTACTTAGTAAATATTATTAAGAGATCTATGAAATCAGAATACAATAGGCATAATTACAAAGGAAAAATTTAAAGATTCACGTTCTTAAAGGACTCTATAAACAAGAATAATCAAAAACCTCAAGAATGCATAAACAATCTGTATGGAAATGAGGGGAAAATCATGCTAAGGTAGGGAATCACCAATAAATCAAAAATGAAAGAACAATACAACCTTTGATGACAAAAAACTCATACGGCCGCGAGCTCAAATCGAAGATCGCTAACGTTCTAATCGAACGACCAGACACACCAAACTGAGATTTTATAAATTGAACCAAATCGGTTCATTTTTAAGTGGGTAAAGCTTTTGGGCCTCAACATTCTTTCTAAAAAATGACCCAAAAGATGTGGACCATGGGGGCAACATAAAAGAAGGAATAACAATGTTAGGAATCTAAAATATACAAATAGCCCAAAACAATTAAAACATAGAATTGTGTAAATAAAAAAATTCTAAAATTAGTGATTAAATCAACATAAATCACAACAATTACCATATTAATAATTTTTTTGTGCCTTATTAAGCTTATCGATTTTTATTTTTTTTTGCTCATAAGTGATTCGATTTAGTTATAAGCTCTCTTTCGTGTGTTTTCGTTAGTTGAGTTAGGCAATAAGGATTTTGACTTCAACTTGCTTTTTGATTCGTAGATCCAATCTGGTTGACCAATTTAAAAAGGTTTTAGCTATTTGATTTGATTAGTTGATGAACTCACTAAACTCATTTGGTAGAGCACACTTCTATTACTTAAAAAGTTTAATTTTTTTTTTTAACGTTCAATAAATAAAGAGACGGAGAATGAAACTTTCAACTTTATCAGGTGTCTTATATGTTACGCCAGACTTAATTTGGTTAAAATTTCACCTTTGCAAAAAAAAAAGTAAAGTTGAAATTTCATTGAATTTACACAATTAGATTTTTTTTTGAATTGGTTCCGGATCTTGGCTAGAGATCACTATGTTCATGCCATCGGTCCGACAAAGAAGCAAAGTAGTGGCGGTCTCTTTATTTTCATTACGAACTACACCATTCGCCTGCACTCTCCCAGTGTCCACTAGCCCTCCTATCTAGGGCATAAAGAAGGCGAAAAAGCAACACCGAAGCAGCATGAGTAGATGCCACATCGAGGGTAAAAAACGTATCTCTTTGGCTAAGAGGTCATGAGTTCAAATCCTCTCATTCCTTCTTGTTGTTGAACTAAAAAAAAAGCATCATGAGTAGTCTTCCATTACTACTCAACAATTGAGAACATTTTACACTCATATTATTTTAACTTGAGGATAAAAAGCTCACTTGGTACTCATATAGAAATGGAAATTTAAACTTCTAACTTAAAAAAAAAAAAATAGACGTTTTAGCTACTCAACAATAGTTGTATTGGTTTACGATAATTGATTAGGGCAAAAATAATTTGTTAATTTTCCCCAATTCGTAGAAATCTACTTCGGAAATTGGAAGTGGGCGGGCGTAAAAATGGCGCATAAGCGCGAGAGAACGATAGGCGAATATGAAGAAAGAAAGAAAAGAGGAAAAAAAAAAATGGTATTTGACATTTTTGGTTTGATTCAAAGAGAAGCGAAGTAACAAAAAGGAACCAAGGAAAGCTGGATCAGATGCAAACGCAAGGCAAAGAGAGGAGAGAGAGAAGGAGAGAGAGAGCGAGTTAGAGAGAGAAGGAGAGCCCTATTCTCTCTCCTCCTCCCATGCTTTCAATTTCGTAGCATAACAACAATCAACGACCCCACAAATTTCTCTTTCCCCCTGTGATTTCCTTCAACAATGCCAGCTTCCCCCTCCTTCCCATCTGGTAACTTCTGACCTAAAATTCTCTTTGGTTCTCTCTCTTTCTATCTCACTTCCACACTTCTTCTTCTTCTTCTTCTTCTTCTTCTTCTCTGTGAAATTTCAGCATTTACACATTCACGGCTTCACTTCTGATATGCAATTCTGATTGTGGTGTTTTAATTTTGGTTTTTGACAAAACCTTTCTCAGGGTCTCGTGGAAAATGGAGGAAAAAGAAGAGAGAGTCGCAAATTGGTCGCAGAAACAACTATGGCAACAACGGCAATAACGGCGGCAACAGGCACGAAGATGAGGATGAAGATGAAGACCTCGCGGCCGCTGAAAATGAGGATATGGAACGCGACAACAACGACGATTCTGAGGACCCTCAAACTAACCTCCAGCCGATGCCCAATTCGAGCCTTCAGGAGACCGAACTGGTGTCGGATGATGGGGTGCGAGTTTCGGACTTCCCTCCGGTGCTCAAGCGCGCTGTCACTCGTCCTCACTCTTCCGTGTTGGCCGTTGTGGCAATGGAGAGAGCAAATCAGTACGGAGAAACTAAGGGGCTGCCCGGAAATTCCTTGATTTTGGAGAATGTGTCTTACGGGCAGCTTCAGGCGCTGTCTGCCATGGCTGCGGATAGTCCGGCTTTGCTGGATCAGGAGAGGGCGGAGGCTGGGAACGCGGCGTATGTAATTACTCCACCACCGATTGTGGAAGGGCGTGGCGTGGTTAAGAGGTTTGGGAGTAGGGTACATGTTGTTCCTATGCACTCAGGTCTGATCCTCTTGTCCTCCTCAACTTAATAAATTCCAGCACATGCATTTTGGAGAAAAGCGATGTGCATTACCATCTGTACCTTACATTTGTAGTGGGGGATAAATTCACGGTTCCATGGTGTGAATAAATAATAGAAATTCTTGTGAATAAATGAGAGCTAATTTTGGCTGCAAACAGCTATTTTGGGTATTCTAATGCTTGTTCTTCCCAAGCGAACCATCAGCTCCCAAATGTAAAATATATAGTTGAATAGCTTGGGTTTGTTTATAATTTTATTTACTGAGTTCTGTAATTGTTGGAGTGATGAAGTTTAAGTTTGGATCTGTGTGGTGAGACCGTGATATATTTCATAAATACAGTCATAAACTCGTGGGTAGAAAAATTATAATAGAATTTAAACATGTTAGTATATGTGGGTAGCAAGTTTGATGCATTTGCACTCAATTTATGTCTCAGGATTACATATCCCTTATTGAATAAAAGGGGGAGAGTGATACTATTAACCATGTTACATGCCTACAGTAGATTTCTATTATGTGACAGTTGATTTGTTGGAAACAGATTGGTTTTCACCCGCCACAGTGCACCGACTTGAGAGACAAGTTGTTCCGCATTTTTTCTCTGGGAAATTGCCTGACCGCACTCCTGAGAAGTATATGGAAATTCGGAATTTTGTTGTTGCGAAGTACATGGAGAATCCTGAGAGAAGGGTCACGGTTTCAGACATTCATGGATTGGTTGATGGTGTCGGTAATGAAGATTTAACTCGAATTGTTCGATTTCTTGATCATTGGGGTATAATTAATTATTGTGCTTTGACACCTAGTTGTGAACCATGGAATAGCAGTTCCTACTTGAGAGAAGATATGAACGGTGAGATTCATGTGCCATCAGCTGCTTTGAAGCCTATTGATAGCTTAATCAAATTCGACAAACCAAAATGTAGGCTCAAGGCAGCTGATGTCTATTCAGCACTTTCATGCCATGATGACAATGATGGCTTGTGTGATTTGGACAGCAGAATTCGAGAGCGTCTAGCTGAAAATCATTGTAGCTCTTGTTCTCAGTGTGTTCCCATTGCATACTACCAATCACAGAAGGAGGTTAGTTCCTTTCACCATATTGATGTCCATTGTTTCTCTAACTTGGTGTCAGAGTACCTCAACATATGAAGCTTATATATGCCTCAAAGAATGATGACTGTTAGGGCAAAGATAAATACAGTTAGAGGCAATAAATTCAATGAGATATCATACGACCGAAATGTTTTGACTTTGATAGCGATGTTTCATGTGACATGTCCATGGTACTCAAAACCATTTCCTGTTGAGAGTTAGAGAGTAAAACAAAAGTGACAGCATTTTAAATTATTGGACCTGTGTGGTTGTCATCAAAGGTAAATTCTAGGGACCTTGGGGTCTTTGCTGTTCAGTTTGGCAGAGGGAGAAAAGGAGATGAAATAGTAGGTCTAGGTATAACTAGGCAGTTTTTCCTCGAACATATCCACTCCAGTATTTTTGTGGTGGTTTCTTTGTTGAAGATTTTGATTAATATTCTTCTTCCATATTGAAGTATTTATAATTTTTTTTGATATAGCATGCAATTTTTTTGTGCATGTTGCTGCCACCCTTAATCTCTTTTAGACTACTTCATCGCTGGCACATACAGGATTCATTATAATAGATGGTGTACAAAAAGGGTTGTGAAGATTAGCAATTGAAGTCCTTGAACTTTCCTCTCAAAGTGGAATCTCTACTCCTACTCTTTGTCCTTTTTTAAAATTGGAATGGAGTTAGAACCGTATTGTTGGACCAATCAAATATTTTTGGCTTTTAGGGGTCTTTGGATTTTTTATTCTACTTGATTGTGCACAAAAGTTCTGTAATTTAAGCGTTTCCAGGGGAAATCGAATGAGACAATTTCATTTTAGAAGGAACCTTAACGAGGTGGTGACAGAGAGGGTTTCCATTTTTGGAATCTTGGAAGAGGTATCCTTGTGTGCCATGAGGCCAACCATCAAAGTTTGAACCCTGAAGCAATAAGAATCCTCTCTTTTAACTCTTGATAGCAATGTTTTAAAAAGCCTAGTGAGGCGTGCACCTCGGCACGGTCTTTGTGCGTCGCTTCAAAAAAGTGAGTCTCGGTTAATAAAGCCCACCGAAGGTGCACACCTTAGCATTTGGGGTGTGTGCCTCAACGCCTCAAGCCCATTTTTATTTTATTTTTTCTCTTTCTTTTTTATTTTTCTAACTTTTAAGATGAATATTCTTGGAAAAATTTTCTCTATAATCCTGAATAAAAACTCTCTTTTCTTCAACTTTTCATCATCATATTATTTGTTATACTATTTTTCTTCATATATAAAAAAATTTATTTATATATATCTATTGTTCGCCTCATAAAAAAAGCCCGCCCTTTTTTGGATGCTTCGCACTTAAGCCTTGAAGGGCTATTGCGCTTTAGTGCGCCTTGGGTTTTTAAAAACACTGCTTGATAGTGAGCCGCTGCCATGCAAGATAATAGCTTCTGATGCATAAGTTTTAGAAAGCTCTTGAAATCCATTTGGATCTTTGTTCTTTGATGACTTATTGTCATCCTTGCAACAGGTTGATGTTTTACTTTGCTCCGATTGCTTCCATGAAGGCAAATATGTTACTGGTCATTCAAGCATTGATTTTCTGAGAGTAGACATGGGGAAAG
This sequence comes from Telfairia occidentalis, assembly GCA_026257165.2. NCBI lineage: Eukaryota > Viridiplantae > Streptophyta > Magnoliopsida > Cucurbitales > Cucurbitaceae > Telfairia > Telfairia occidentalis. The sequence continues at coordinate 1,459,512 of JAOANK020000066.1, read as the reverse complement.
ATTATGGTGAACTAGATAGTGAAAATTGGACTGATCAAGAAACTTTATTGCTTTTAGAGGCGATAGAATTGTATAGTGAGAATTGGAATGAAATTACAGAACATGTTGGGTCCAAGTCTAAAGCTCAATGCATTATACATTTTCTCCGTCTATCAGTGGAGGATGGCCTTCTAGAAAATGTTGATGTGCCTGGTGATTCTCTCACATCCAATTCTTCACATCGAGAAGCTAATGAGAAGTCAAACTCAAATATGAATGGAAATGTAGCAGGTACTTTCAATTTCTAACTAATGGCTACTCTCTTAATGATAGCTTTTTGACATTTCTTTCTAAATATTTGTTTATTTCTTTAGGATCTTCCTCTCAAGATAATAAAGAGATGCATGATAGGCTCCCATTTGCTAATTCTGGAAACCCAGTCATGGCGTTGGTATGTGTCCATTTATTTGATGCTTTACATGTCTTCTAGTTCAGCAAGTAAAATTGAAGAATTGAATTATTTTCAGAACAATATTCCATTGACCTTGAAAAGAAACTACATTAAAAGAAAGTTTAAAAAAATCCGTGCAAAGTATTATATTTCATATATTTTTCTGAACTCTTGAGCATCTAGTTCCTCCTTGTACCTTTATAGTAGATTGCTCGACTCAAGTAAAATTTTGTGCTATCTACTTATTTAATTTTTTCTTTGGTTGTGCCGTCATTTCATTGTGTCAGCGACTCATTTATGGGAACGAGTAATAGAACTGGAAAAAAGTTTGCTTGGTTGATGGTTTGGAATAATGAGTATTAAGACAATTAGCCAGGGAAGAGAGAAGTAAGGAGGTTACCCGTTTGAAGTGTTTGATACCTGGAGTGTACTAGTAGTTGTACTGGTATTGGTAGCTTGTGTAAGAGTAAGAATGCACAAGATAGAGAGAATGCTATGCAACCACCATAGGTTGGCTTTGTTTAAAATGGGTAAGTGGTAGGTAAGCCCAGATTCTCTGATGTCATTGTTCAAAGTATGGTGGTCACGAATATTAAAATATCCTATTCAATACATAATTGTAGGGTTAGGAACTTAGGAGGTTGTCTTGAAGATTAGTCGAGGTGCACCTGATCTCAATAAATGATACACTGGATAATATCTTGGCTTGCTGCTGTTTCCACCATAGATGGTTTGCCTTGTTGTGCCTTGAAAGGGTTGGCTATATTTCAAGCAGTTTGATTTCCAATTTCCACACATTTTATTGTGCTAAGAAGTCACTTTCATAGAGACATTGGGCTCTTCATTTCCAAATTGATATTGTTTCATTTCTAACTAAAAGAGCTCTGATTATGAGGTTCTATTTAGATATATTGGACTAGAGTTTTAAAAACGAGTATTATATTTGGTAAATATGGTTGCAAATGATTTAATTTTTGGGACATTTACAAGGTTGCTTTTCTCGCGTCTGCTATTGGCCCAAGAGTTGCTGCATCATGTGCTCATGCATCCTTAGCTGCATTATCCGAGGACAGTGTAGCTTCTTCTGGGAGCATGTTTCAAATGGAAGGTTCTGGAAATGTTAATCGGTAAATTTCATTTTCTTACTGAATTTAAATAGATCACATTTTTACTTGGATACTCTTCAACAAATGCTTGCTAATTTTTAATCTCCAACATTGCATTATCAGTGACTGCAAAACATTGTAATATCCTGTCAATTTAGAATTGATGCATTGTGTATTGTGATCATCAACGTTCAATGTCTAATTTCCTGACTGCATGGGCTAAAAGACCCATTGCTTGGTTCGAACTCTTTTCAGAACTTATATTTGATGTTAAGACTAGGGAATAATTCTGCAGTTGATCCCAAGTGGAGGGATGGCTGAGTAACTGTTTTATGTGTGAAACCTTGGTTTTTGCATATAATATCTTTCCTTCAGTGTTGCACTAGATCAGTAGATCTTGATGTCACTTATTCCACAAAAAGATCAAAAAAAACAAACACCCACACACGAAAAAGGAGCTCGAGTATATAGTATTTTACTGACGTAAAGGGAGTTCCAATAGCACATAAGGGCATGTAAGGTAATGTCAGGTATTTGGCGATATTTTAGAGGATGAAACAGCCAACAGGTTCAAACTTCCTAGAGTTTATCGTGTGAACGTCATTAAATGTTATAAATGCATTTGCATGAGTTTTATTTTTAAATTATGATTTATTCAAGATTGAATTTTCTTTTCCAATATTAAGGACTAATGTGGAGATCGCACATGGCAGAGACGGTGCCTCCTATGGAGAGCTTCCAAATTCAGTCAAGCAAAAAGGTTTGGTCTGAGATTGACTTTTGCTTATTCTTGTTCTCTTTCTTGATTAATGTTTTATATTACTCTGAAGTTTATTCGATGCATGTGGTCAAATTCAGAGGAGAATAAGGCAGAGACAGAGGTAGCAGTATTACCTGCTGAAAAAGTTAAAGTTGCAGCAAAAGCAGGCCTTGCTGCCGCTGCAACAAAGGCAAAATTGTTTGCAGACCATGAAGAACGAGAAATCCAGCGGTTGTCTGCTAACATCATAAATCATCAGGTATGACAGTTGTAAGTGCTAGTCGAAACTTAGCACCTTTTTCTCTTAATCATTCAGAATCAACGTTTATAAGTTAATGTTATACTTGAACTGATAATGTTGTGCTTGAAATACTACGTTTCGACTCTTGCATTTTTTTTTAAACTACTACCTGTTCACTGATAGACATGGGTTAGTCACGAATGCTTTTAAGCCTCGTAGGACTTGAAATGACCGATGGGGTTTTTAAACGTGCATGCATTGTATTTGTCCATTTTCTCCAAATTTTCATGTTCTTACTTTTGCATCTGAAGTTAACGTGACAGAACAGATTAATAGTCATTTGTCTTTCTTGTCAATATGGTTTTTGATTTATGCTGGCTTCCGCGTGTGAAAAGAACTTCATGTTTGTATTTTTTTGGTTAAAGCCAGTTAATGATTTCAGGCCATAGCAGTTTTTTTTTTTAGAAAGAAAATGAAATCAAATAATGAACATCTAACTAGATGGTCACCTGGTATATTTCCCAATTTGTATTGATCAACTGTCTTGTGTGTGTTGGAAAAGTTGAAAGTTATGTATTTCACTTGTAAAGAGAAGATGATATTCTCTGTTTTATCCAAACTTATGCAACAGTTAAAAAGACTGGAGTTGAAGCTGAAGCAGTTTGCTGAAGTAGAAACCTTCTTGATGAAGGAATGCGAACAAGTTGAGAGGACAAGGCAGAGGTTTGTTGCAGAGCGAGGAAGAATGTTAGGGGTACAATTTGGACCTGCTGGAGTTACCTCACCCCCGAGTTTACCGGGCGTTATCCCATCCATGGTAAACAATAATGTCACAAACAGTAGGCAGAATATGATATCGCCTCCACCGTCACAGCCAAGCGTTTCTGGGTATAGCAACAACCAACCAGTTCATCCCCACATGTCGTATGTGCCCCGGCAATCGATGTTTGGTTTAGGGCAAAGGCTACCCTTATCGGCAATTCAGCAGCAGCAGCCGCCCTCAACAACTTCTAGTGCCATGTTTAATGGTCCAAGCAATGCGCAGCCTTCTCTCAATCACCCAATGATGAGGCCGGTTACTGGATCCAGCTCTGGATTAGGCTGAATGTGAAAGAAGATACTTGAATTGATTGATTTCCTTTTAAGGTTGATGATTTGTGCAAGCCGTGAAGAGGAGGGCAGGTAAAAGAAAATGATAATATTCCATGAGAAAGAGTTGTTCATTCGTCTAACTTTTTCTTTTTTGGTATCTAAAAGGGAAATTAACCAATGCAATAGTAGGTATTGTAATTGCATTCATTAGATGTAAAAATGGGGAAAAAAAAAGAAGAGAAAGTTAGTTGTCCCAAGTAAAAAACCATTTATGAAAGTGCTTCCATTGTTTTATCTAACCCCTAGATGTGATTTGCCTACATGCTGCCATGAGCAATTAGATTTCAGGAGCAGGCTTGATAAACAGGCGGACGGATGGTTAGAAGAATTAGTTATGGAGTGAAGTTTATTTTTATAGTTAGAATTAGTTGGATGTGCCTATAAAAAAAAATTGAATATGAATGACTCACTGTTAACTCGGTTTCTGGGCCATAATCATTATGTAGGAGAGATGGCCGAGTGGTTGAAAGCGTAGCATTGGAATTGCTATGTAGGTAAGTATTATTCTTCTGACTCGTTAGATTATTTACAAGGTAAAGTTGTAGCTTATTGAATGATTGTAATACGTCCCAAAACTCAAAACTCTTGATCAATGGAGAAACAATTTCATCATTTTTGTTCAATAAGATACTAAAGTAAATGATTTATTCATCCACTCGAGAAATAATCACAAAATTCTTTGATAATACGGATTCCTATCGTGAATGAGTCTTTGATTCATGCTTTCCAAAAAGATTGGAAGTTTGAGATCAATACTATGGATGGGTTAACGGAAATTGGAAGTCCAAGTTGCTATAAACAAAGTTTCATGGCCTCCTTTACCTTCAAGTGGTAAATTCCCTTCTACTTGCCTCGAGTAGTCTAATTAACTTTAAGACTTTGTAAGCTCTTCATATCAACCTTTTTCGAATGACAATGTTTTTTTAACTTTTTACATCACTTAATTTTATCACTATTATTTTTATGAAATTTAACTGTTGAATAAAAAGTAAATAAAAAATCTTTAATTTATTATATTTATAGTATATTTATGGGTTTTTAAGAGAATCCCTATGATTGCAAAGCACAATACCAATCGGGATTCGGAACTTTCTATTTTGCCTCTAAATTTTGATCGCTAGACTTCAAAAAAAAAAAAAAAAAAAAAAAACTTCCAAAAATCAGCCCATTCAGACCACAAGCAAGACGGGTCGACAATTGGGCCTCTACCTTCAGCCCAACATCTCTTAAGCCCGAAATAGGCCCAATCAAAAGAGCCCAAACCCGGCCCACTCAGCTTCACTAGTTGGATAGGGCGACGACCGGTACGACGAGAAAGACGACGGCGACGACGAAACCGACTCTCGGAACGGTGAAATTGACTTCCTGCTGGAAATGGACCACCGGGACAAAGTCTCCAATTCAGAGGAATAATCGGGTTCGGTTTTCCGGTTCCGGTTCACGCTCTTGCCCGATTTCCGGTTCCGGCTCGGCAAAGGCGAAGGGAAGCATCCGGCCGAGACCTGAGGCGGTTCAGCGAGATTGGACCGATCGAACCGCCACCGATCGGACCGGCTTCTAGAGGACGTGGAACCGGAAGGACGGAGGACGTGGGATACAGCAGGAGGAGGCTTCAGCTTTTGCGGCGGCGGATTTTGTTGAGGACATTGACATGGAAACTGCCGGGGGCGGTGGTCGTTCTTGGGGACGCCGGGTTTGATCTCCCACTTGAAAGGAACAGAGGCCGGTTGCCGGTAAAATTCATCGACATCCATGGCCGAAAAGCTCAAAAGAAAAAGAAAACTGGCAGTGGAAGGAAGGTGGGTGATGAGAAAGGTTAAGTAGGCGAGGGGAAGACAGAGCAGTGGGAAAATCGCGGCGAAATCAGAGGGCTGGGGATGGGATTTTGGGTGGGTCCCCTTTTGACTTTGAATTTTGGAAAATTATCAACAAGACAAATTTTGCCTAACATTTTTAGAATTTTATTCAGACAACTTTCTGATTCAAATGTAATTTATTTGAATCACGCAGGGTTGTCTTGTCTTGTCTGTGCTTTTCGATGTCAAATAATGCCTACACTTTGAATGATTTAGAATGATGAAAAGAGAGTTTTAATAATCTAACAAAATCACATTTCTACAAGTTATTCTTCAAAATCCTATATTAATTAGACAAGAGAAAAATTCATAATATATAAATGAAAACGATTATCCATATTGGTGTAAGACTTTTCAAAAGAAACAAAAAAAAAAAAAAGACATGATAACTTAGATTTGAAGTGGACAATATTATATCGTTGTAAAAATATTG
>JAOANK020000066.1:1434215-1446931 GCA_026257165.2 Telfairia occidentalis | reverse complement strand
ATTAGGATAGAATAAATACATTTACCAAGTCAATTGACAACTTTGACTAAGTCAAATATATATTTTTAAATAAGATTGAGTTTGATAAGGACGAATAAATATATATTTGACAGGACTAAATAAATACATACATTAACTTGGCCTATTTGAGTAGAATCAACTATGGTATGGAATTAAATCGGCTTAATGCATAAGTTAATTAGTTGAATAATCTTGTCAAAAGTCACTAATTTCAACTCTTGAGTACTCACTTGGCTTTACCAATTTTATTTGAGATTTCGCAACACATTTAAGTTCTGATCATGAGCTTAGATACCATTTGTTAAGAAGAACAATACTCTAAATATCTCTACAATGGTATTTTTAGATTCATCAAAAAATTCTCACACTAATGAAGATAGTTGTCTCACTTATATACTATGGATCTCTCATTTTCCGAGCTAATGTAGGACAATTGTTTGCACTTCTAACCAAATTCGTAGTCTTGAAAGTTTAAAAATCTATACAAGTTAATAAATTTAAGGATAAGAAGTGATTTTTTTTTTCCTTACTTTTCATAGATAATTATACGAGATATTATTATTTTAATCAAGGATGCAATGCAAGAAAGAAATTGGGAATTCAAGTCAAAAAATAGAAAAAAACGCTCAAGAGTCTGCTAACTCGACGAAGTCGATCGATAAGGTTTGATCATTTCATGGCGTCATTTCCTTAGCACGGTTCTCTCTTGAACGTTTCCAGCAATTGAACTATTTTTTACTCCTCTTGCTCCTTCTTCTTCTTCTGCAACTCATTTTTCTGTTCCAAGAATTCCACGTTCAATTATCCATCCAATTCTTACTTTGTTTGCCATGGACGAAATCGAGCTTCTGACCCAACGTTTAGGGCTAAAATCTTCACGGAAAGGGGCTCCAATGGCAGCCTCAAAGAATTCCAGATTCACTCCAGAATCGGAATTGGATTTGGCTCTTGAATCTTTACATGATCCGACTCGAACTTCATCTTTGTCTGGAGTTGACGTTGACGATGCCGACACGTTGTTTGATTCTTGGAATGAGAGCTTTTCGAAGGAAATCGACGATTTCTTTCGATCATTTGAATCTAATTCGGAGCAGAAAGCTCCGATGGGGGGATTTGTCGACGTCGACGCTCAAGATTGGGCCTATGGCGAAGAGTTGATACCGGGCTTTGGTGGAAGTTCAAGGCCCGATATCTCGTATCTTTTTCTTTCCTCCAATAAATTTCAAAATTAATTACAAATGAAATTGCATTTAAGATTTTGACTTTGCGTAAACAAATTATAACCAAATTTTTTCTTCTAACATAAATATGACGTTTTTTTTAATTACAACCACACGTGAGCAAAGTGAGATTTCAACCAAGGTCGAAAATATATATTTTAACTACTTGAATTATCATATTTTGTTCCATAATTTCAAAAACTACAGTAACGTCCCAAATTCCCTTCTACAAAAAGGGCAAACAAAAAATTTAAAAAAAAATCATTTTTTCAACACCACTCGCATTTATTTTTTTATTTGATTCTTTTAGTCCTTATACTTTAGAAATATCTATTTTTATTCTAACCCAAATTTTATACACGATAGAAACTCTTTAATACTAAGTTGTATGAACGACAATAAAGGAATAAAACAATCTCTTTTAAATAGTATAAGAACCAAAACAATTTTTTTTCAACATATCGAGACGAAATTGCACACAAAAAAGTTCACGGACCAAAATAGTAATTTAAACCTATATTTTTCGTTTCAACATTTTCATCCCCATGTGTTAATGTTATGTTATGGTCTTTTGTTATACAGACAAAACCAAGAGGAAGAAGAAGCCAAGCGCAGGCTGGAATCTACTTGTAATGGCTCCAAATTCAATAGTGAATCTTCATCTTCTCCATTGTTAGATGAACAAATTGCAGAGCTCAACGATTCATCAAAAGCTTCCTCTTCTACATTCGGATCTTCCCAGGGTAAAATAGTAATAGATTGGCTAGCGCTCTTTCTGTTCCTCACTTCAAATTTGTAAAGACGAAAATTGAAATTTTAAAATGTTGAATTTGGCAGTGGATTCTGACATAAATCGCTGGGCCTCAGGGAAACAGGGCAATCTTCGTGCATTGCTCTCCACATTGCATTATGTGAGTCTATGTAATTTTAATATTTGTTAAGTTTAAATCGGAGTTTGGTCACTTAATTTTTATAATGTCTATTTTAGTCCTTGAACTTTTAAAAAATAATTAATTTGATTTTTGTTCTAATATATATATTTTTTAATCCAAAATCTGCTTACTCAATACTTAGTTTCAAATTATGTAGTTTGAATACATTATTACATTAACACGTTAGTAATACTTTTGAACCTACGTTATTAATTTGTTGAAATCAAAATAAAGGTAATAACTCAAATAGTTACTTTTTTAAGTTCATAAACTAAAATAAACATTTTAAAAATTTAGGGATCAAAATGATTTATTAATATGAGTTTTTTAATGATTTTGTTGAAAGAGTAAAAAGTATGATTTATTAAAAGAATTTAAAATTTTTTAAATAATTAAAAAATGATTTTGACAAATATAAGAATGTGTGTTTGAGAGTGATTTTGGTATGTCCAAAATTTAAATTAAACACCTAAATTTTATGATGACAAAAGTGATTTAGGCATGTCAAAATTACTCCAAAACACATTCGGAGAACTGAAAAAGCACTTCTACGAGAAACACTTTGAATGGTTATGATGTTTTGTGTTGTGGAATGATAATGGGGGCAGGTCGTTGGGGATGCATGTGGTTGGAAGCCAGTTTCAATGGCAGATCTGGTAGCTTCTTCCTCAGTGAACAAGTTTTATAAAAAGGCAATGTTGTGTGTTCATCCTGATAAGGTTCAACAGAGAGGAGCCAACTTTCAACACATGTACACTTCACTCAAAGTTTTTCACATTCTCAAGGTACCTAACTCAACCCCTGTTTACCCACTTTGCCCTTTGAATATGGCTTTACAATGAATTGATTGCTGATTACTCTGTATGTTACCAACTGAATTGAAAATACATAGGAAAAAGCCTTTGAGTAGGCCCAACATAAGATTGAAAAACAAAGTTTGTGGGCTTAAAACAGGCCCAATAGTGAACTAAGCCTAGCCCAACAAAAAAAATCAGATAAAATAAGACAAAATAAAATGAAACATAACTTTTCAAACTCCGTCAGTAAAATTACCATGTAAATTAATTAGTTAATTGACAGATTTTATTGTAGCAAAATGAATTGGTTTAAATTTTAAGTTAAATCTAGCATGTTACTCATCCATCATGTACCTGAAACAGGAAGCTCACAACAAATTCAGTTGGGAGGAGCCAATCTCAGCATGAGTCAGTGGATAAAGGCATGTACTACCATCGCAGAGCTTAATAGTTCGATCTCGTACCCGTCCAAATGTTGAACTCAAAAAATTCAGTAGAGAGGATTTTTAAAACTCAATAAATGAAAATTTGACATCACATGTACACATTACCGTCTAAGGTCAATATTGTTGTCTTCTTTTACATGAAAGTCTTATTTGGACTCTTCTACAGCACACGTTCATCGTCATTATAGGGAACAATGAAAAATAAATAATAATAATTATTATTATTATAATAATCAAAATTAGGTATTTATTTTTAAGTTGACAAATTCAATGTGTGAGGTCACCAAAAGAGATGGTTTATTTTCATCCCTTTTGAAGAGGAAAAAGCAACCTAGAGGCCAAAGATCAATTCATTGGCTATCTTCCTACTTACTTTTTTGCTTGTTAATTTTTTTATTTTATCATGGATGGAAAAAACACATGGATTAAGTCAAATTTAGTTCTAAGTTTATGAAATTTCTTGGTTATGATTGAAAACATGTTGCATAAGTTTGGTCGTTTTTCTTACAGTAGTAGGAGCAATCAAGTACACCAGAAAAGTCACAAAAAAAAGTTGGGAAGAAAAACGAAAAACTAAACTACCAAACCAAAAAAAAAGTCTCAAAGATGATAGGGATTATTATTTATGAGTAAGTGCGGTCGTCGAGCGAAGAATTATAGAGCTTCTCGTTTCTCCCGAGTTCATACAACTTTCTATATTATAGAATACATATTTTCATCAGTCTCTATGCTTCTATTAAGTAATCTTTAGGTTTTTTTTAATTCAACAACATGTAGGGGCGAGGATTTGAACCCAACACTTTTTTATCTCAAAGTATACGTCTTAACCAATTGAGTTATGCTCAGTTTGGCAATCTTTAAGTTACATCACTAAGAATCTATAAACAAAATATAACAAACAATGGGTCACCCAACATATAACTAATTAATTACGCTAACGTAAGGATAACCCAACTAGTTAAAACATGTATTCTAGACCAAAATGTTGGAGGTTCGAATCTCACCCCTTATTCAACTCCCAACAGTAAAACAAAAAACAAAAATACAATCCTCATCTTTAATTTCTTTCCTTGTAGGCTTTGTTCTTTTGGAGATATTTTTAATTGGGGTCCATTTCCCTTAAAATATTTGATTGATGTTGTTTTTCCAAATAAGTTGTTCATAACGTTTTATCTTATGATCAAATTATTCAATTAAGTATCTTTATACAATGACGATATGATATGGTCCATTCTAAATTTGGATGATCTACTTTTCAATTCGATTCAAATTATCTTGTGTAAGTTGGAATGTTGTCTTTTACTTCTACACTTCGAATTGTTATTCAAGATCTTTTTGGAAATACCATGTTTATTAATTTGACACTTGGTGATTATTTTGACCAAGCTTCCATGGCAAGGATTGAATGGTCCACATGGACATTTTTCAATTATGCTATGGAAAGGGGGAGAAAATTGTGCTATTTCAATGGTGCCCCCAAATGTTCCAAATTTTCCATAAATTGATGCATAGAATTTTCATGTGTGCACTTCCAATGGTGCCCATGAGGTTCCAAATTTTCCTTGAAAAAAGAATGGTGCAATTTTAAATCTCAATGGGAATTTATGCCCAAAATGCCCTTACTAGTATCTTCCAGATAGAAAGATTGGAGTGATGTTTGTGTTTATAAAGAGAATAAAACTTTTCCTCTATTGAAGGAGATTTTATTTGGCATGAATGACATTCTTCCAACTCCCTTTACTTGGAACAATGCAACTAATAATTATGGGTGGGCCATCCATTTGACCATAATTATGATTAAAATATTTGTCGGTAAACTGGAGGGCTCGATGTTGATATTGAAAATCAATCAATATCTTGTATAAGTATCCCTAATAAAATCTTTTAACTTATTTACGAAGTGAAATAATTTTTATAAATTTTTTAGTTTAGGTCGAGACATTTTATCGATATATCCATAAAATGAAAATTTTGATATCGATCTTAATAATTCATTTAGGAAGATTAAAAAAAGGGAAACAGGGGGAAAAAGGTGACAATTTCTAAAAGATGGAACTTTCAATATGAATACTCTAATTTCCTTTTGGAAATCGAGAAAGTTACATTCTTGGGATTGAAACTTGTCGATCTCTTAGATTCACCATTTACAGACTCTCTTCTTCATGGGTCCTCACACTTTACTAGTGGCTTAACAATTACTATAGTAATAATAATAATAAAAAAAAACACTACAAAAGTTACTGAAAAGAGAAGGCACTAGCATTTGCATTTGCATTTGCAGGCTATTGTTTGAGATTGTTCTTGTTGAGCAGCAGAGTAATTTAACAAGATGGGTAAAATTTGTATGCAATTAGTAGCTGGTATGGAAGGGCTTAATTGACTTAGAATCTTGAATAACTCCAGCTACAGATCCAGCTGCTGCTGCCATGGTGACGATCAGACAAGCCAAGCTCAGAATTTGGAGGCAGATCCATCTTGTGCTCCATTTTGGGATCTTCTTTTGTGCAATGTACATCTCAACTGGGAAGTAAACCGTCAGAGGCCAAAATCCCAAGGCCCCGAGCAGTCCAACGATGTCGTTGAAGAACGGGAGGAGCATCGAGATCAGCGTGGTCAAGATCACGAAGATTGTCCTCCAAACCAACCTGAAGAGGTTGAGTTTGAAGGGGCGAAAACCTGGGATTGGGATCTTGATTTCTTCTGTGATGAACTGGCTATCTGGGAATCGGTTCGACGCGTATTTCTCGATGAAGGCAAAGAGGGGTTGGCAAAACACTTGGTACGCACCGACAAGATGGACTACGATGGCTACGTTCGCTATGTCGAGAAGCCAATACGGGTTGTAGAACCCGAAACCAGTGAGGAGGTTGCCAGGAGCTAAGTCTCCAAAGGCTGCATAGCCCATACAGCCACAGAGCATGTAGAAAATTGTTGTCACTGCAACACTTAGAAGACTGGCCTTCTTCATTGTCTTGGCTTCTGATGGAGGGGATTTAATTGTGTCCTGCATAAAAAGTAAAATACCACATGTTTCAACAAAATTAACCATCAAAAAGCTCAATAATTAAAACGTTTCGACCTCGCTTAAAAGGTCGTAAGTTTAAGCTTTTTTTTCCTTCCAAATTACCCATTCAGCTCAATAGTTAAAGCATTTCTACTTCTTTTAGGAGGTCGTAGGTTCAAATTCTCGCCTACGTATTTGTGATCAAATATTCAAGAAAAACAAACTACCAAAAAGAGAACATTTTGTGATGTGGGTTTTTTTTCCTTTTTCTTTTTCAAATTAACCATCAAGAGCATAGCTAAAGTATTTCACTTCTTCTAAGAGGTCGTAGGTTTAAATTCTCGTCGTCAGTTTTTTTACACGATATTCTAGAACAACAAACAAACCACCAAAAAGAGTAAACATTTTGTGAAGTGGGGTTTTTTTTTTTTTTTTTTTTTTTAATTTTAACCTGAATTTCAATGAGGATGATGGAGAAAGAGTAGGCAAAAGCAATGTCACCCAGGGCTTGGAAGCTCCTCCATATCTTTTGGGTTTCTGTAACAGTGCCAATGGTTACTCCTGTAAGACTGCCCTTCAATTTTCCATTATCTGAAGATGAAGCAACAAAAAACTTCTGTTATGTTATGAATTTGATTTTAAATTCTTCACTTTTTTAAGAGAAAAAGAAGAAAATAGGCAATAATAATAAGTGACCTGCAACTTGAATGATTCCAAGAATCAGTCCAATTATGGAGTAAGTAAAAGACATGACAGCAGCTACAATGGAGAGCCACCACAGCTGATCAAAATCTGGAATTTGGGACAGGAAAATCTCCATAATACCAAATGAAATCATATAAGGATTGCTGTTCATATGACAAGGATCTTTGCCTCCACTCTTGTGGAAGCAGTTGGATCTTTTGATTGCCCTGTTCAAACCAAAACTGAATAAAAAAAACAGCTCCCAAAAACAACCAAAAAAAAAAAAAAAACCCATAAAACAATAATTTCATACTAACATCATGCTTATAGATGAGGCTATTGTGTATCCAATGGCTACTCCAAAAAGATTGACATACTGAACCATCCCACATAATTTGACCTTAAATCCACCTGAGAAACAACCACAAATTATCCAAATTGTAAACAATTTGATAAAAACCCACTCTCTAATTACTCCAAATTCACCAAAAATAAATTCAGAAAAACAGGGGAATTTGAAAATATTGAATGAAAGTCGGAGGAAGTATTCTATACTTTCACTGTTTTTGAAACAAAAAAAAAATAAACATGTATTTTAGTAACAAATTTAGAATCTGAAAAATAATTAAAACCATACATATCACATCACTCAAATTCGATACAAATAGTGTAAGGTTGAATTAAACCCACCAAGCGAAAGATTCACTCAACAAAAAATTTCAGTCAATTTGAAACAAGAGAGAGAATAATTGAATCGCCAAACAAGCGCAAAAATGTTTAGGATTTTTTTTTTTGTTTTTGTTTTTGTTTTGTGTGTGTGTGTTACCAAGATTGCTTCGGACGGCGTCCATGTAGGTGTAATTTCTTTTGCCGTCGAGGGGATCGCCGGAGCGGTAACAGGCGGCGAGGAGAGTGGAAGTATAGTAAGTTACAAAGGAAAACAGTAACATAACGGCGGGTCCGGCCACCCAACCCAGCTGCGCCGTCGCCCAAGCCAACGACAGAACCCCCGACCCGATAACCGCCGTTATGATATGGGCACTCGCCGTCCAAACAGTCCCTAAATTCAAAAAAAAAAAAAATCAAATAAAAAAACAAACAAACAAACACTTACCAAAAACCTAATAATGTAATAATCCCACCACTCACCACTTCGCTTGGGGCGCCCGTCGTCGTCAAACGAGCCGTCGACGCCGCCGCCTCGGTGGGGCGGCGGTGGCGCTGAAATGTTGAGAGCTCGATGGTGGTGGTTGTTGGCCATGGGGAAAAAAAAATAAATTTAAAATTTAAAATTAAAAAGGGGTTTTTGAAGGAAATGGGTGCGAGCCTGAGGAAGAGGTGTAAATGTAAATTATATAATGTTCCCTGTCCCGAAGTCACAGGTCGTTTAAGGACTGACACTGAAACTGCACCATTGACACAGCCTCCAAGAGTTGCAGAAACCGGCCAAATGCAAATGCAAATGAAGATGAAAAATTGAAATGAATCGATTTAAAGAGAGAGAGAGAGAAGAGGGGAGTTTTGAAATGGAGATTGATGAGATTATGGCGAAGGAGAAGAATTGGAGATGTGAATATATAATAAGCGGTGAAAGAGGGAGACTGTGTATGCCACGTGCCCAATGATTGGGCCCACTGCCATTCCATGAACTCAACAATAATCCTTTGTAATCTTTTCTTTTATTCTCTCATTTTTTTAATTTATTTTATTTTAATTCTTAAATTTTCAAAATATTCATTTTAAACCTTAAGTTTTCTAATTTATTTTATTTTAGTTTTTAGACTTTTGAACTTATTTTATTTTAATTTCTAGAATTTGAAAATAAGTGAAATAGTTCCTGAACATTAAAAATTAACTATTGTAGCTCTAACTTTTATTTTGATTTTCACAAGTCAATCACATAATTTTGAATGTGTGTACTAATTTCACTTGTGTTGAAATCGAACATTAGAAATGTGAATTTTAGGTAAAAAATAATCTAATAATGATCAAAATGATCATTTATTGAAAGTTTGGTAATTAAAATAGATACACAAAGAAACTTTATGACCATTTTCTTAAAAGTTCTGAAACTAAAATAATTATGTTAAAATATCAAAATAAAATAAATTTGTAATGTGAGCTATTCAAATAAAATTTAAATCTAAAATATATATTTTTTCCTCTGGTCCCTCCCAAACACTCGCCCTTATCCGGTTCGTGCGCCTCTTTACATTAACTACAACAAGAGAGAGACACTTCTCGAGATACGGTCTTAATGTTCGAATATTTTTTGTTTAAATCTTCTTGAACTTTTAAATTTGTTATATTTTGATTTGTAAATCTTTAAAAATATTTATTTTGATCCATGAACTTTTAAGTTTTTCCATTTTAGTTATTAAAATTTTAAAATATTCATTTTGATCCTAAACTTTCAAAAAATAATTATTGTGGTTCTTACCTTTATTTTATTTTTAATAAATTAATGATATATCTTCGAATATATGAACAAAGATGTTAATATACGTATGTATTTAAGCTACATAAGTTGAAGATAAGGATCAAACAAATAAATATTATATAATAAAATTATATATCAATGATCAAAATGATTATTTTTTTTATAAGTTCAGAGACTAAAATAAATATTTTGAAAGTTTAGAGACCAAAATAGAATAAATTTAAAAGTTTAGGGATTAAAATGAAATTTAAACCAATATTTTTTTATAATTTTGTGTTTCACTTTCACCTTCCTCTAAAATATCTTGTATTTCAAAGTCTCCAAAACCTCACATTTTTTTGTCCTTATTGTATCAAAAATTTGAAATGTTGTTGGAAATTTTGTTTAGACCTGTTTATTTATTGTTTATATAAATTTTATTTGTCAAACTTAGTTTCTTTTTGTTCAATAAATAAGGGCTGGAATTTCAATCTTTTCACTTTTACAGAAAAAAGTACTGTCTTGACATGATTTGAATTTCAATCTCCGTCCCAATAACGATAGTTTATATTTTATTAGTTTATAAAAAATTAAAATAATATACATGTTCTAAATTTATTTTTTTAATTGGCTAAAATTTCAAAAAGTGAATTAAAAATTTTGTATCAATATGTATATATATCAAAGAGCCAAAATTATCTTTATATGAATTTAAAACCCCGGCATAAAGTTTTGAATTCGCGGCTGATATTAAAATACATGAAAATATGCACATAAAAAAATTATTAGAAGACAACATACTTTTTTGAATAAAATATTAAAATAAATATATAATATGAAACATGGTAAAAAGTTTAAAATTTTAGAAAAACAACATAAATCCGATTAAAATAAAACTCAAATGTAAGGTAATCCTCAATTTTAAAAATGGCATTACTTTTTTTTTTTTTCCAAATGTAACCTAAAATTTATTTTTAATATGTTTTACTTTACATTTGAATTTAGCTTTGATCTATTTTAGTGAATCTTATTTTAAAAATACATATTTATTTTATGTTATTGATATAATTACCTGACATAATGCTAAGCATTTTTAACGGGTCAAACAAGAACGCGTTCGAGAATAGATGGGAAGGGCAAAAGAGGGAAAGAAAGAAAAAAAAAAGGGTTCCATTGAAAAGAAAAGATGATATAAGCCCGTGAGAGTGTAGCAGCAAAGCACTTTTTAAGTGGTTGCCTTTGTGAGAAGAAATGCTGAAACTGCAAATGTAAGAAGGCGTTTATTAAAGGCCACATCTGAACAGTAAACGCCAATTTCTTACCAATTTCCTAGTTTTCATCGCTGCCTCCTGCATTTGTCTAAATTAGTAATCTATTTAATGATATTTACTGCACTTTAAACGTTCAGTTATCTCTCTCTTTTTTTTTTTCCTTATTTTAGAGATTCAAAAAGATACTTTCTAATTAATAAGGTTGTAGAATGTCAAAAATAAGATTCTCTTTTTAATTTTTGTTGAGTTTAACAACACGTGTGGTAGCCAAATCGAACCTACTACCTCTAAGAAGTAGTAGTGATATCTTAATTGCGAGTTATGCGTATGTTGACCGTAATTTTGGTATGACCAAAATCACTTTTCTTTAAAATATAAAGATGTTTAGTAAAAAGATAGAAGTGATTTAAAAAAAAACACTTTAAAATTTGAATGAAAGTACTCATTTATACATTTTTCTAATAAGTATCTACGAAGTCAGTTTTTTTTTTCTTCTTTAGAATATTATGTCACATATGAAGGGGGGAGATGTGAATCTACTACCTCTAAGAAGTAGTAGCAATATCTTAATTGCGAGTTATGTGTATGTTGACCGTGATTTTGGTATAGCCAGAATCACTTTTCTTTAAAATATAAGAATGTTTAATAAAAAGATAGAAGTGGTTTTTTTATTAAAAAAAAAAAACACTTTAAGAGATGTTTAAAGTATAAATTAGTTAAAATTACTTTTAAAAGTATCAAGTGTATTTGGAAGTAATTTTAGAATGATTAAAATCACTTTTCTCATAATAAAATTCAGGTCAATTACCTAAATTTGGGCATAACAAAACAAAAGTGATTTTGGACATTTCAAAATCACTTCCAAATACACCCGAAATCGAGCATTAAAATGATTGTATGAAAACCACTTTTACAAAATTATTAATAATAAAGTCACTCATTCTAAAATCATTCTCAAATTACATGCCCTAAATATTTCTCTCAAAAGTAAGTGTTATTTTATTAATTTCAAAAGCACTATTGTTTGATTGTCTAGCCAAACAATATATATAAAAAAAAAGTAATTTTAGTGGGTTTAAAGCTTTTTTTTATTATTATTTATTTTTTACCTTTTCGAAAGCGATCCCAAACTCACTTTCAATATTTTGATTAAAATGAATATCTAAAAGAAACTTATATGCTACAATTGGGTTGTAGGATAATTATTCGACATTTGAGAGGATGTTTGACCAATGAGTTTGGGCAAGTTTTGTCAAATTCATATAATTTGAGATTAAAAAGCAAAAATCTGTAAATATTATATTATGACCATACAAATTGCTTTAAAATTAATTACAACCAATAAAAAGAAACATTAGTACCCAATCACTTATAATCGTGCAAGACATTAAAAAATGAGTTACATCCCATTATAGCATAAGAAAAGTATTAGTTAAGCCTCCCTCTATAAAAGACAACTTTTTTTTTAGAGAAATTTGAATAGAAAATTCTAAGCCAAATTGATTGTCATGATCCTATAATTGAACATGAAGAATGTGATTCTTGGGTTCTTTCACATAATCTCATTCTCCACGTCTCTATTTTAATTTGTCTTTTTTCGCTCATTTGTATTATGTCGTGAAAGATAATATACACAATATTAAGGATATATTTGGTATGACTTTTAAACTGGTAATGGATAGAAAAAAGTATTTTAAAAAACAAATTAACGATATTTAGTTAAACTTTCAAAAAGTATTTTTAACTAATTAAAAATATATTTTTAAAATTTTTTAATGATAAAAAATAGTTTCAAAATGTGTAAAAACATATAAAATACATTTAAAATTCTTTTAAATTAAGTATTTAATTAATTTTCTTTAAAAAAAAAATGCTTGTATAATAAATGTTTTACTTGAAAATATTTTTTTTAAATGTTATAC
>JAOANK020000066.1:1410606-1434115 GCA_026257165.2 Telfairia occidentalis | reverse complement strand
GTTATGTACTAGACCTGACATATGCTATGTAGTAGGGATAGTCAGTAGATATCAGTCCAATCCAGGATATGATCACTGGACACTACTTGCTATGATTAATTTAAGAATGAGTAAATCATTTTCTTTTTAAATTATTTTCTAGTCTTTTTGTACGTTTGCATTTGGCTGCTTCTGCATGACTTTTTCCTAACCATTTGACTTATTGATGTTGATATTGAAATTCTTTTTATTTTACTCTTTCGATTTGTGATAATTTTGTCCCATATCACATATTGTTGAAGGTCTATTTATAGGAACCCATTGATTTATTAGATTAAACAGCGTATGGACTTTATTTAATTATTAATTATACTATTTGCTATCCTAATTAAAACATACCACATTAAAATTTCAACAAAAACTCTTAATTTAGATGAGACTAAATTTCTTAATCATTTACAAATATAGACAAAATTATCATGTTTTTGTATTAAATTAAAGCCCATACATTGTCTACATTTTCTATTAAATTAATGATAAAGTAAGACAAATATGTATGATTTTTAAATCTTGCAAATTTTCATACAAATGTTTAATATAGGCACACTCCCAAGTTTGTCAACTGTAAATTACCCCTTATAAATACTTATATATTAGTTAAGGTGTTTATTTTTTTATATATATTAAAACTTAAAAGTTGTGCTAATCTAAACATAATTTAACTGATTAAAGTATATATTTTTTACTAAAAGGTCATAGATTTCAATTCCCACCTCTAAAAAAGAATATAAATAAATAAAACTTAAAAACCATGATCATATGCAGCTTCTTCTTAACCCATAAACTATGCCTTCAAATCAGTAGGAATTAATTATACATTGGTGTAAATCCTTATAATCAAAAGCATATCCATGTGAGAGTCAAAGGTAGGACCCATAAGATAAAAAGTCAACTTTATCAACGGTAGTCGGCACAGATTTATGTTTTAAGATTAATATCATTCATAATAGCTTTATAAATGTGTATATGTGCGCAATATGGACGCTATATAAAGATATTTTTGCCACCTGTGACATAGATTTAGGATTACTATTTACCAAACTTTAATCTTATCACCATCTTAAGGCATGAATGATAATGTTTCTTCTTTAATTGGAAAAAAAAAACTAAAAGATTATATTAAATTAATTGTAAAAATCAAATGGTTGTTATTCAACCATAAGATCAGTATGGTATGATTATGGTATGATACATACACCATGATTGGTAACCTCCAAGTTTAAGTGATTGAAGCCAATCAAAACAAGTCGGTAACAATTAATAAATGAATAATTAAAAAAAAAAAACCAAATAATTGTTTAATTAATTAATGAGGTGTATGTGGAACCCCACCCGAAGTTGAGTGCTAGTGTAATTTTGTTGTAAACAAAAGTAGAACTTCAGATGGCATTGACTTTTTGGACAATTTTTTTACTACAATTTATATATTTTCTTTCACAATCTTTCATTTTAAAAAATGAAAAAATAGTCACCGTCCCTCCCAAAGGGTGACTTATTTGAAAAGAAAAGGGATTTAATTACTAAAAGGGTTGACATCCAAGTTGGAGGGAAGTGTTATAAATAGGGTCTGAACTTTACTTTCTAAACCCACCAACATAAACTCTCTTGGCAACTCCATCAGCTTAATCATTTTTTCTCTCTTAAAAAAAAAGTGTTTTCAACTTCTAATGGCAATCCCAGTCATTGATTTCTCAAAGCTTAGTGGAGAAGAAAGAGCTAAGACATTAGCTCAGATAGCCAATGGGTGTGAAGAATGGGGATTCTTTCAGGTACTTCTCAACCTAGGAAAATAAAGTCAAAAGGAGTACTTTTGACTTTTGGGAGCAGTGTTTCTCAACTTTTTATTTTCTCTATCTACCAAAGTTCTCATGCAAGAGTACTGATCATTAAATGTTTATGGGAGTGCTGTTGTTTATAGTCATCCTATTTTCTTGACTATTGTTTTCATGTAAGGGCACTAATTAAATGTTTTTAGTATGGTTTGATCACATAAATGTTACTTGAATTTCAGCTGGTGAACCATGGGATTCCTGAGGAGCTCCTAGAGAGAGTGAAGAGGGTTTGTTCAGAGTGCTACAGTGTGGAAAGAGAAGAAGATTTCAAGAGTTCAAAACCTGTGAAGCTTCTGAATGATTTGCTGGAAAACAAGAGCGATGAGAAGCTGGAAAATCTCGATTGGGAAGATGTCTTCCTTCTTCATGATCACAACGATTGGCCCTCCAACATTCCTGGATTCAAGTAAGCATGCATCTACACTCAAACCTTTCTGCTTTTTCATAAAATTCAGTAAGAATATATCATAAAATTGCAGTTTCTTAAATACAGAAAGTTGGTTTTCAAAACAACACAGAATAAACCTTGACAATATTGTTGCAGGGAAACCATGGCAGAATACAGATCGGAACTGAAGAAGCTAGCTGAAAAGATGATGGCAGTGATGGATGAGAACTTAGGTTTACCTGAGGGATACATAAAGGCAGCCTTCAACGGTGGTGAAGGGCAGGAGAAGGCCTTCTTTGGCACCAAAGTCAGCCACTACCCACCGTGCCCACACCCGGAGCTGGTGAACGGCCTTCGTGCACACACTGATGCTGGCGGTGTCATCTTGCTCTTCCAAGACGACCAGGTTGGAGGCCTTCAGATCCTGAAAGAAGGCCAGTGGATAGATGTCCAGCCATTACCAAACTCCATAGTCATCAACACAGGTGATCAGATTGAGGTTCTGAGCAATGGAAGATACAAGAGTACTTGGCACAGGGTTTTGGCCACACCAAATGGGAACAGGAGATCCATTGCTTCATTTTACAACCCATCACTGGAAGCTACCATAGCTCCTGCAGGACAGCTGGTGGATAAAGCAAACCAAGAGGTGGAAGAAAGATATCCCAAGTTTGTGTTTGGAGACTACATGTCAGTTTACGCTGAGCAGAAGTTCCTCCCAAAGGAACCAAGGTTCCAAGCTGTGAGGGCAATGTGAAGGACATTAATCAGAAGGAGATACTGTTAGAAACTTCACTCTCTAGATGGCCTTTCATTCAAGGGTTTTCATGTAGTAGTGACAGATATGAATAATCCCTTCCAGTTCCCTCCACCAAAAAAAAAACAAAACTTTCCCTTTAGGGTTGTGTATTTGCTTTAGTAATTTGCTGTTATTTCTCCATTTGTTTCTTGTTGTGTGTGTGGCACTCCAGTTTCTGTTGTTTGTTAATACAGACATACAAATTAGAAGTATACCATGATGTATTCATGTAATTTATTGGGTTTATAATATAACATTTTAAGATACTTTCATTTTTTTAAACCCAAAAAATAACATACCTTGATTTTAAAAAATCTCAAAATATGTACTTCTATCATTCTACTAACAGACAGGACTTTTTGGCCCACGATATTTTTAGAGGTAACTTTTTCCACTTTTTTTTTGTCTATTTCTATGATTAACTTTTACACATATACAATATTGCTTATTATTAAATTAATTAAACTTATTTCCTAGACATCTAATTCTCTTGGATACCAAAACACGTATTTTATATCGTCACATGTTTAAATCTTAAAAATAGCTTCCAAATATTCATTATTTATGTCTATCAAATAAAATATGCCGTATAACTGTACAAATAGACTATAAACATTTAATTGTCATTCACATAAAGAAATTTGAAAAGAATCATCAATATGTTATTCTTAAGAGTTCATTAGCAATAGTCAATGAATTTAATCTTCTCATAAAATTAATACTACAGTACACTAAACGAGAATGTTTAACAGTGATAGTTCAACCTTTGTCACAAAAAAAAAAAAAAAAAAAAAGTGGTGAGATAAAATCAATGTCATTTTGTCCATCTAACTAATCACATTTACTTTGGATCCCTCTTTTTTTCTTCCTCGTCTGTTACTAGGCACTATGAGGCTGAAATATATAGTAAAGGACTCTACTTGAATTTATAGTGAAGGACTCAAAAATTTTCCACACGTATCCTAATTAGAAAATGGCAAATTCAAGCAAATGAGCTAAGATTTACCTGTTAGAGGGCATTACAATAACCATGTATCAGCTAGTCATTAGTCTCCACAGAAATCTTGTGTGTTATTTGCAAATCGGCTTAATATAACTCAATTTTCCAGCTTACAAGTGTGAAGATGTCATTGACTCATTTGACAATGGATAAAGACCTCATGCAATCCTCATCTTCATTTATCTTTTTTTCTTTTTGGTTCTTACTATACAATCAATCAAGGTTCTAACAATTTCTACAACTCCTGAACTAAAATAATGCTTGCATAACATTAAACTCAAAGGAAAAAGAGAAGTTCTAATCAAACCTTCACACGGCTCCTACCACCATCTTTAAGGCTTTTTGCATCTTCAAGGGCCAATGTAGTTTCAAGTCATGCTACTCCGGGTTCGAACTCTGTCTATGAGCATTTGCCTTCCGGACAAATCCTCTTCATAACCCACAACCTACAAACATGACATCACTTTCAAATTGAATGATGATTCCAAAATCTAAAGAGTTTTAGTTCGATAGTTCTCAAAATCATGTCGACAGAAAAGGAGAAAATTTTCAAAAATCCTGCGCTATAATTGCAATAGGATTACGGATGACAAAAGACACCTGAGACTCAGTTTGTGTTTCACTAAAACCATCATATATGGCTGCACTCCCATCTCCAGTAGGATTGCTAATGTCTTCTTTTCTTTCAGCTCTGTATATACATAGAAAAGTCCAAGAAACTGAGTTACAAAGGCAAAACTGAGCATTTGTACAAGTCTAAAACTGAAAGTATAACTTTCAAGGGTCATGTTTTTAAGTGAAATACCTTTTTAATCAATGTTTTTAAGGAAAATAACCACTAAATTTTTCATGTCTGATACCTAGTTTAAATAATAGCCTACTGCTTTTATTTTCAAAACTAGTTTTTAAGAATAGCATTCTGAGTAATTTATAAAATAATAAGACTATTTTGCACTTATTTCTACTCACAATAACCTACTTGGAACGAAGTATAATTTCAATTGTTCTAGAAAACAAGAAAGTATAACTTCAACTGTTCTAGAAAACAATTCATCAGTGAAGAAGAAAAACACCAAAACAAAAGAAACCGACTATCATAAAGTCATTGTGGAGTGGTCCACTAAATTTCCCTTCAGCAATGGTCTCCTTAAACACTCCCATTCATCATGGTCTTTCCATGAAAAGATCGGGAAAAAAAAGTCAACGTTTACCTTTTCAACCACTGGTTAGATAAACCAATAATTGGATGAGCTTCTGAATGGTCTTGACCAATGATGGGACACTCAGACGGGAAAATCTGGAATCATTAAGGATTAAACCAAATGCAAAAGAAGCCAAAAGTTTAAACATAAAAAGCATCGATTCCAATAAAAGGATACACTTTTATCGCTGCCAGTCCTTCCAGATGACTTCTGGTTCTGGTCATGAATCTTAAGAAGAAAGTGCAACAAAAGGGTTAGGAGAAACAGAAAAAATGAATGAAGCAATGGATTTAAAGCTATATCTCTATTTTACCTTACTTGTCTGCTCCAACAAGTCCTCAATTGCAGCAGCGACATCAGGAACATGTGAAGTTACTACAGAAGATTTTGATGTAATTTCTCTTCTGGAGTTCACATTGCAGTCAGAACTAGTGAGACCATTTCCAACAAAAACTGGACGTTTTTTGATTGCTTCGTCAAGAAGCTTGGGCTTTTTATTAATAAAACTTAATTGTTCAACCTCTCCCATAGAGCTGTTAGCTCCAGCTGATTGGTCTCGCTGGATAGCAGAATGGATTGGGAACAGGGATTGGCTTTCTCCAGCTATCATTTGGACAGCTTGTGTAGGAAACTGACTTACAGTGCATAACCCAGCCTCTCTATCTTGAGCTGAAACTTCTTTTGGACGATACAAATCAAGAGAAACAATCTTACTCTGAAAATTTTTTGAGAGAAGAAAGAAAAACAATTGGTTCTGCATTTCTGTCTGGACATTCATATCTAAATGAATATTTATAATGAAGAGCAACAGAATCATGAAGTTACCTGTCTGACACACTCATATATCCATTCAGCTGTGGTTGAATGTATTCCCCATTTACAAGCAGCCTCATACTTTGGCCCATTAGAAAACTTGCAAATTAGATGCGTTACCTTCTTCGTCAACTTCTCCACAAACTTGGCCCCAAGTACAAAACATAGATTTCTTAACAATACTCTCTCTTTATCTTCATATTGTGAAACACAGAACCGAATATTTTCAAACCCAGACAAAGGGACACAACAAGGAAGTGGAGAATAGAGAATGTGCCCATTGGTATCCCACAAGCATCCATCCTACAAAACAAGATGAATGTTCAATTATCATTTCAAACATCAGTTAAAACTTTTGTACAAAATTAGGTTAACAACAAAAAAAAGAAAAATTAAAAATCACCAGCACTGTCGAATTTCATCACATAAATAGCATTTGTTCAACTCCAGCTATCAATTCAAAATTAGTTAATAGAAAATATTTAAGAACCATCAATAGTTTTCTATTTGTTGCCACGGGGATGGACTGAACTTTTTGGAGTTCAAGATAAGGTCATGAAAAGACTTCTTCGAATGTCAAACTCCTATCAACTTTTTCCATAGAGAAACCTCTCACAAAATGAGAGAATTTATATTTCTAAATATACACAAAGTGAAAAAGAAACAGAGTAGCGAAATATGTTTTCCAAAATAGACCACCCTCAATGAATCATTTGACTAGTTAAACAAATGTAACCACCTACCCCTAAACATTAAAATGTGGATAATAATGAAACTTCTTGCATCTCTATTTTTTAATTTAACAGTATTGGTCCTTTATATTATGAGAGCCTAGCTCAACACTAACCCAAAGTCCCTTAATTCAAAGTACCAAGCTTCCAGCCCTAACTCATCCCATGCGATAATCCAAACTTGCAATGGCTAAAATATAATGTACTAGGCAGCTTTAGACAAGTATTATGTCAAAAAAGAAAAACACAAACAAAACCCAATAGTAGAGCCAGAAAATACAAAACACAATGTACCTCTAAACATGATCGGACCCAATGACTTGATACGTATGTAGTCTGAGCATCTGTACTCCTTGGTGTCACACCATGACATTCAAGAGTAAATTGCACTATATGTCTCATATGATCCTCAACAACCTCCCCTCCCCCTTGATTGATCCATTCAACAATTTCAGCTCTCTAGTAGGAGAGAATTCAGATATGATCATCAGAGGATATATCATAAATAAAATGGATAAGGTTGTCAAAGGCATTATCTTCATATGCTAAATGGAAAAAGAATAATCTTGGCATTTGACATTATCTAAATTTTTAAGATCATTCTTTTAACAATGATAACGTAGAAACTATATTTGGAATTATATCTACTCCAAAGATTTTCTTTTGAAGTCATGAAGCTGGAATTGTTGTACCGGATATAGCTTTCAAAGCTGCACTAATGAACTACACTTAACTCTTAAACTCATCTGGTATTGAAAACAAGGCTCCAACTCTTTGCAGTTTTTTGCAAAATGGATGCTATATACTACAAGAATGTATCTAAAACCTAAGGTGCACATTGAACATTTGAGATCATGTTGCTTGTACTAAAACGAAGGAATCTTCATAACATACCCGATCTTCTGGAAAGGAACTAGAAAAGCAAAATATCTTCCCCCTAAACACACATGATGACTTCCCATTTTCAACAGTAAAATCACGCCGCATCTTTTCTTGACTCTTGTTTGTACCATTCGCTACAGAAGGTTGGCTTTTCTGGGATAATTTTATGGTCCTGTCTCTACTCACATTTGCTTCACTTTTTTCTTCAATTTTTTCCTCTATAATTGATGGCTTTCCAATTCTAACATGAATACTTCCTTCCAACTCATTCGAAGGCATGGTTGGATGAACATTAGGAACCTTAATCTGATCCATAACGATGGTGCTTGTTTTACTGGATGCTGCAAAAACATATCAATGCAAAAAATTAGAATAAGACAAACAAGCTAAATATCTCCAAACAAATTCTGGTCAAGCATCCTGATAAAATACACGTCATTCTAAATGAAAGTATGTTTAAGATTAGCATTCAAAATGATATCTGAGTATATGAGCCATACATATCAAACCTTTAGGAATTAGTGCATCATAGGCCATATGTCTACCAAGAACAGGGATCTCCTTCTTCTGACGATCACAATCCTCAAGCCAGGTGGTTCTAACCACATGGATGACACCTGAAGCTGCAATATCTCTTACCTCCTTTTTCTCCCTGCAATTCGATGAATAGCAAAACCCACTTCAGATTTGGATAGTTCATTCTGATGAAATCAAAAAGCTCAATATGCAGCCAAGCTCACATATTAAAGCAATAGAGTACAAAGATTATGCTGCAATTACACATCATCATGAGCCACAAAAAGAAAATGCATATTAGCAAATGATAATTACATTTCGGATGGATTTCCAACTATTATGTGTGTTAACTTGTCATTGAACAGCATATACCGGGATCCTCCACCTCTGCGAATCATACTTACAATCTTGCGCAATTCAGAAGCTTCGAACCCCACAACTATTATTCTACATGCTGACAAATATAGGTCATTATCTTCAGATTGTAACTCATTTGCATTACAATTATTAGTGTCTGTGCATGCTTCATTTTTTTCCATCGTAGTGGGCACTTCAACATCAACCTCATTTATAAAATGTGAAGCATCTGAAAACATAGATGTATTCTGTGAAAGGGTAGCTTCTAAATCCATATCTGAAAACCCAGGACCAGAAACTGCTGAGAAATTTGAATCAGCAACGAATGAGGATGGTGCAGCTTGCAAGTTCCCAGTAACCTTTTCTTGGCTATTTTGAGCAGTCAATAAACCCCTTGCCATTTTATGCGAACTTCCAGAAATGCAACCAACAGGGTACGACTCCTCATTTAGACATGCTATTGATTAAAAGGAGGGAGGAAAAAAGAATTTGAAACAAGTTAGCAAATCAACAAAATTGTTTGATGACAAACTATCAAGTATTCAAAAATCATTAACGGTTTTCCAATATACAATATACAACCCAAATTGCTACCTCTTCTAGCTATGGATTGATCAAACCATTTCCGAGTAACAATATTGATATGGCCCCATGTTCTTGCAACCTTGTACTTGTCACCTTCAGGAGCTTACTCAACCATTAAAGAGAACATTTTATTCAAACAAAAATATATCATTATCCCGGAAAGTAAACATTACTAGTGTCACCATTTAGAAATGGATTGACAGTGCAAGCAACAGGCTTAGGATAACTATATATATATATAAAATCTTCGTGAGTGCATAGTCATTGCACCACTCAACCTGCAGTAGAAACTAAAGAGATTATCAAGAAATATAAAAATGTGAACTATTTTGTTCTTGAATGAGCCACTATCGTCCTCACGTCAAACTCACATCCTCTTAAGATTGTCTTATATCAGCACAACTATTCTGCTGGGCGTGCCTATTTCACTTAATTGACTAACATTGAGGAAGGATCCACGTCATATATTGTTAATTTAATTATTTTTTAGAATTTATTATCCATTTATTTTGTGATTTAAGCTGCTGCAGTACGATGCTTTCAAATCTATAAAATTGACTGAGATTCAAATGAAAAAGAACGTGCAAAAATCAAAATTGATGTAAAAAAACTGCAAAAAGGATATATTACATATCAAATGTGTACACTTTCTTGTAAGATCAGCAAAATATCTTCCACCATTATGCAAGATAAGCTTTTCAATCTCCTTACGCTCATCTGAGACACATAAATGTTAAAAGAAAACAAGAAAACAATTTTCTCTGAGCAGAAATAACAGATTGTAAAACTCATAACCTGCTGGAATTCTAGAGACAGAAATATTCAATCCAGAAAATGGAAGAACTCGATATGCCTCCTGTGGCACTACGCGATGCTCAATCCAACATTGTTGTAACCAAGCAATTGTGACAATTGGTTTCTTTGAAATGTGAAGTGCCCACTGCAAACAAAAATAATAACACATTATGGTATCTATCAGAGTAGAAGTAAGAATGCCCATCTGAAATTGCACTAACATTTCAGGTAGAATAAAGTTAAGATCCATTATTAGGTATGTAGCACTTATAGAATATTATATGATAAATAATATCATGCCAACCACCCGCTATCCATGAATAACAGAAGAATAACCTTCAGTTCAACACCATCTTTCTAGCATCAAACAGAGAAGTTCAGCTTCTTTCAAAACTTGACATATAGGGTATGCATCATAAAAGACTGAAATGTTAATAGAGCCAATGTATAAGGTATCTAAATATACTCTAGGATGAACTTCAGAGTATAAAACAAGGAGAATAAGTAATATGAAATAACAGAATACATATATTTTGGTCTGTTAAATTATCTATCACACACTGTTGAATACACTTACAACTTACAAATTAGGGAAAAATTAATAGAAATGCCATTGCGAAGTAGAATAATGAATCTTTCACATAAAAAATTACCAGCAGCTGAATATAATCAACCAATACACACAAATTCAATCAATTTCTTAGGAAAAATTGTTCCTACGTGAGGTTAGAAGTGTGGTACAGGAACATCCTTGACTTCATTATGATGCATAGAATAAATATTTTATGTTCAGAAAGGTGGTTTCATTCAGTAGCTCTTTGTTGCAACTTCTGCTTTGTCTTGAGTAGATGTTTATAAGATTCAGATCGTTTGATAACATAGCATTTAAATATGAATGATGCTGGTGGGTATTAGAACTGTCCTACCCTACTTGATGCCATCAATTATGTGGGTTTTAATGAACATATTCACAATTGCATCGTGTTAAGAAAACAATGATGTTGCATAATAATTGTCATCGTGTTTTTTGTATCATAAAAGTCTTTCCTCAGAATTTCTTCTAGTAATTTAGTAAAGGCTATGACGTTATCAGCTATCTTTTCATACACATACTCATCTTATCAATCAAATGGGAAATTCAAGCATCAACCTTGTATTTTGCAGCCAAAACATTCTTCACAATGACAAAGCTGACATCTAGAGATGCTTTCGTATGCAATACTCCTCCCATTGCAGTAACTAACTTCGCTATCTCAACCTGCAATTTTTTATAATACTTTAGAAACAAACTCCTATAAAAAGGGGGAAATACAAATAGGAACATCAGCAACGTACCTTTTCATCCGCCTGAAAACCAGATGCCAGAATTTTCACACCATCCATTGCAAGGCAACAAGTAAAACCCTGTTGAGGAAGTGGTCTGTGCTGTTTTGCACATGAAAGCACGCACTGAGGACCTTCTCAATAGCAGAAATTCAAATCGTCAGCAACCCATCTCTACCAATAAATTGCAATGCGATATGAGCACCAGGTCCCAGGCAACAGACTGAAATGAGAATTTCAAACAACTAGGTTTGCCTATTCGGATTTGGAAAGCAAGCGGGCAATGAAGTACATATTACACGGTCAATGGGCTACTATTTATGTGCATTGAGAAAATTATAAAAGTAATTCAGTAACTACAGCATCTGGTAAATTAATAGAGACTTCCCATTTCCCACTAATCCCACTCCCCAGTCGAAATTGGCACCGCGATCCTATCCCCGCAAAAGAAAACCAAAAAATTAGAAAGTCTGAACTAAAAATAAAGTAAACCAGCAACATCCATACCTAGCAAATTGCATCCCTTCGCCCGAAGATCCTTGAACTTTTCCTGGAAACCAGAATCAAAAACCAATAAATGCATAACCAAAGTGAAGTAAGAGGAGAAATTAAACATGAAATGGATAAGGGATAGCATACGTGATCGGCGGAGGAGATAACGTGAAAATCGTTAGGGCCGTTTCGAGAGGGATCGCAACAAAGGAAGACCTCGGCCCCATTCTGCTTGAGAGCGTCGTGAAGAGCGTCGAATATCTCCGGAGCAACAAGGTTGCGGGACAAGAACACGTTGGCTCCGGCGAAGGTCTTCGGCTTCAACATCTCGGCCATGGCTTCGTCTGCTTTCTCTCTCTAACCTTGACAAGAGAGAGAGAGCAGATTCCAGATTGTGGACTGTGACTGAGGAACTAAGTTGATTCGAATGAGACGAAGGGGAGAGTGTAATTGGCGGGAAGGGTTTTCGTAGAAGAGGCTGTTGCCTTTCATTCTTATACAACTTCGAACTCTGTGGACTCCGTCAAACCGTAAATTTTCTTCTATAGTAACACTAAAAAAAAAAAAAAAGTTGAATAAGCCGTGGAAATAATCTGGAAACTCGAATCGGGTCGGTTTCAGGGAAGACAAACCCAAAATGATTTGGGTCGGATCAAATCAAACTCGGATAGGGCAGTGGGCTGGGTGCGGCTCCGACAAAATCAACAGAAGGGTTCTTTTTGTTACCTGGTTGGTTCGGTTGAACCGAGAATTGAATCGACCGATCCTTACACTCCCAATTTTAATCATTATTTTTTAAATTTTTCTGAAATTTTTAAGATTATTATATTTTTAGACTCTAAACTTAAAAAAAAAAATTGGCCTTAAATTTTTTAAAAATAAATCATTTTTGTCTACAAACTATCAAAATGGATATTATATAGTCTATAAAACCAACCGATCAAATACATTCCCATAATAGTATTTGATCAAGAAAAAATAAAAATAAACATTCCCATAATAGTACATTAAAACATTCAAAATCACTGTGTTTATTTGCTTAAATAATTAATGGCAAACTAGTTATAGGCACTAATTTTTATTATTATTATTTTTTCTTAATTTAAGGACTAAAATATACCTTTTAAAAATATATACACTAAAATATTTACTTTTTAAAAGTTCCCAAACTAAAATAACGTTTTAAATCACGCCATTCAAAATTATTCTTAGGAAATCCCTTTGATGCCGACCTCCCCGCCCAAGTGTTCTTTCTAACGGTTAAAAAGATTGTGACGTATTGTAAAATTTATATAAGAAAAAGGGCAAAAAAATCAAAACAACAAACTTATGATTGAATTGAATTACTCAAACGTGGGCAGCTAGTAAATACTGTTTTTAGTACAACAAATGTAGAGTAGAGATTTAAACTTCTAACCATCAAAGAATGAATGGATGTCTTAATTAATGAACACATGTTTGAAACTAACGAGTAATAATCAGTATATTTATATAATTGGAGTTCATCAATGTATACTGCCAAGAGAATCGTCACCTTCCAATCAATATTACTGCAAACCAATTCGAGCATAGCTCAATAGAGAAAAGCATGTACTATCATCGTAGAGGTTGATGGTTCAATCCTCCACCTCCACAAATGTTGAACTAAAAAAAAATCAATATTACTGCAAGCCCAATTCTAAGAAAACAGAATTAATTCATTATTATAATACTAATATAATTCTTCCTTTTTTTAAGGAAATTTTTGACTTATAAGATTTTTATTTTATTTTTTTTGGAGAAAGACTTATAAGTTCATAAAATGACTATATTTTCGCAACATACAAAGCATAATATTCTATGCTTTGTACAAAATGTTTGATTGTTATTGCAAAAATTTTAAAACGTAAGCAATGGTCACTTAAAAACTTGGAACTAATTGGTATGATATTAACATTCTAAATATCTAAAATAATTATTATGCAATTACTGATGATTTAGCATCCTATTACAGTTAAAAGACAATGAGCTATACTCAAGTTAGCCCAATTTATACTTGAAAAAAAAGGTTGGCTCAATTGTATATCATTAAAATTTTGGCAAATTAATACAGGATTGTTCTTAAATATGCAGGAACATTTCACTATTATGTGTATGTTCGTCAGTGCTACCTACGTTAAATTGAAATCCAAGCATATCTCTCCAATCAAAAGGTCAAAGTGAAATCCGACATTAACATTCTTTTAACATGAAAACTTGTAAAATTATTAGAGTAAATGAATCTGAAGATATCTAAGTAATTTTATCTGGCAAATGAAAAAGGTTCTAATCATTTCTGCTTTCCCAAATCTTGCATGGCGAGAAAAGCAACAATATAAACCCAAATTGTTTGCCCTCCAAACATATCAAATAAAAACTAATTATTTGTCCTCTAACTTAAGCCAAGAAAATAAACCAACTACACCAAAACATGAAGTGGTTTTAATTGTTAGTTAAATGACCTGTAAATTCTACCTCTAATGCCTTCCTTTTAAGGCACCTGCAAAAGCAAATCCAATCAATATGCAGTAGATATGACCATTGAACTGACTCAACTTTAATTCCATCGAATGACCTGTAATAAGAATCTATGGTTTTAGGAATCATGTCCATAATTCTTTTCCACTATTTAATCTGACTGCAGTTTTTCAAAATTTGAATGAAACAAAAGGAAAATGTAGAGCAAAATATAAGAAAATGAATGTTTAAATAGACAGGATTTAACATGTCAATTCTCTAATTAAGCGTCAGCTACAACACAAGTTTAGACAATTTCTACAAGTCTAGTACCTTGTTTCTATACAGCATGGCACATGTAGGCCTGTCTGAAACTGCATGACTTTAATCAAAGGTTTACAGTTGCATACTACATAAAGATTGCATTGTTTGACTTACAACATCAAGCAGTTGCAAATATTCATCCGCACCATCGACAAGACACTGCACATCGACATGACACGAATGTTGGTTTGCATGAAGTAAATGACACTAAAGAAAATTATTGGGTAGAATTCAATTTTATAACCATGTATTGTACAATTAAAAGGAAAACCAAATCACGTAAAATATTTAATCAACTTTAAACCTTCAATAATATGAACAAGTTATCTAATGCAAGAACATAAACTTCTAAGGTTATTCGGAATCATAGTGGTGGAAAGAGTATTATTACCATGCTAGACGCAGCTTCATAATACCAACTTCCATATTCAAAAGAGGTTTTCAATTTTGTATGATAAAAGTTAAAATAGCAATGTTTATTTTCAAAATGTGTCAATCAGCTGACACCGTTGGAAAGCATTCCTAATAGAATGCCCAATATTTGCACAAAAGTAATTCTATCAATTCAAAGATGTACACTCCCTTTTACAACTTAAACTAATTATACATTCAACCTGATTGATGAATTGACTAGCAGAAACTATCAATTTGATGTTGTATATAGTAAATGACAACTAAAACAGAACATATCCAACCCGATGCATATCACATGAACTTTAGAGAGCAAAAACGCAATTCAACATGAAAATTGATAAAAAATAACCTTATCTGCCTCAGCCAACTTCTTGCATATCCTGGACTTCTGTTCATCTTGCAAATCATGGGCTTCAACAACTACCTCAAATATCTGTAGAAAACACCAGCATGGTACGTATCTCCCATTCATCCTTTAATAATACAATAACATAATATAGATTGAGCAAGAATATACCTGTAAAAGCATCTGAGCCACTGGATATCCCTCTGCAATTACATTATTGACTTCCTTGTTTGCAAGATCAAAGTTACCACTTCTACAAGCAGCAAAGAGAGAATTAACGACCTCCCGAGGAATAACCTGCAGATGATAAAAGTAAGAAACTAAGAGTCTAAGATGGCCCTAAATATAATTACCCAATAAAATTTTGTACAATATCTCACAAGCAAATTATTGATCAGACAGAACAAGAAAAGAGAATTCATCTGCCATTAAATTGTCAAAAAGCCTAAGAATCTACTCTATGCTATAATTTGTGTCAGAAAACAGAACACTCAAAACTCCTACAACACTGAAAATAAGAAACATCATCTACTTAAGAATCCAACCATCCAAAAGAGTAAACAAAATTCACAAATAGTATCTTCGGTAGTTATGGTCATTCCCCAATGCTACAGTTCAGAAAGGATCATTAGCCAGCCAAGGAGTTGGGCTCTGGAAAAAGTTGAAGCAACATGAACACAAGAACAAGAACACAAGAACAAGGAATATAGCCATATACAAACTGAGTGTTTATAGATTAGCATCAACATTCAATGTTGTAGGGAGCAAAGTGAATCATTAGTAAGCATAATCATTTTTAACTATTTGTTTCTTTTGGTATTCTAAGAACATAACTCACCCCAGACACACTAATCAGATCCTTGGAAGCGATTGATGATCCAAATAAGCGTGCTGCTGACTGGAGGGAAAAAAGCAGTTAGAAAATATTGAAACTATTCTAATTTCAACTACCAATTGAGTTAACCAACCAAGAATACCTGCAGACCAAATTGGCTTCTTACATAAAACGGAAATGCTTGCTTCAAGTGATTATATTTGAGCAAATTAATGAAATCTTGAGCAAATTTCATTTTTAAAGATCCAAATAAACAAATTACAACAATTGAGTTTGTTGACAGTGAGAAATGAGTGATTGGATTTATTACCCATCTAAGTCTCCCAAAATCTGATTCTATGTGTTACCACAACATAAGCTCTTTCTACCCTCATGTATTTCCACCAGTATGAGGGATATCAGAGTTAGACATCATGTACGAGTCCATTATTGTAAAAACTAAAGCTCAAAATTGCTTGCAATCATTATCAGTTTGCAGTCACTCTGAAGTCTGTACCATAATGCAATTTTTTCATTACACAGACTGTGATCAATAGTTGTTATCCTCGTGTACTTTTTCTACTTTACAAGCACTGAAAATTATATAGGAAAGAAAATTCAAGTATCAAACAGCAATGGATGGTCATGGTCAACAATTTTCAACCCAAACGATTCCCAAAAACAAATGGAAAGGTCAATTATTCTCCATTTAGAGAGAATGCAATTCAGAACAATTGAGAACATAAAGGTTAGTTTCATGTAGCCGTAACTAAATAGAACTTGACTAATTCGAATAGACCATATTATTGGTTTCCTTCCTCCTAATCATCCAATCTTCCAAGACAACTATGTTTAGCACTAGAATGGGGAAACGCAAGAGCTTAGTCGTCAGCCGAAAGAAGTGCAATGTTGCAGACTAAATCATACCTGCAAGTATGTGATAGCTCGACGTAGGTCGCCTTGAGAAATTGAACTTAACGTTGAAAGAGCCTATATAGTTTGCAAGTTCACATCATACTGGTCATGCCAAATAACTTATTTCAATCCATAATTTCTAATTTTAAGCAACTATGAGCAAACCTCTCCATCTAGATTTAGATCTTCTTCATTACAAATGTGCAATATACGTTTGCTCATAACCTCTTCAGAAAGTGGCTTAAACCTGAACTTTGCACACCTAGAAGCAAGGGGCTCTATAATCCTGCAAAGTCAAAACAAAGATGCCATATTAACTTCCTCACATTATCAACAGATTGAAGACCAAGGAAAAACTGACCGTTGTACAAATCAGAAACAAGTAATCAATTTCCAGTAATCTAATAATTTGAATGCGCATATAGGATGCATAAGACAAATAGATACAACATGTTCATACATTGTACAAATGTGACAAAAATACCTACGTCAATGTTCCTGTCTCCATAAAAGAATATATAAGAATGTGAATGTCAAAGTTTTCATGGAAATTAAGTTGCAACTGGTTTGATATTATCATGCCCCTGCTCACCCACAATTGTTTTCAAAGATTTGACTCCAATACTCTTGGTGAATTAAATTTGACTTCCAAGATAATTAAATTGCAATCTAAGCTATTATGGTCATCTACAATTGTTTTCTAAGATTTGAGCCCCATACCCTCTCTCTTTTCGCTTAATGTTTTCACCATAAGAAAATTACCACCAACTCTCCCAATGCTCTTTCAAAGTGGCTTAAAGATGGTTATGAACTATGATAATTAATTTCTTACTCCATAGAAGGTTGGAGGCTGTTATGAATATCAAAAGCACAAATCCAAAAAGAAAACAAAAATAAATTGGACTGTCAAAAACAAAATCATATAAGGCCACCATAGGAAGCTAGGCTTCACCTGCTGATATAGTTGCATATAAAAAAGAATCTTGTTACTTTGGAGTGTGTTTCCATGGTACGCCTCAGGGCATTCTACATGATAATCCATATTAGGGGGAAAAACGTGAACTCATAGTAAATATAATAAAACAAATAGATCGTATCTAGACTATGATCACACCTGAGCATCTTCAGTCATTGAATCAGCCTCGTCCAGAATGATTATCTTGAATGGTGGACAAGGATAACCCCTAAATTATTATTTTTTTATTAAACAAAAAGAAATGTGAATTTCATTACAGGAGTAATATGAAAAATGGTAGCTAAGATTAACAGAATTACCCTTGGCGTTGGCCACTGCTTACTGCAACACCAGCAAAATCTTTTATCTTAGTCCGAACAACATTGATACCCCGGTCATCACTAGCATTCAACTCCAGAACTCTAGACTTGTAAAGTTCAGGACTACAAATAAACATTTTTTATATCAGATAAAAACTTGAAAGACATTCAGACAGCACATTTCTACTTTATGCAAGGTCGAATGGTTTTATTCTAAAACAAGCCATTCATGGATGGTTTGAGCAAAAACCTCCCCAAGTCTTGATAACTAGCATTTAACTATCGCGATATTGAGGCCATGAATTATATATAGCTTCATGTTCAAACTTCTATTTGTTAAGGAAGCTCATAAATATACAATTCAGCCAAAAACCTTAACCAATATGATAATATATATATATATATATATATAAGAACCAAAAATCAGAAACCTAATTCCCCAGCTGCACAGAATCCAAAATATCTCTTAAGAAGGATTCTAGAATATCCAACATAAACTTCTAACCTTCTCAAAAACAATAATACCACTCAATGAACAGAATCCAAGATATTTCCTACAAGGAATCCTGAACTACGAAACATAAATCTTACAACCTCCTCGAAAACAAAAACAATTGAGGAGGCATAAATACAACTACATAAAACAGACAGGAGCAGACAGTACCCGAATAGCTGATGGGCAATCGCAAGAGCGGTGGTGGTTTTTCCGGTACCAGGCGGTCCATAGAAGAGCATGTGAGGACACTGTTCAATTCAACCAACAATCGAAGAGAATAATAACGCTGTGTTGAGAAGAGAAATACGAACAATTCAATAATCAAAAAGAGAAGTCGATAAGTACACTAGCAGTCTCGAGGGTGTTGGTGAGGACCCGAACCACTTCATCCTGAGAAGCCACATCTTTCACTTGCTTCGGTCGACTGTCATTCAAAACGCACGATGGTTGAGAGTACGCAACACATTCTCAGAAATAAGCTAAATCGAAAGAAAGGGAAATGGAACTTACTACTTCTCCACCCATGGTTGAGAGCTCTGCAACAATGGCGCCATTTCAATTCTCCCAGGCCACTGATCCACCTCCCCGGCACCGCTAATAGGGTTTTGGTTTTTCCCGCGTTCAGTCGAAGAGAGGAAAACTTTCGATTTTTAATTATTTTATAATTTATAGTTTCTTCTTTTTCTTCTTTCAGACACGACTATGTGGGCTTCGGGCTATTGTCTCTTATTGGGCCTAAGGCCTTTTTATGTTTAAAAATAAAGGGAAAAAACAATTTTGACTCATAAAAATGGTATGATATTAAAGTTTTAATTTCATCAAATTGAACCTCAAACTTAGATGAACATTGATTTTAACTCAAAATTTAAAAAATTATTGTAATTTTTATTCTTTATTAATTTTGTATTTAAAATATCATCAAAAAGTATTATTATATACGTTTAATGATAATAAAATATAAATAAGAAACAAAAATGAATAGAATTACAAAGAAAAATTATAGCTAACTTTTTTTGTTGAAATTTGTGAGTTTTGATAGAGTTATTCAATAATTAATTTGTGCATTAATCAAACTTAATTTTGTGCAATACTTTATACTATTAAAATTAGTGAGTTTACATAAAATTTTGACTTATTTTTTGTTAAAATTAATTGATGAATTAGCAAAAATTGAATAGAAATTTAAAATTATAACACTTCTTTAAATCTACGGTCCAATTTGATAAAATTAAAAGTTTAGAGTCAAAATTGATACAGTTTGACAAGTTTATGAGTCAAGATTGATTTTTTTCCCCTTAAAAATAATTATGCTCCATAGTCAACACATTGCTTTAGAAAAATAGCCGCATCGTTTATAAATATCTACATTAGATTTCTTTGAACTCAAAAAAAATAATAATAAATAATGAGATTCACTATAGTTGAATTTTGTTCCAAATATACCTTTTGGTGGCAAATCAAATTTTATAAGTGGTTATCAAAATTAATTGAGAAATAAGTAATATTAAAGGAGTTCGAACAAAAAACCTCCAAATATAATACCATATTAAATTACCATTCAACTCAAAAACATAAATGGATGAATAAAGAAAATTTTAATATTTTTATCCCATAAAATAGATAACCATTCCTATGATGAGAGGGGAGTTGGTATTTAGGTAAATTGCTTGTTCACTACAAATTGTCATATCCTTCAACAGTTGGTGCAATTCTTCTTTTTACTTTGTTGAAAAGTATAATTAATTTTGCAATTCTTCTTTTTACTTTATTGAAAAGTATAATTAATTTCATATGTTAGAGGTTCTTCCTTCACTATTTGAATAAATATCAAGTTTTAAAGTCTTGATTCCTACCTAAATCTAGTGTTCATAGGAATCAAAAAGAACTTGTTAGTATACAAACTTACAAAGGGTTTGAATTGTCTCATCTTCAAAAAGTGATAACGAGACGAAGGAGAGTTCAAATGTTAATAGAAAAGCATCATTTTGAGTGAAAATCGCTTTTCAAACTATTTTTTTTTTCCGTTCAAACGTCAATATTAAGTGAGAATCACGCTTCAACCTGCAAAATACAATTATAATTTTTCTCATTTGTTGCGTATTCATTTAATGCACTTTAGTAGAATGTCTTAATCTTCCAATTCCCGAACAAAGAAGAAGAGAAGTGAATTGGGAAGAAGAAAAGCATCTTAAATTCCAACTTTGGGTTTTCTAGAAATAAAAGGAAAGTTGAATGTCAAATTTTAAAAAGTAGGTAATTGATAGAGAAGAACTGTATGCTTAGAATCTTAGCATATATCCTTATCTTAATAATCCCACATGGAATTAATGCTGCCCATCAAAAAATTTATTGTATCCATCCATTAACATTCTCAAAGGCCAATGGTCACACAAATTCAAAAAAAGAAAAATGAATTATTTGGGGGAAAACTATTTTTATATTACAAATTGATTCTCAATTTTGTTTTCTCTATATTTTATCTTTCTTTGATGAGAATTTTATTTTCAAAACAATAAGGTATTTTTGTCCCTTTCGTTGTTAAATTAATTAAATTATCATTCCATAAACAGCTCGTTTATATTTAATACTTAATTGAAGTTTGATAATATCAATTACTTAATTTAAAGATACATGTGGGTTCAACGATCCATTTCACTTTTTTTGCTAAATAGACATGATCAATTAGGCTAAAAAGTACTTGCATCGGTTGGTCCATTTTTTTTTCCCAATATATTAGGTAGATATTTTAATTTAAGTTGAAGCAACTTAGCTGCATTAGTTTTAGTTTTAGTTTTTTTTTTTTTGCGTCGTTTTACGTCATAATTTATTCATTGTTTAAAAATAATTAGAATAAATGTGGAAGATAATTTTATCTTTAAAGAAATGAAAATTTTGACGAAATGTCAACGCCAGCGATCCCCACTTCGGGAGTGGGATTTCTCATTTCAGCGAAGTAAAACGACGTCGCATAGCGATTTTATTTTTTCCGCAAGTTGGTAACAAAAACAAAAGAAAGAAAATGAAAATGCGACGCGGAAAAACGGAACCCACCAAAAAAAAAAAGTCCAAAATAATTAGACAAGCTGCCAGCGAAGACCAGAAGTCCTTCTGGTGGGGCCCACCTGTTGTCATTAGACTTCTTATTTACCATCCAACCCAACCTCTGCCAAACCGATTAAAAGTTGTTGGAAAAAATTTCACACTTCTAAATAAGTAGAAAATAACTGAAAATTTTAAAACAAATATTGAATACAAGAATTTAAGTGGAAAACTCCAAAACTGAAGAAAAATCATGACCTACCAAAAAGAATATCCACTATGTGAAAAATTGTTACAATCACATAGAATTTCTCTCCCCGACCCCATTTACAAAAACACTCTCTCAAAACTTTATACTACTCACACTCTTCTCCCAACTCTCAAACAAGATAATACAATAAAAGAATTTAACTAGAGCTAGTACATCAAGCTTAAAGTGTTTTTAACTGGGATTAATAAAACTAAAGCTCATGAGCTCCTTATATAGTGCTTGAAATCCATCACCCCGTTCATTCTTTCCAATATGGGATTTTCATTCTTCTAATATTTTGCCAAAAACCCAACAAATTTCACTTTGGCAAGATATTTGAAGAATTTACAACTGTTGCCTTCATTGTCTTCACCGACAATCATAATTCTCAACTTATAGAATTATAACCTACTCCATCATAAAAGTAGATGCACTTGGAACATCTTTCCAAGATTTTTTCTTCTTCGTCACATGTCGATAATCCCTGATAAAATTATGGTGCAACTTTCACCTATTTGGCTAACTTGGAAGTTCTTCAGTCATCCACATAACTTCCACCACACACACCTTGCATAACCGCCAAGTCAATGCCCGTGTGCAATATTGTGGAACCGCTAACATCACATCATCTATCATGGTAAAGTAGACATACCATGAGGATGATTTCAGTATTTCTTCAGAGGAAGTCACTGTCTCCTCTGGCGAGAGAGACACCGTCAACATCCAACCCAGAGCCCTTTGACAAACCTGTTAGGACAATCCTTTTTTCATGTGCCCAGACTGTCGCATTCCCAGCAACCTTTCTTTTGCATAGACTATTTCTTCTTCTTCCAATTACTCACTACTAGTATTGAATCCTCTTGTGAAGTACGCTCTTCACTCTTCAACCTTTTTTCCTCGGATAGAAGTTTACTAGTAACCTTAGCAAAATCCAAAGTCTCTTTTTCGTACATCAAGATCAACTTCACGTATTCATAAGAAGATGGAAGTGACAATATAAGTCTGAGTGCCTTATCCTCCTCATCTATTTTCACTTTAATCGCCTCCAACTCATAAATGATACTATTGTGAACACTCAGGTGATCTGAGATTTTTGTACCTTCCTCCATTCGCAGCGTGTGAAACTGCTCTTTCAGGTACAACCGATTTGAGATGTCATTTGCCTGATACAACGCTTCTAGCTTCTCCCAAAGCTCATTGGCTGTTGAAATT
Organism: Telfairia occidentalis; assembly: GCA_026257165.2. Classification (NCBI taxonomy): domain Eukaryota; kingdom Viridiplantae; phylum Streptophyta; class Magnoliopsida; order Cucurbitales; family Cucurbitaceae; genus Telfairia; species Telfairia occidentalis. Next base: position 1,410,801 of record JAOANK020000066.1, on the reverse strand, counting down.
TCATGCACATTTGCAATAACATTCTTGGCCAAACTTAGTCGCATTGCACTTGCAGCCCTCAAATCCATTTTCTCCCAATCTTCATCACTCATGCTGGACTTCTTAGAACATCTGCTGGACTTCACTAGACCACCATCATCGCTGAACTTTTAGAAGCACCACCACTTGGTCTTCCCTTCAAAGCCTTGTATAACC
>JAOANK020000066.1:1370626-1390874 GCA_026257165.2 Telfairia occidentalis | reverse complement strand
AGAAAAAAATAATTTTTTCAAAATTAACAGTGTTTGGTTAAATTTTTTAAGAGTACTTTTAACTAATTAAAAATGTTTTTAAAAATATTTAATAATAAAAAATGGTTTTAAAAAGTTTAAAAACGTATAAAATATATTTAGAGTTTTTTAAAATTCATTATTTAATTAATTTTCTACAAAAAAAAAAAAAAATTGTTTATATAATAAATGTTTTATTTAAAAATATTTTCTTAAAAAAGTTATATCAAACCTGCCTTTAAGTGGCAGTAGAAAGTATAATAGCAAGAGAATGAATTAATTCTATCATTGAGTGAATTAGATGGAACCTGTCCCATGCGAAATACCAAGAGAAAAATGAAATCTGAAGTTCCAATAATGTCCAAAGCAGGTAGATAAAAGAAATATTCCTCAAATAGGTTCAAAATACGTTCGCTTAGAAAATATTCAAAAATAACTGACCAGCAAAAATAGAAATAGCTATCATGATCATTGAAGTATTTTGCCGTTTGGGTTGAATTTTTTTTCTCTTTTAATGTTCAAGGTTAAGTCGTTTACATCACACCAAGAATTAATGAGCCAGCAATTGAATCGACTGTCGCTAAAAAATAAAAAGAAAACTAGTGACATAAACACAAGATCAGAGGCATATTACTTTCTCCTGTTCATTTTAAATTGTTATTCTACTCGGTAAGCCTATTTCATGGGGAGGAAGAAATGCTAGAATTTTCAATAACAAATGGTTTCTACCAAATTATTTCCAGTTTTCTTGGTGTATTCTTTTTAAATCATTTAGAGTTTATTTTCCTTTTTAAATTTATTCTAGCTGGAATCATTCTCTTGCATGAGGGATTAAGATAGTTTGGTTAGGCTGGTGTTTATTTTGGGTGTTCAGTGCTTCATTGGTATTATAGTGTTTATGGATTGTATTTGAACTGGAGTTGGTTTGTTTGATTTATGCCATTCTTTTTTATGTTACAGAGAGTTTCAGTTGCCCAGCAGGTATGAAGTGTCATGTTTGTGGTTAAAAATTTAAGATGAAATTTTTTCTTCTGTTTTATTAAACAGTTGCTACACTTTTCTTAGGTTATTTGAGCTGTTTTGCAGATAAGGGTGATGATTTTGTGGTGATCTCTTGCCAGGGATTCTGGTCATGTTTGACAGGAGACTCCAAGGTATCAAGTTCTTTCATAGGTCTTAAAAGCTGTCAAGGATGCAGATGTTTGGTTCTATCAAGATGCCTTTTTCTAGAACTTAGTTTCCAATGTGGTTTCGAGAAAGGGTAGAATTTCTTGTGGACTTGATAGCAGTAAGAAAATACCGACACAACCGGGAAAAAGAAAAGGATAGAAGAAAGGATGAGGGAGGAGCAAAGTGATGCATTAGTAAGCATAAATCATTTAAACTATTTGCTTTTTTTGGTATTCTAAGGATGATATGACTTAACAAAATTGCGCATAACTCACCCCGAATACACTAATCAGATCCTTGGAAGAGATTGATGATCCAAACAAGCCGGCTGCTCACTGGAAAAAAAACCCATCAAGAAGTTAAATGTGCAGTTCCCAACCATTGATGGATGAAAAAGTTAATTAAAGAAGTGGAGGAAGCAGATAGAAAGGATTGAAGCAATTCTACTTTCAACTACAAATTGAGTTAACCAACCAAGAGGGGCCTGCAGACTAAGCTGACTTCTAATATATAACTTGCTTTCAAGTAATTATGAGAGCAGCAGTAATGAATTTTTCAGTAATTTTCATTTTTATCCAGATTAAAAAACTACAACAATTGAGCCTGTTGACAATGAGCAATGATTGATTGGATTTACTATCCATCTAATTCTCTCGTAATAGGATTCTATGTATTCACACAACAGAAGCTCCTCCCACCCTCGTGTATTTCTGTTACTAGGGATATTAGAGTTGGACATCATGAACGACTCAACATTGTTGGTTATAAAAATTAAAGCAGAAAATTGTTTGCAGTCCCAACCTGTGTAAAAACTAAAGCTCAAAACTCTTTGCAATCCTGACCTGTTTGTTTGCAGCCGCTATGAAGTCTATACCCTAATACAGTTTTTTTCAGTACGCAGACATGGACAAAGGAACTGCAAGGATATATTTCAAAGTTTCCATAATCATGTGTACTTTTTCCACTTCACAAGCACGGTAAGTTTAAGTTATATAGGAAAGGAATTCAAGTATTCAAGAGCAATGGATGGTCAACAATTCCCAACCCATAATATTTCCATAAACAAGTGGAAAGGTCAATTAGTCTCCATGTAGAGGCCATACAATGATGAATCAGAATGATTGATAACCTGAAGGTTAGAACCATGCAGCCTTTTGTTTATAGCATACAACATTTGGCCTCGTGGTGGAGTTCAAATCACAAAAAATTCTCTTCTTCGTATAGCATTTCCATGATTATTTTAAATTGGAAAGCTTTTTTGTAATTACCTTCTCTTCGGGGGCTCCCTCTGCCCCGCCCCTAGGATGTATCTTCTTTCTTAGAATATACATCCATGTTTCTTATCAACAAAAGGAAAAAAAAAAAAAGGAACCATGCAGCCTTAACTAAAATAGAATTTTGATTAATTCTAGAAGAACATACGGTTGGTTTTCTTCCTCCTAATCATCCAAGCACCCAATACAACCATGTTTAGCATAAGAACGAGGAATAGCAAAAGCTTAGATGTCAACCGAGAAAAGTGCAAAGTTGCAGACTAAATCATACCTGTAAAAATGTGATAGCTTGACGTAGGTTGCCTTGAGAGATTGAACTTGAGGTTGAGAGGGCATATACAGATTTCAAGATTGCAAGATTGTAAGTTCACATTACGCTCTTCAAGCCAATAAATCCATTTCAAACCGTAAGTTTTAATACTAAACAACTGCGAGCACATTACGCTCTTCAAGCCAATATATCCATTTCAAACAGTAAGTTTTAATACTAAGCAACTACGAGCCAACCTTTCCATCTAGACTTCGATCTTCATTACAAGTGTGCACTATATGCTTGCCCATAAACTCGTAGGAAAGTGGCTTAAGCCAGAACTTTGCACACCTGGAAGCAAGGGGCTCTATGTGTTGGGAAAAAAAACCCAACACTATGGTCCTGCGAAGATGGAAAAAGACACTGAGATGACAGTTTAGCTTCCTCACACTAACACCAGACCAAGTAAAAACTGACCATCGTAGAAATAAAAAACAATTAATGAATTTTTTTTCCTGTATTCTGACAATTCGAATGTGAACCATATAGGATACATAAGACAAACAGAAACAACATTTCCATACAAAAAAATTTAGAGGAAAATATAAAGATCTATCTAAAAGTGGAAAGTTTCTAATTCCTCCTCAATTCACTAAGTATTATGTCATATAAATTGATCATAAGACAATTTTAACATTCACCAACAATGAGGGACTAAATTGAAACAACATCCAAACATTATGGACTAAAACATATATTTAGCCTAAAAAATTATGACCAAGCATAAAAAATACTTAATTCCCCAGCAGGCATAGAATCCAAGATATCTCTAACAAAGGATTCTAAAATATTCATCATAAACTTCCAGTTGGTTCTGCTGGTTTCTATAAAAGCCCTCAATGAAGAGAATCCAAGATATTTCTTACAAGGACTCTGAACTGCCAAACATAAATTTACAACCTCCTCAAAAGCAAATAACAATTGAAGACGCATAGATACAACTATATAAAACAGATAGGAGCAGATAAGGACCCAAAAAAGGATGGGCAATCGCAAGAGTGGAGGTGGTTTTCCGGACCTGACCACAGGACAATGCTACAGTACATAATCAGTCAATTTTGCAAAAATATTAGAAATCTTTGATTTTTTTTTATTATTATTATTTTTTTTTAATAATAATGATAAGGAAAATATTAAAAATCTTAGATGAAACGAGATATTCGCTAAAACCTATAAAACATCTAGAATAAGCTTAAACAACCTTCTCACTGTCACAAGAGCTTCTCCATTAAACTCCACGAATTTATAACAATAGGGGTCTTGCATCTTCCAGATATTCTATTGGTATACAAGTAAAATATCCATGAATTTTACTGATTCTGTTGTTTACGTCCCAAATATCCACGATTTTTAACATAACCTAGTTAAATATTTTTAACTTGGATCCTTTCAATAGTTTTTCACTGTCGAATTGAGCATAAAAACAACCTATAAATTAGCCTGCAAAAATTCCACCAAAGCTTGTCCAGTTATCCAAATGGACAGTAGAAATTGAGCAAACAAACTAAATATACATATTGAGCAGAACAATCACATATACGTAGAGACATTAAAAATGTAGCAAAATCGTAAAAAATTACTAGAAACTTACCCGATACAGTTCTCGTAGGCTTCATCTGCAGCAGAGGTACTTGCATATGGCTGTCCATTCTTCATACAAATTAAACTTCCATATACGGATAGACCTCCTCACTTATCAAAGGACCTAATGAGTTTAGAATCTAGTATTCAAAAGCGAAAAAGAAAATGTCGAAACCATCAATTAAATAAACCTACAATCAAAATAATAATAAATAAATAAATCTGCAACATCCATGCTTTGAAAATTGCATCCCTTCGCTCGAAGATCCTCAAACTTCTAATGGAAACCAGAATCGAAAACCAAAAAAATACATAACCAAACTGAAGTAGGAGGTGAAATTTAACATGAAATCGATGAGGCATTCCATACGTGATCAGCGGAGGCGATAACGGTGATAATTAAAAAGTAAAACCCAATGAGTTTGGAATCCAATCTTCAGAAACGGACCAAAAAATGTCGGAACTATAAATTAAAAAAACCTGAAACATCCATACCTAGCAAATTGCATCCCTTCGCTTGAAGATCCTCAAACCTTTCCTGGAAACCAGAATCGAAGATCAACAAATACATAACCAAACTGAAGTAGGAGGAGATATTAAATATGAAACCGATGAGACATTTCATACACAATCGGCGGAGGCGATGACGTGATAATCGTTAGGCCCGTTTCGAGAGAGATCGCAAAAGAGTAATACCTCGGCCCCATTCTGCATGAGAGCGTCGAATATCTCCGGCGCAACAAGGTCGCGGGACACGAACACGTTGGCTTCGGCGAAGGTCTTCGGCTTTAACCCTCCGTCGTCCCTCCGTCTACTTCATCTCTCAAACTCCGACGAGAGTGGTCATTGTGGAACTGAGTTGATTTCGGGAGTGAAATAAATGGCGGGAAGGGATTTTATAGAACTCCAAACTATGTTGACTCGGTCAACAGTAAATTTTCTCGTAGTGCAAATTAATTGTAAATTTGACCTATTTAAACCATTAATTATTTTTTAAAATTTCATTCATCGCCCTGCACTTTTAAATTTATTGTATTTTGATTTCTAAATTTTCACATTTTAATTTACAATAAAAATAAAAATAATAAAAACCTAGTTTCTAAATTTTCAAAATATATATTCTAGTCTATAAATTAATGTTATTTTTATATTAAAGTATGACTAAAAGATTTTGGACATTTGCAACAGATTGGCAATCTCATATCTATTTGTAATTTAATGGACTAAATTTTATTTTTGTTTTTGTTTTTTTAGTACACTAAACTTTTTAATTAATGGACTAAACTTTTAGCTTATCAAAAAAAAAAAAAAAAAGAGAACTTTTAGTATTACATTTTATTTTTTATTTTTTAATATTATCCACCTGACAATATCCATCAACAAACTCAATCCGCGCTATTAAATATTGCAGCCTTCGAATTAACCGGCGGCCGTTTCACAGAGCTCACTCAGACTCCATTAGAGAACCCCCATGAACTCCACTGTCTTCCTCCTCTCCTCGCCGTCGCCTCCGGCCATAATCCACAAGCTCCGAGCTCCCTCCACCTCCGCCGCAAGCTCTATTTCTCACCTCCCACGTCTGCCCTATGGGAAATTGACCCCTTCCGTTACCCCTCTCTTCATCCCTAGACGAAACCCCTTCCGCGTGTTCTCCGACGACGGCGACGGAGATAGCGGTGGCCCCGATGACTACGACATGGACGACGAGGAAATGGAGGAAGTCGACAACAAGAAGGATTTCGACATCGAGTACGATCCTCTAGCTGCCGCCGCCGCCGCCGCGGCGGGTTCCGACGGTGTCGGCGATGAGGATATTTCAATTGTGCAGAGCAAAAGCTTCGTGTCAACGCAGGGGTGGGATTCGGAGATGATTGTGGATTACAGGATAAATGAGGAGGAGTTTCATAAGATTAGCTTGTTGCACTGTGATTTCTTCATCAGGAAGCCGCCGGATCCGGACAACGATGTGTATGATTTCAGAGAGGTTAATGGCTGTTTTACCTAATTTCATTTCACTTTTCGTTTTCCCAGATTCATTTGGTGGTTAAAAGAATTTTCTCGTTGATGTTTATAATGGTTGTAGATGTATGTTACTCCTCCAGACACTGATGTTTATGCCATCCCCAAAGTTCTTGCTCCAATGCCTCAAAAGGTACCATTGTTTTTTCTTTACATTTGCATACATATGTAAACTGTTCTGTTTTAGTCCTGAACTTTGGATTTAAAAAACTATTTTATCCATTCTCAATTATTTTTTGTAAGTCATTCAACAGAAACTTGACATGTTCATTTACCCAGTCAAAAAATGTTTACATGGACAATCATTTTAAGTTTTTGTTAAATGGTTATGGAAAGTTTAGTTGCTAAAACAGAATTGTTAGAAGTTGAGGGACTTAAACATAACATTTAAGAGTTTGGAAATCAAGGATTCAAGATGTTTAATGATGAAGATAGGATTTAAATGTATTTTTCATTTCTTTTTAAGCACAAGGCTTGATTTTACTTCAGCAGTCTATGATCGTACTTTTCTTGACAACTGCAGTACATTAGATGTGCTCAGAGTGATTATGGATGCTACAATGTCACAGAACCACCCATTGATGCACCTAGAGATCCATTATATAAGTCTGAGAAGGAGGTTCTTAAGGTAAGGGTGAACTCAAAACTGGTGTTTGTTCACTCTGTTACTTGATTTCTAGAGAAAATGATGATAATGTTGAATATGAATCAAGAGTCAGTTAATTGACAGGGAGCATACTTCATTATTTCATTTATCCGAAGTCGGGAGTTTGGGGATTCTTCTTTCTGAATTTCTGCATATTTAAGATTGTAGGTGTTGCATCTGTAAGTTGATCGAATTGCTAATTAAGAATCGAACACGGTTAACACTTCCAATAGTTGAAATTTCTTTGTAAATGAGAGTATGAGGTTCACTGCTGACCATAAAAATAGGAGTTGCTGGTATGGACATGAGAAATGCTGCTTGTAGACTCATGGTGTTCGCAATTTAAGTTTATCGTGCTCATGAATGTGCTTACGTTATCTGTTGGGGGATGGCAATGCGACCGATGGAAGGACTTAAGTGTAAGCAATTCATTTCTCTTTTGCAGGTTTTCTTGAAGAAACACTTCAGAAACCGAAGGGTGCGTGACCCAGAATTTGTTCTAGACTTTGAGGAAATATATGTAATTGATTCAAAAACCAAGTCGATCACCAGGGCAAAAGTATTGGTAAGACCTTTTTTTTTTCTGGGTTCTGCACATAATCATTCTGACGGCTGCACATCGATAATAAGTTTTAAACTTCAAGTCCAAGAGTAGTTTTCAGGCTGCTTCGAATCCTTTTGCTCTTATATAGGTCACAGTTCCAGGAGGAAGAGATAGGGACAGGAGAAGTGACTTACTCGTAGTTCGCGATAATGGAAACTCGTTCAAGATTATTCATTCGGTATCTGATTTATATCCACCAGATTTCATTAGCATTCTTTGCTCTGTTTATTGCCTAATCCTCTGTACTCCTGATGCCATCTAGAGCGAACGAGATGATCCGACCACAGTGATAGAGAAGGAGGAGTGGACCAAAACTAGACAGGATATGGAGAGACATCTTAGGAAGCTAAGGGATTTCAGCATTTCAAATTGGTTTTAAAGAGCCATTCAACCAACAAAACTTGTCTCAGGATCCTCATCTGTTCAGGAGTGAGGACATGAAATATGGTTTTAAAGTTGAATCTTTGACATGAATGAGATAGCCAAATTACCCGTCACGGTGATTCTCTCGTGCGAGTTCTCGACATGGCTCCTGCCAATATGATCAATTATGAGTTCAACTACGGCTAGTTACACTTGCTGTGATCGATCTTCCTAATTCATGCTACTTCCTTTCAATTATCATCGCGAGATAGAGTCGTTAAGCCGGGAAAGCTAGCTTTTTGTAGATTTGTAATGCTTAGAGAGTTTCAGTAGAGTGAAAACAGTTGCATCTTTTGGTTGTTTCCTGCTGTTGTTGGTTCTGTTTTGATTAAACATTGTAAGAAAATTTTGAAGTCTTAGAATTTCTGTGAACTGATGGGCAATATGAAGCAAAAAAAAACGAACAACAAATAGATGGGTTGAAAGATGGGTTTGTTCAGATATCACTTGTTGTGAAGTGGTTCTAAAACTCATTTTTATGGACTTGAGCGTTTGGTTCTTTACAATTTCATTTTCAGAATTTTCATTTCGATGAAAATGTATCAAAAGTTTGTTCAACAATGTTATTTAAGACGAAGTCTGTTATAGGCTCCTTTATTTTGTTACATATATATATATATATGTATATCTTTCGAGATCGTGTGATATTTATGAGTTTGTAATTCTTTCTCATTATAAATGTGAGATAAAATTTAGAAAAATGACTGAATTAAATTTTTTTATGCAAGTCTACAGACAAAAGTAGACAATTTTAAAATTAAAGAATTGAAATAAAATATTAAAAAACGATGGATTATGCTGAAATTATTATAAAATTTATAAAATGAAAAGGGAACTTAAACATTTATTTTATAAGTACGATAACGGTATTAGTTGATGTGAAATACCTCTAAACTTTGGTTTTGTTTCAAAAAATCTCTTATGGGAAGAAGTGACAAAAAGCAACGTGAATGACTTATTAACAATGGAGTAAATGATCGTGTTCATTCATCAACATGTCATCAATCACATTACTTTCCATCATTTCTTCGAACGAAGATGTTCTTCAAATATATTTTTGGAAGGATAAGAGAGCTTTTTTTAAAAAAGCTCAAAATTCATGAATGTCTTACATAATTTAGCCTAAAGTAATTGATTTTCATAATTATTATTGTAGGTAAATAAAGAAAAAAAAACCTATCAAGTATAGCTGGTGGTATACCATTATTGTATATTGCAGTACCTTTTACTATTGTTGTGTCTCACGTAAGCACACGAGACACATGTAACCCTAAATCCTACATCTTGTACTTGCATATTTGAATTAAATTTTTTAAACAACCATTTAAGATATAGACTTTTTTGACATTATAAAATAAAAATATATTGATGAAGTTGAACTAATTTCAAAAGTACGAAGATAAAATTGATACGAACATGACAATACATGGATGAAGGCTATAATCTTTTAGTCGTAAAGATATATCTTAACCAATTGACTCATGTTCGATTTGACATATATACAATCATTCACTTTAAAAAAAAAGAAACATCCATTTGAAACAAGGTCGATCGAGATAAGAATGAGAAAATAAACTCTTCTTTTTACCGCCAACTTGAACTAAGCTTAATGGGTTAAAATATATAGTTTCTCGACAAAAAAAAAATTAGATGTTTGAATCTCTGTTTTGATGTATAGTTGAAGTCAAAAAAGAAAAAACAAACTTTTCTTTGTAGAGATATAAATCTTCTCCAATTTTCTAAAGGCCGAAAAGAGAGAATAAATTCGCCACTTCTTTCTCCAAACTGCGACCGATGCCATCGCTATCAAAATTAGGGCATTAAATACAATACACATCCTTTAGTGTGTGGGGACACCAACATATGCACATGTTCAAAGTGCCAAAATGCTAGAATAGGGCATCTCAAGCAAAACCCTAATTTCAAAAAACTCCATAAAAATTACCAAATTGTACACAGTTCATCATTTCACCAAAATGCTAGGGAGAAAGGTATCTAAATCAAACCCTAATTTTCAAACGGTACATGAAATTACCAAAATGTACATAAACCAAACAGGGCATATAAAGCAAACCCTAATTCCCCCTCATTTAAACCAAAAACAATGAAAAATCTCCATAAACGCATTAACTTCGATAAAACCAAGTACTTAAGTTTCATCATTGCACAAATTAACTATGAAATAATACTACTTAGTCGTAACTCATAAATTTCAACAAAATATTAGCTTTCCAGTCGTTTTCTTTGAAACAATATCAATTTCATATCATTTTATAATTCAATGAATGCGCATGAAAATACTTTTTTTTTCACTACATCTTTTGAACAAAACCTTATTTGAGAGTAAAAATTGCAACATTTTTTCAAATTTAAGGCTAAGATTGTAATACTTATCAGATTGACACAACTGGCTAAATTTAATGGTAAAAGTGAATTTTATACAAAAGAAAAAAAAACCATGAAATTCTTCAAAACCCCCCCATTTTCATATATATCATAAAAGCTTTGGTAGAAATGACAGCAGGTTGTTTGGCATACAAAACAATTGAACCTCTTGATTAGACTGATTGTGATTTCTCTCTTTTTCTCTCTCACAGTTCAAACTGGGAGATTGCTTGTTTCAAACACTGAAGAAGAAGGGGCCATAGGCTTTGGATTTGAATCAATTTTTGATTGATGAGATATGAGACTTTCAAAAACCCTAGTTTTGACTGTGAAAATGCATCTCTTTCTTCTTTTGATGTTCAAAAGCCACTTAGAAAATGCTTTGTCCCCTTTGCCATTTTGGGTTCATTTTGCTTTCTCACCTGTTCTTTTTTGCCTATTAATTTCTTGAGCCAAAAACCCTTTTGATTTGTTTTTGATTTGATGGTTAAGATTTTTTTTTTTTTCTTTCACTTATTAAACCCCTCCTTTTTCTTAGACATGACCATCACAGACTCCAATGCTGTAAACTTGACACGTGTCCATTAGGGCATCCACTTTAAACCCTTTTTTTTTCCCATTCCAAAACACTAACTACCCAATAACCCTAGTTTTAATCACTACCATACCATATCCTAACTTCTTATTAGTTTGGATAATTAGTAGTTACTAAACTTTTTTTTCCTCTTTCAAACATAAATTATTTATTCTCTAATTTAAATATTTTATAGTTAAGTGCAATTATTATATAAGCTAATCTGAGCATATCTCAACAGTTAAAGCTTCTCTGTTGAAGATGTCAAACAGATTAAGACATATATTCTCAACCAAAAGATTGTGGGTTTAAATCTCTACCCCACATGCATGTTGTTGTGAACTAAAAAAAAATGCTTTTGTTGAATATTTTGAATCCCTTATTTCTATAATTGTAATGCTATATTATAAAAAAAAATGTTGTTATTATAATTTAATAAATTTTGAAATATATAATGAGTATGCATGATAAAACTAATAACAATTGTACGTATGGTCTAATTTTGAAATGAATTTGAAAGCAGTTGTTTAGTCAGTTTGTTGATGAGAATTTTTTTAAGTTCAATCGTATTTGATGGTGAAGATTTAAACTTTTAACTTTTTTGTTGATAATATATGTCTTAACTAGTTCAACTATGCTTTAAGTTAGTGTCGATGGAAATTAATGAAATTAAAGTTAGAGAAATGGATGAAACCAATGGTTAATAAGGTGCAACAAAAATTGAAATGTAATTAATAATTAAAACAAACAAACAAAACATGACCCAAAATCTCAAAAGTTAAACATATTAAAATCACATTATGTAATTATTATTATTATTATTATTGCAGTTGGCTTGGGCTTGTCACCAACCCATAAACAAGCCCTCCCTTTCTGTATCATTTAGAAAGTTTATAATCTTCCAAACTCAATATAGAATCCTCCTCTATTCCTTTTCCCTCTCTCTCCTTTTAAACCCCATTCCAATGCCTGTTTTTTCCACTCCATCTCCATTTCCATAGCTCAAAAAAAGAAGAAGGAAAAAAAAATGGGAAGAGGAAAGATTGAGATAAAGAGGATTGAGAACTCAAGCAACAGACAAGTGACTTATTCAAAGAGAAGAAATGGGATAATCAAGAAGGCCAAAGAAATTACTGTTCTTTGTGATGCTCAAGTTTCTCTTGTCATTTTTGCTAGCTCTGGAAAAATGCATGAATATTGCAGCCCTTCTACACCGTAAGAGCTGCTCTAGATATTCAACAAATTCAAAATATATATTTTTTTAATCTTGTTAAATTTGGAAAAAAAAAATTATATTATATTTTGTTTTGAAACTTTTTTGTTTTTTTTGTTTTTTGGTTGTGTTGAAGGTTGATTGATATCTTGGATAAGTATCACAAGCAATCTGGGAAGAGGCTGTGGGATGTTAAGCATGAGGTGTCTCTCTTTCTCTCTCTAAAAATCCCTTTCTCTCTCCTTTTAGGGTCAAGATCCAAGCTTTTGATACAGATAGTGAAAACCCTAAAAGCAAAATTTTGATTTATGGGTGTTTTTTTAATTTACTTAGGCTGTGGAAATGGGAAGCATGAATAATAATCAATAATCTGTCTTTTTCTCTCTCTAAAACTCTCTTTCTCTCTCCAATAAGGGTCAAGATCCAAGCTTTTTGATATGGGTAGTAGTGAAACCCTAAAACAAAGTTTGGATCTTGGATTTGGAGTTTGATCTTTATAAATCAATGTTGGGTTTTTTTTTTTTTTACTTTGTTGCTAAACGTATGTTAGAAAATATGGGGTTTGAAATCTATGAACTGATCTAGAAATGGGATGTAAAAAGGGTTTTTTTTTTTTTTTCTTTTGGGGTTAAAGATTTATGTTGTAATAGTTTTGTTAGTATTTTGCATAAAAGAGGAAAGTTGAAACTAAGAGAAATGTAACATCCATGAACAGATCTGGTAATAAATTATGTCTTGGTTTGATGAAACACTCTTCTCAACCTGATGTGTTTTTCAACTGAAAGCATTAGAGAGAAAAAAAGAAAGAAAAAAAAAACAGTCACTTTGCTAGTTTCATACTTACAGATCATCTACTGTCCAACAGAACCAAAAAAAAAAATATATATATATATAAAACCCTCTTCCAAATTAATGTTCTCACTCCCAAAAATAGGGAAGTAATGAAGGTGTATTAGACCCTTATTTTGTCTTAAAAAAATTATATTAAGAAATCTAAATATTAAGATTTTGTCTCCAATTTGTCCTAGAAAAAATTATTCGGTAAATATTTGCTTCTCCTTATGATTTTTTTTAATTCAATAATTACGAGATTGAGAGATCAAACTATTCGTTTTCATTAAGTTATGCTCGGATTGAAGGAAAATTTTTATTTTTTTGGTATTTGAAACATGACAGAATCTGAGCAATGAAATGGATAGAGTCAAGAAAGAGAACGACAACATGCAGATTGAACTCAGGTATAAATGGAGAATAATAATTTTGATACATTTAATTTGCACCAATTTTTTTTCTTTCTCTCTAGATTTATTGTGTGAATAATTAATATATAATGCATGAGAAAAGGCATTTGAGAGGAGAAGATATTACATCTCTCAACTACAAGGAGCTGATGGCCCTTGAAGAAGCTCTTGAAAATGGCCTCTCTGGAGTTCGTGAGAAACAGGTTTTTTTTTCTTTTTTCTTTTTTCTTTTTTAAATTTCATCAAATAATTTTCTCGTTTTTATACGTTTAATTTAATTTTAATTTTAATTTGTTTGCTTTGTGGTATACAGTCGGAGTTCATCAAAATGATGAGGACAAATGTATGTATATTAAACCACTTATCTCTCTCTTCTTTACTTTATTTAATTTCGAGTCTATAATTTGATTTTTCTTTCTGTTTTTGTTCTATTAAGTTTTAAGAGAACATGCAAAAAGTTAGAAAAAAAGAAAAGAAAAATTCGTAAAGGGTTTTTTGATCTTATTATTAACTTGTTTGAAACTAAATTTTTCTATATTGTTATATATAGTTTTAAAATGTTTTTTTTATATAATCTTTGTTTTTTTTTTTACATCTTATATAATCTTAGTTATTAAGTTTTAAAAGTTACAAAGTTGGCTTATTTCAAATATATAATTTTGTTTTTAAAATATGACTAAAATTCTAGAGATTATTTATAAAATCAAAGGGATGATCCCTAGTAGGACTAAAATAATTTGAGCGCTCATTCTGAAAATAGTTTTGCGTTATTTATTTAAACTTTTTTTTTTTTTAAGGATTGTAATTAAACAACCCGTAAATGTTGATGTTATAAAACACTTTGATATCACTCTTCATAAACCAATGATTTTGAAAAGAATAACAAGTTTATTGACAAATAAGAAAGAAAATAAATATTTTAAACAAACAATTAAAAAATTGATTAATTTTTAAAAAAAATAATATTATTTCAAATAAAATAGTTATTAAACTAGATATTAATATTTTCTCATGACATAAATAATCCTCTTTGTTGAATGTCCAATAGGAAAGAATGATGGAAGAAGAGAACAAGCGTCTCAACTATGAGCTGGTAATTTAATTTACAATCTCTCCTTTTCTCCAATGTATATGCATGTAATTTTCAATTCATCGTTGGTTAGTGATCTGAAAATAAAAATTTTTAAAATAATAGATTCAATAATGAAAATATAGTTGTATTTTGTATTTTCAAATGTGTTTGATAGTAGACGACTTAGATATTAGATCTAAGTTTAAAAGGTTGTTCAAAGTATGTTAGAATAAACATAATAGTTGTTACTAACTAAATATTTAGTCCAATCTCAAGTACTAAAAATTAGTTAGTTTTTTAGTTCAACAACACAGTGGGAGTGGAGATTTAAACCTACACTCTTTTAATTTGGTCGGGATATATGGTTTAACCAGTTAAATTATGTCTAGGTTGACAAATATATCAATTAGTTTATTAACATAATATTATTTGATTTATAACATGTTATATTATATACGTTTTAATTTTTTAAAAAACAAAATAAGTTTATAACATGAAATCGTGGTATATTTATCATTTTTTTTTTCCTTTTTAGTATAGTTGTACATTTTCAAGTTTCAAATTTAAAGTTTGAAAATAGAAAAAAAATTGTTGTTTTTCCGAATTTTTATCGTTTGGATCACAAAATTAAAATTTAAGGTTCCTAATGTCACATTATACAATTTCTAATTGTATGATATATGATTCAAGTTTGTTAATTTTTTATACTCAATGGCTGGCCTCTCAAATGAGGGCAGATTTTTCTGACGTAGCCCATTTCGACTTAAGTTTTAATGCAGTTTTTTCTTATAAAAAAAAAGTTAGTTAATTTTAAAAAAAGTGTGCGGTTAAATGCAGTACCAAAAGGAGATGGTGGCCATGGGAGATAGCGTGAGAGAAATGGATAATGGATATAATCAAAGAATGAGAGATTTCAACTCTCAAATGCCTTTCGGCTTCAGAGTGCAGCCTATTCAGCCAAATCTACAAGAAAGGGCCATTTAATCATATTTTCTATCATATATATATATATATATATACATATATGTATGCTGTTGAAGTTTAAACTCTTTAATTTCTGACTTTAAATTATGTGTAAAACTTTGGGTTATATCTTATGTTATGTTATGATAAAAACTTTAAATATTGTTAATTAAGCTTTTGATTTTTATTATATACTTTACATATGTGCATGCATGTTTGTTATACACATAACTTTATTATTATCAATTAGTTAAAAGCATATATCTTCCTGACCAATAAGTCATGAGTTCAAATCTCTCCGTCTTATATGGTGTTGAACTAAAAAAAAAAAACTTTATTATTATCAGCTTCTCAAAATTTGTAGTATTTTGGAAAGTCAGGATAATAAATATAAAATATTAAATTAAACCAAAACTTTTATACTTATTTCTAGTGTGATATAGTACATACAAATCAGTTTAATAAGTTAATCCAAACATAGCTTAGTGAATAAAGGCAATGGTTCGATTCTTCATCCCTACAAATATTGAACTAAAAAAAAAATATTTAGTACTAAGTAGTAATTATTTAATTGACCACCATTCAAAATTTGACACAATTTTTCTTTTACGAAAAAGGAAAAAAAAAATTATCTTTCCCTTTTTATGTACATTAATCTTTCTTAGCATCGAATTTTGATGGTACTCCTACTCTCGGATATAAGTAAGTAAATATTGTCCTTCGAGAAATATAAAAAAACCAAAACAAATCAAAATATTTTTACTTCAATTTGCACTCTCAAGGTGATACTTGGAAATTATAGTGTTTAGTTGCAAAAATCAACAGCCAAGTTAC
This sequence comes from Telfairia occidentalis, assembly GCA_026257165.2. NCBI lineage: Eukaryota > Viridiplantae > Streptophyta > Magnoliopsida > Cucurbitales > Cucurbitaceae > Telfairia > Telfairia occidentalis. The sequence continues at coordinate 1,374,547 of JAOANK020000066.1, read as the reverse complement.
AAAGATTTAATGTTAAATGTAATATCATTCCACTTATAGAAAACCATATAACAAATGAAAAATCAAGATTCAACCTCCAATCCCCAGTCTATGAAGAAAGAAAAAAGGAAACACACACAAACAATGAAACATAACAAAAAGGGAGGTAAAAAATGGCAATAAATACATACACTTGACATTTTTACCCCTATAATCCTCCCTCATTTACAAAATAAAAATAAATTCTTAGGACTTTATCAATATCTCCTCAGTAAGGTTCTGATATGAACAAAGCACCAGGTTTTCAGAAGAGTTTTATGCTTTCTCCATCCCTTGAAATACTTTCCAATCACCTTCTTATAGCTTGGCTTCTGCTGCACCAAGATCCAATACTCCGAAATGTTCGGTCTGCTGCCTATGTACTCGTCCGTCAGATTCAATAGCTCGAGTCGAGCCAGCACCGGAATGAACACAGCATCTGCCATGGTAAACTCTTCCCCTGCCAAGAACGCAGTTTCGCCTAGTTTCGATTCGATTTCGTCAAGAAGTCTGACTAGATGTTCTGTGGTTTGTTTGACAACCGGTGTGTTTTTCAATTTGTCTTCGGTCTCGTATGCTTCTCTGAGCTTATGATGGTAAGCAGCAGCCATTTCGGGAGTTTCGGCCATTCGAGCAATTACCACCCGCCTTATAAATTTGGTAACCGAAAGGCGGTACTTCTCGGGGATGTGGGCAAGAGTAAAAAATTTTGGATTCCATTCTTGTATCTTATGCATCCATTCAACAACTTCTCTGCTACTCAGCATTACATCATCGGTCCCTGAGGAGACAACTGCAATTCTCTCTATGTACCTGAACAGAGTTGTAACATAAAAAACATTACTTTAAAATGCTATAGAGCCAGGTTTTCTTGAATCGAGCCGGGTTTTTCTTTTTTTTAGTTCAATAACATGTGGGGATGGGAATTCGAACCCATGACTTTTTAGTCGGGGAAATATGCTTTAACCAGTTGAGTTATGCTCAAGTTTGCAAATCGAGCCAGGTTTTTCCGCTTCTTAAAGAAATACTATTGAAGAGGGATGATCGCCAAGGAGGTGTTTGGCAGCTTGTTCCAACATTTAAAAAAAAGAATGATTTGCAGAAATTGTGGAATATTATTGCCAATATTCATGACCATGAGCCTGAGATTACATTGATTCTTCTGAAAAAACAGGCCACTAGAAGAAACTAAAAACAACTCTAGAAAAACGGGTTTTCACCAAATTTTCATTTTTAAACAACAAAATAATGTTTAACAAACAACTTAGTAGTTTCTATTAAATCCACTAATTTTCATTTTGTTTTTAGATTGATGGTACAATCACAATCATAAAGCCAATTTAATGAAGTGTGTTATTTCATGCCATTGCCAAAATTTCATGAAGCAAATGGAAATTGAACTTCAAAAGGATAAGGAGGAGAGAGAAAGACGTACTGAATTATCTCGATGGTGTCGAAGATGATGTGTGAACCATTTTGAAAGACGGGAAGTTTTGCAGTTGGATTCATCTTGAAGAATGCAGAGTCCATGTTCTTGGCCGTGACAGGATTGACATGATACGACGTGTAATCGATGCCTAGCTCTTCCAAGGCAAATCTCACCTTTTGGCTGTTTAAAGAGTATGGATGATGATATAACTGCATTGCTCAGTTACTAACATCAGCTCATCAACTGGCTCTTGGTTTATGGCTTACGTTATCATGCCCGATCTGCAGGAAAAGATTAAGCTGAAAGCCTGCAATGACTCTAATGTTAAGCAATCAGCATCAACCACGATAACGCACATTATTCAAAAAGAAAACTCGATTTGCCACAAAAAGAAAATTCGATTTGCCACAAAAGAAAAATGATGAAAATCAGATTGGGAATCATAGAGTCATAGGCCAATGAAGTTCAAATGCATATACAAAAGACCCCATACACTTAGAAGCAAGAAAAACCAAAGCACGATATCTGATTTATCGGTGCAACGTCCAAACAAAAAAGGGATGCGACTAGCGATGTCACTTTTTCAAAAATTCAACCCAAGAGCTCTCCAATAAGAATAACATCTTACTCTTGGAGTTTAAATGTTATAATGTGAACAGAAACAACCATTGACAGTCATAACTATGTTGTAAAAGATCAAGTTCCTGTAATAATAAAATCTTATTTACTTTTGTAAAAAAATTGAAAACACAAATCAAGTTCCTGTAATAAATATTCATGACGAACTTCACTAACTAGGTGCAATCTACCATACATGTTTAGGATTATGCATTGTATAAGAAGCATAAATAGAGAACGCCACAAAAAAAAAAGCATCAAGAAAAATATCCATTATATTGCTGTCAGAAGGCAACAAAATTTGATGAAATTTGGTTCAAATTGGTCAATTGTTAACAACAAAATTTAAGGCAATGCATGGGCTGTAGAACAGATTCTTAAGAATAAAAGCTTTTATTTGAGGGGGAAAAATAGATCAAGCTTCCCAAACCCATAACTTTAGTAAAGACTTTAAAGATGCAAAGAATACTATATGGAGGTCACAATCAAAAGAATCATAGATTTGCATTTCAATCTGCAAAGTTTATTACCTCACCATACAAGCTTTGAATTGACAGCATTACAAGCAATTACAGAAAGTTGCAGCAACTCAAATTGCATTAAAATCATACATTGTACTCAATTTTCAACATTTATCAAAGAAAAATCTCATTATTCCATATCAAAAGCCCCAAAATGCATTGCAACTTGGAGAGGGAGAAGTTGCAGGCGAGTTCCATGAATCTACTAATGTAAAAGCAGAAAATTACAGAAGAAACTTCACACAAAAAATTAACAGTAACTCCCCAAAAGCAGCCAAATAAGGACCCAGATAAAAACTTCTCAAGAGTCAGATTCCAACAGCTACACAAGAACAATCATCAAAATTGGAAATTATGGAAAAACAAGAACCACCCAGAAACGAAAGCAACAAAATCTAACAGAAACTACGAAACAGAATGAGAACAATGGGCACATACCCTCAGGCCAGAGAACCAGAAACCAATCGGTTCTGAAGAAGAAGAATAAAAGAAAAGGAAAATCAATAAAGATATATGGGCGTTTTCAGATTCGTGGATGCACGTGAAGAAGAAAAAGGAAGAAAAAAAAGGCTCTTCCAACTCTTTTTTATCAAGGTTTTACACACAAAGAGAGCTTAAAACCCCATTAAAAGCAGAACAAGGGATGAAAAGAGAAAACAGAAACAAAAAGGAAGCAAAAAGAAAAAGAGACAATTAAGTACCATGAAGGGCTCGCAAATTGGCAATTGGGGTTACTGCTTCTGCGGATGCATAAAGCGCAGAAAAAGGGTCGAAAGGAAGGAATCGACGGTGTGTTTTGATTTTTGAAGCAAAAATGAAAGGGAGAAAAAAAAATTGGGATGGCCGCTGATATAATAAATAAATAAATATGGAGTGGACACTCATTGTTTCTATCATTACTCGACTAAGCTGAGGGACAGGACAGTCAAATAATAATTAATTGGTATGAAATAATATGGCTCCGGTTGCTTAACGACGACGATCCACGTGGAAAAGGAATTCTAATGAAAATTGATTGCAAAAGAAAATTTGTATAATAATTAATTGGTATGAAATAATATGGCTCCGGTTGCTTAATGACGACGATCCACGTGGAAAAGGAATTCTAATGAAAATTGATTGCAAAAGAAAATTTGTAAAAAAAAAATTTTTCATGTGAGTTCAACCATATAGTAGAAGAAGATTTCAACTTTTAATTTTTTAGTTGAAGATATATATATTTTTTTTTTTTTTTGAAGTAAGAAGATATATACATTAAATAGTTGAGCTATAATCTAACGGTAAATGTTGCTATATTTTAACTATAAGTGTTCATTTATTAGGATTGTTTTGACA
>JAOANK020000066.1:1340374-1351234 GCA_026257165.2 Telfairia occidentalis | reverse complement strand
CTACAATATTTTTGGAATTTCTTTTATAAACAACAATATTAAAATAAAATGTCCGAGATTTGAACCGACAATCTTTTGATCAAAAAACTATGTCTTAAACGATTGAATTATGTTTAAGTTAACAATTATTAGCTAAATCAATAAATTTAAAATAATAATAATATATATATGAGGGGAGCGGCGGGGGGAGGACCATCAAATGAATCTAACGCCTTAGCAGTAGCTTAACACATTAATGACCCAACAGCTAAGCATCTTGTTGAAAAATAATAATTTATGTTATACATAATAAACTTTGCATATATAATTATTTGAATATTTATTATTAATTATTTTAAATTGTTGTTTATAACCTTGTTTATTTACCTGATGAATAAAATTTTATGTAAGGGAGAGTTGGAAATTAGATATTTTTTAAATTTTAACAATAGGTTAACTTTTTTACTTTTAGATGGATAATATATATTTTAATCAATTGAGTTATGCTTAAATTAGTAAAATCGGGTATGGTAACCTAGTGTTGTTGAAATTTTTAATATAATATTGAATAAAAAAGAGTAACATATATTGATGTATTGTTAAAAATGCCTAAATAAAAAATAATAATAAAGGTCTTTCTCAAAAAAAGAAAAATTGAAAACATGTAAATATATATAATATTTATTTAAAAAATTCCAAACACCGACTTTCGACTGCCATTACCTACAAATTCAGGCTCTTCCCTTTTGCATTTACGCTCATTGTCATTTTCACTCCGCACTTCCAATGGCCGCGCACCAGAAAGATTTGAACCAGACTCCGGATTCAAAGCCACTAGAGAGGATCCAATTTCTTTTTCCTCCACGCATTGAAAAGTCCGTCTTCTCTGCTTCAGATCGAAACAATGGATTCCGCTTCCAGTAGTGCCGCCAGATTTTCATATCACAGGCTTTGGAATCACCGAAGCGGACTGGATCTGGACGAAGATCGAAGCGACGCGGAAGAAGATATAAATAACGCGATCGTCGAAGAGGTATGGAAGTGGTACAAGTTCAGGAAACTGGGCGGAGGTAGAAGACGATCGAAGAAGGTCTCGATTCCAGGGCTGAGGAAGTATCTGCGTAGGCGAAGTAGAGTGTTCTTGGCTCGATTTAGGGCTTCGTGGTGTAAAGCTGTGAAGAGGCTGAAGAATGGACAGGTTCACTTGAACGATCTGTTTGGGGGAAATTATCTGTGCTTTCAAAGGTAAAGTAAATCGTAAAGGTAAACCCTAACTCCATTCAATTGCAGTTGAAAGAAGAAGATGATGATGATGGATTATGCCAAATTATAATGGAGGATAATCAATCAATGGCAAATTCCTCTCAAAATTATGATAATTTCCGTGTAATTACTTGCTCCTTTATCATAAATAACTTCCGGAATGAAATGTCCATGAATTATATGTATTTTTATATGAACCTCTTTTTTTTTAGTTCATCAACTTTCATGCGTAAGAACACCGTTTCTTTTTCTTTTTCTTAGTACGACAAGAGTAGAAATTCGAATTAACAACATGTTTGTTGGGAAATTATGCCATAACCAATTCGATTTAGCCGTAAAAACAGTGTTATATATATAATTATTTATTTATTTATCCGAATGTTAAATATTTTAATTGGAAATATGCTCAATTTTCATCTAACTCAAAATTTAAACACTTTGGTTTTTGTTATTTTTTTAATTACTCATTTGGACCGTGCGTTTTATTTGGTACCATATATTTCAAAATTTTTTTAGTTTGACAACACGTAGGGTAGAAAAATTTGAGCTCATAATTTTTTGGTCAAAAATATATATTTTTAACTAGTAATATGTGCGCTTAACAAAAAAATCTAATATGCGCTTCACATATATACCTTAAAAAGAAAACTAAATATTAAATTTAAAAGGTTAAAAGATATTATTTTTTGAGTTCATGAATTGGGATAACTAAATAACAATATTAACTTTAAAAAGTTAAAGATATTATTAATCACCTCCTTGGTAAATTCAAAATTTTCACTTTCATGCTCAAATGCTAGTAATAACTAATAAGACAAACAAAGAGGAAGAAAATCAAACAACACCAATCATAAATTGCAATGTTTGAATGAAAAAAACAAAAAGTCAATTTTAAATAATGTTTCTTCGTAATATTTGTTACGGGAAGAATGATTCTCGAGACTCTTGTTCCAAATGTAACAAAAGAAGAAAAAAAAATACACAACAATTTCAATGTTTGACCGGAAAAAATGAGAGAAACAAAACAAAAATTTTAAGTAATATTTCTCCAAGAACGACTCGCGAGTTTCATTATTTATATGATAAAAATTTAATAATAAATTACAGGAAAAATATATTAATTTCAACCTTGAACTTGACTAGATGTATCCAAATTTACTTTTTAACTTAGAATTTTACCATATTGCAACTTTTGTTTTTGAGTTCAGCACACGACATGTGGAGGTAGGAGTTCGAATCTTCAACTTTTTTGTTGAAAATATATTTATTAACCAATTGGGTTGTGAACGGTTTGGCTATAAGATTACACCTTAAACTTTGATAAATATTGACATATTCACCTTAAACTTTAAAAGTGTTTTCTTTTAATTTTCACTTGAATTTGAATAACATGTTACAATTATATCTTATGGTAGATTTTGATTGGAAGAATCATTGAAAAAATGTTCTTACGTGAGTCAAATAAATTACAAAACAAATATTTTGAATGAAAATGATGGAATAGAGACATAAAAGAAACATTAGAGCTGGTTTATTGTTAAAATTTGTACGTTTTGACGAAGTTATTTAACGATTGATTTTGTGCATTAATCAAACTTAAATTTATGTAAAACTTGATTTTCATTAAATTAGAAGGCTTTGTGGAGTCTATTACGTTATTATTTTTTTTTTGTTATAATTAATGGATAAATTAGCAAAAATTGATTAAATGGTAAAAATTACAAAACTTATCTCAGTTTAGAGTTTAATTTGATGAAATTAAAATATTAGATTAAAATTTGATACAATTTAATAAATTTAGAAGTAAAAATTGATTTTCTCCTGGATTAAATTAATTTAAAACAATTAATCTATTATGTGAGTCGAACAAAATTTAAATTAGATTTTAATTGCAAGTGGCTTCCTTTTCTTGAATAGTAGTCTTTAGGCATAACATTTTTTTTAAAACAACACTTGGTGCATAATAGTCACTATTAACATTTTGACAGTTGCTAAACTAGTTAAAATATATTTCTTTAACTAAAAGGTCGTAAAGTTCGAACTAAAAGTCTATTATTATTATTATTTTTTTTTCAATTTCTACATTTTTCTATTTTAGTTATAAAAACTAATAATGATGTACAAAAAGATACATACACACTAGTACATAGCTGAGCATACCTCAACTTATTGATGTTTTTGATTGAAAGGTCTTAGTTTCGAATTTTACTCACACTTGAATTTTATAAAAACAACTAATTATGCAAATTACAGAGCATGAACAAAACGTCGTCGTTTGGCGGTTCAACCGTCGTGGGGCTAAAGTCACAGCTAGATGAAGAAGGCGGGAGCCGAGGGAAAGGAGGAAGAGGAAGAAAAAGGAAAATTCTTAGGATAGAGATCTGAGAGAGAAGAGAAATGGGGACAACAATGGCAGGCCTGGCGCCGGGACTGTCTCGGAAGCTGAAGAAAGTGTTGGAATCAAGGACCGATACGCCGGAGGTTCTCGGTTCCCTCAACACTCTTTCTACTTTCTACACCGATAACTCTCCTCAGAATCGTCGCAACCTCAGATCCACCATTGAGAAGCGCTCTCTTTCCATTAACATCGACTTTCTTCGCGCATCCGATACTGCCCAGCAGGTTCTTCTCATCCCACTGATTCATATGCTTTTTCTCTGCTCTAATTCTGTCAATAATTACCTTGCTTTCTCTGCCAATCAGGCGTTGGATCGCGTCGAGGAGGAGGTCAATGCTCTGGCTGATTGCTGCGATAGGTAACATCCGGCTTGCTAAGATTTACTTCTTTTTAGACTCTTTTAGTTGGAGGTCTCTGTGAATTCACTCTCAGTTGACACGATCTGTACTTAATCTGCTTTGGAGCTATTGTTTGATCTATATGTACAATGAACTCCCGAGGTAATCCAGTTTCGAATGTTATCATTTCTGGGATTTTCGATCATATGGATTGGGAAGGACGCAGCTTGTTTACTAAAATCTGTCTATGTGAACTCGGTGGTTCTATTGGCATTACTCTAGATTGTACAGTCGAGGGGTATAAAATGATGATTAGTAGTACCTAAATTAGAAATATGACGTGAATTTCAGTGGAGGAAAAATCTCAGCCCTCAAGAAGTCTTATCTAGTTATTAAACCAATTGTTCAGAATATCAATTTTGCTTACAAGGTTAATGTTTAATATATTAGTCTCTTGGTATTTTTACTTTTACTCGAAGCTTCTACATGTATGAATTACTTGGAAAGAGAGTCGAGTTCTTTATTTGGATCACTAGGTGTTGTGGCTTGCGTATTTTTCTAGGCAGATAATTCTAAGTAAGAAAAAGGAAGAGTAATACTCATTCAAGAATTTGGTAGGATTAATACAGGTTCGGTATCACATATTTTCAGATGAATTAATGCTGGCTGTAGGTTTCTAATCACCTTGTGTCCTTTGGTGTCAATTCAGAAATATTTCATGAATTCATCGTTTTCTTTTCAAAAAGGGAAAAAAATATCAATGATCCTTTCTCCCATTAATTTCTTATTACCTTGATAAATGTATCTCATCAATTGAAATGAATTCACATCGTTAATATTTCCTCGAACTTAGATAATGGAATTAGATCAGTCCATGATACATTTTGATATTGAATTTATTACAGAATTGCAAAGGCTTTAAATAGTTCTAGTGCTAGCATCGGGGACATTATTAGTACTACAGAGCGGCTGAAGCAGGAACTTGAAATCACGACACAGAGGCAAGAGATTGTTTCATGCTTTGTTCGTGATTATCAGATATCTAATGAAGAGGTTAAAGTTTATTTTTACATGTTTCATGCTACCTTCATGGTTGGAATAACGGATTTTGGCTTCATTGATTTAATTATCACTTTCTTTTCCTCCCTGATATATCCACAGATAAATGCTCTGAGGCATGAAGATCTAAATGAGAATTTTTTCAAGGCTCTTTCCCATGTTCAAGAAATCCATGCTAATTGCAAAACTCTACTAAGAACACATCATCAGGTAATCTCTTTTTTTTTCATGGACTAACACACACGTGAGAGACTAATTGGTGATATATGTGACTTACTCTGCTCCGCTGCTAACGTATTTGATGGCCATGCTTTTGGATACAATTGAATTTTACCAAATTATACGCAATTTCACTGTCATTATTATGTGTAATTAGCACATTTCATTTTACATTTAGAGCTAAGCTAAGTGATGGAGTGCCTCTTATTTCGAAACGGATTTAATTATTCTGGGCAATTTTGTTGCCACGTGATGCATAATTATCACCTTTTGTTTGACCTCAGCACACCATTTACTTGTGCCTTGGTATGTTGGTATGACTTAATATGAGAAGTATGAATACTCAACTTGAGCATAGCTTAGCGGTTAATATATTTCTACTTTTTCTTAGAGGTTGTAGGTTCAAATCTCAACCCACGTGTTGTAATCTTCTAAAAACAAATATGAGAATATGAATAAGTTAGATGTGTTATTGAAAATATGCATGCATATCAGATGAAAATTGTCATTCTTTTTAAGGTTTAGGGTTTTAACATTTTGGTTCTCAATAGTTTTAAATTAGGCATTTTTAAAAAAATAACTACAAAGAACAATCTTCATTATGAATATTTTATTAAAAAAAAGCATTTCATTGCGTTATTGGATGTTTTCAATGGAAAAAATATTCTCTATAATGCTGACGGTCAGTGACTTTAATGCAGCGTGCAGGTTTGGAGCTCATGGATATGATGGCAGTATACCAAGAAGCAGCATATGAGAGGCTGTGCAGGTGCCCTGCTTTGAATTGATTATTTTTTTTTTTACACATGTTCTAAAACTTCCCGAATAATTTATTGTCCGGCTGAATGAGTATTATATTATTATATGTGTTCACTCAACTGTTAATTGTATTCAATTGTTTTGTGACTGTCTGCTATCCAAAAAATATTTTTTCGGAGTTTTGAATGCCACCCATACACGTGTGAAGGTGTGTCTATAAAAATAAGGTTTTCATAATCTTTTCTCTTATTCCATTACAAAATCGTAACCGGAGGTCATTAGTGTTTTTGTTTGCTTCTGTTTTTTTTGGTAATAATGTTGGACTTCAGAGGGACTACGTTGTTTCACTGTGTTACCTATTCACGTTATGAAGGGGATGTATAGACGTCTTTGGTAATGTGTGATCTGTAGTCCAGGTGGGTTCAGACAGAGTGCAGGAGTCTAGGAGAAACTGATAATCCCGAAGTCAGTGAACTATTGAAAACAGCTGTTCGCTGTCTCAGGGAAAGGCCTGTTCTCTTCAAGTATTGTGCTGAGGAGGTGACATGATTGTTGATTGATAGTAGGTTTTTTTTACCCCCATTTTTTTCATTAAAATTATTAACTACTGTTGTAGGTTGCAAATATGAGGCATAATGCATTGTTTAGAAGGTTTATCAGTGCTCTTACACGTGGAGGACCAGGTGGCTTGCCTCGACCTATTGAAGTACATGCTCATGATCCTTTACGTTATGTTGGGGATATGTTAGGGTGGCTACATCAGGTATGAAACAGACCTTTTAGTTGTTTTATTATATTCTCTAGCTCTACTTTGTACCCATAGGACCCTTACGATTTTGGAATGCCTTACTGAGTTACCGTCAAAGATGAGGATGTCTATTTTGATTGTTTACCAGATTGATTATTGATTTTTTGTGCAGGCATTGGCATCTGAACGTGAGCTTGTACATATACTACTAGACCCAGATGCAGTGATGGATGCCGGACCAACTGCCAACAGATTCTCCATGAACTTAGAGAGTGAATCTGGAAGAACAGAAAATGACCTAACCTTTGTTTTGGATAGAATTTTTGAAGGAGTTTGCCGGCCTTTTAAAGTGAGAGTTGAGCAAGTGCTGCAGTCTCAACCATCTCTGATTACTTCATATAAACTCAGCAACACCCTGGAGTTTTACAGCTATACGGTGAGTGGAGGTTCTATTAATATGAATCACAACAGTCCCTCAACTTTTATTTTCTTCGTTATAACTGTCTGTTGAGTTTTAGATTTCAGACTTGCTTGGGAGAGATACGGCTTTATGCAATACCCTGTGGATGCTAAATGATGCCGCTCAGAAGACTTTCTTTGATATCCTTAAAAGTAGAGGAGAGAAGCTCTTGCGATTTCCTTCCTTTGTTGCTGTTGATCTCTCTCCACCACCTGCAGTTAGAGAAGGAGTTTCTGTGCTGCTGGAAATAATCGATACATTTAATAGCATGATGGTTCCAGCTTCAGGGAAAAAGGCTGCTTTTGATCCAGTGTTATCTGCTTTACTTGATCCCATAATTCAGGTTCGTTTTGAATTTAGAGCTAGCTATGAAGACATTTAAACTTTTAACTCTGCTCCTGGCAGTCTATAATTGTGAATAATATCAAATCTCTGGTTACTTTGTTTTATCACTTATGTTTTACGAAGATGTCTTCCTACCCTACAAAACGATGCCGGAGGCAAATAGCCATGCCCTAGTAGAGAAACCTTAATGCTTGTTTGCCTAAAATTTATTATGCATTTCGTTGTGGGATATATTCCAGGTTGACCAGATAATGATTTTAGCACTTAGGAAAATGATATGAACCACCAAGACCTCAAATTATTATTCATATTTTTATTTAATAATTTTGATGTAATTTTATTATTTTTCAATTTTATCTTTCTAGAACATAGTAAGTGAGAGTATTTGGTCTTCCATGCTATGGATGATGATGTAGCAAATTAGGGTTTAATGGGGAGGCTAAATAAAGTCTCGCCAGGAGATTGTTTGGAGCAGTTTATTGAGTTTTGAATGAAATTTAACTTTCATGCTTTTTCTTCAAGTTTAGCTGAGAGCTTCTTGAACTTCTTTTACAATTCATGTCTTGAGTTACATGCTAAGAACATTCAAGTAGGATTGATCATCCTATCTTGTAGAGTGTTCGACTCTTGGGCTAAAGGAGCTAATTCTTTGTCTCAAGAGCTTTGATCTTAAGGTAATCTATGTCTAACTCAATCTTTAAGGTTGAATTCTGCACTGATTTGTCGTAGGAAAATTTTCACCAAGAATACCTTTTCTTATATTTGAATGGATTTATGCTTCTACTTGATACGGCTGCCCTAATAGCTGTTTTATTCAGCAATCTCCTTTTTCATTTAAATTTGAACATCTGGACATCGTAATTGTAAAAACTCGGTGCACTGCTAATATGCTTGATTTTGTTATTCCTATTACTACAGATGTGTGAGCAAGCAGCAGAGGCTCACAAGTCCAAGGGAGCTGGCCACATATCAAGAAGAGGTAGGATGAATTCTGATTCTGGCCAGAATAGCAAATCATCAGTAGATGCACTATTGTCCCAAAGCAGCCCTGCTTCAGCTTCTCAGGTTTTGCATGACCTCATCTATATACCACCTCCTTTATCTGAAGTTCATTGAGTGTTTCAGTACATCTTTGTTGTCAATGGTATGGATAACTATGATTTTTCTCCCCATCTGAAGAAATATCGGTTTTCTATCGCCCGAGTGCAGGACACTGAAACACCCTCTAAGATCTTCCTCATCAACTGTCTGTGTGCCATTCAACAACCATTATCTGGTCATGAGGTTGCAGCTGAATATGTCAAGAAACTTGGAGTAATGATAAATAATCACTTAAGCGTGCTTGTCGAAAAAGAAGTTGATGCAATCTTACGAAGATGCGGCTTATCTCAGAAGATGACGTATTTCCATAAAAGTTTAGAGGCAGGCAATGTTGTAGATGGGTTGCGATTGGCGGAGATTCAAGACACATCTCCTGCTTCACTTTCAGAGAGCCTGAAGGCCTTCTTTGGGCTTGTTTTGGGAAGTGAGAGTTCACTTCCAGAGTTTGAGCTATTGCAGGTTCCCAAGTTGCGATCAGAAGCCTGTATTCAAGTGGCACGATCACTTGCCGAAGCTTACGAGCTTATATACGAGGCAATCATGGATTCAGAGAATGGCTACCCAGATCCCAAGTCACTTGCAAGGCATCCTCCAAACCAGATAAGAACAATTTTGGGAATATAGAACTATAAAGGTTTGTGTAGGACATTCTGTTTTGATAATTTTTCTGAGTCGAATCTATAGATTAAACGGCTGTATGTTGTACAGAATGTGGTCTAGATCTATTACCTAATCAGGCTACTATATACTTGCTCTTGTTAATTCTTTACATCTTTTTTTTTCTTCTCCTCCAACCCGGTTTTAGATTATTGTCTTCAAACTCTCTTTCTCGTCTCACCGAGAGGCTTGTTGCAATCCTTATCGAGCTTAAAGTTTATGATGAGAATCTGAACGGGGCATCTCTAGCATTGTTATATTTCCTTTGAATCATAAGGAACCAAAAACATTGGTCATATGCAGCAGAGTGAAGTTAGAATATAGCAGAAGTTTGAAATATGATGAAATTTTAGGCCTTGTTAAAGATATGCTTTTTTCATCTGTTAGTTTTCTGGAATTACTTTTGTAAAACTATATATACATATTTACTTTGAGAAATATTTTGTGTTCATATTTATATTATAGCATTCAATTATATATTACAGTTCATGATGCAGTTTTGTTTACCATTCATTGCTGTACTTTGAACAATTAATTCAAAATTACTTCTTAAAACTAGAACAGTACACTATGAATAGTCTAAATTAATTATAAACTATTCATCGCTATAGGAACATAATTTAATTAGTTATGACATATATCAAAAGTCTTCATTATCAATTTTATCACTTTTATTAATGATGACTAAAACAACATAATTAAATTGATTTAAAATTTTAAAATAAGGTTAAAATCTTTTTTCACTATGGTTTATACCTTCAAAAAGATTAAATTTAATGTTACTAGCAGCTAGTGATGATCCAACTAACCAATTTAATTGATTCCGTAGAAAGAACTTATCTTCCATTTATGTATTTAGATTTAGATAAATGAGTAAATATTTTAATGTTACCAAATTGAGTGTTAAATTGAATATAAATGGTTAAATTAATGATCTCACCAAAAATGAATTTCCAAACCATTCAAAGATTTTTTTTTAGTTCAACACCAGTAAGGATGAGGGATCGAACTATTGACATCTACGATGATAGTATATGCCTTTATCCAGAACTATTTTCGGATTGGCAAAACCATTCAAAGATGAACTAATATATCACTCAAAATTCAAAATTTAGCTATAAAAACATCCACCAGCCAAAACGTAAAGTGAAAGAGCCAGAGAAGAGAGCGTGGCTTAGTTTACATCAAATTTATTGGTTAAATTACAAGTTTAGTCCATTAACTTCAAGTTTGTATCAATTAGGTCCCTAAAATTTAACAAGTATCAAATAAGTTCCCCCATTTTTAATTTTTTATCGTATAGCTCCCGACAAATTCGATATTTTTAACATTAATAAATCTATTAGACATAAAATTGAATTTTATGTCTAATAAAACCCCAAACTTTTAATTTTATATCTCATAAATTAGGTAAAATTTTAAAAAATGTCAATTAAGTCCATGATCTATTAGATGTAAACTTGAAAGTTTAAAGTCTATAGTACACGAAAATAAAAGTTTTAGAGACTTATTAGACATATTTTAAAGTTTGAAT
>JAOANK020000066.1:1317835-1330801 GCA_026257165.2 Telfairia occidentalis | reverse complement strand
ATTTTCGGCCCAACTACCTTAATGGATTTACATTTATCGAGCCTAGTCCAATTTATTTTAAACTAATTTGGGCTTTTTAGCCAAATTGTCATTTGATCTTGGGCCGCATCCTAATTTTAATTTGGTCCGACCGATTGGTGTTACCAGCTACTAAAGGGACACGTGGCGTCTTTTGATTTGCCAAAATTTATCATTCAACAGTATTGAAAAAGTGTTCTAACTAAAAAAAAATTTGATTCAAAAGTGATCAAAATACTCACTATAAACAGATTAAATTATAAATTTAGCCCTTATTATTTCACTATCAATTTTGTATTTAATATATATCCAATCTTTTAGTTTTTTTTTTTGTATTTAATAAGTCTTCCAAACTTTATGACTAATAAATCATCAATGGAATACATTTTATCATGCAGTAATTTATAAACACAAAATAGAAAAGTTTAAGGATTTATTAAATTTTTAAAAAGTTTATAAACCTACTAGTTACGACATTAAAAAATGTAGAGGCTTTTGTAGATTTTTTTAAGATTTCATAATTCATTAGACACAATCTTCAAAATTCAAAAGTAAATAACCAACTCGAGAATAGTTAAGACATATGTTATTGACAAAAAGGTCAGAAGTTCGAATTCTCACCTCTGTTCAACTTTAAAAAAAAAAAAACCTAAAATTTGTAATTTACCCTTGTAATAATCACAAAATGCATGTATTGGTTAATTCAATTTAAAAAAAAGTTTGCGTTTGTTGGGCCCAAAATGGTCATGACTGGGCCGGAGGCCCATGGGATAAAGGATTGGAAAAGCAAAGCCGAGACAAAGCGGAGGGAAGAAATTGGCGAACTGTCGAAGGGTCCTTGGTCGGACGGAGAAGCGTGGAATTTGCAGCGGCGACGGCGGAGAATGGACGGAGAAGAAGGAGGAGGGATAAGGCTGAGCAAAAGATTCTCCGACAAAGCCGGATCCGGCGAAGTCGATTACAAGACTAAGGCCGGCACCGCTTGGAGCCATTCCTATCTCAACCAGAAGCCATGGCATCCTCTCTCGTACCCCAATCAGCGCCGCAAATGGATCGCCGAGCAAAGTCACTCTCAGCGAGAGAAGCGCGCCGAAGAAGTTTCTCGCGAGGTTAATCATATGATTCGTTTCTGTTGTTTCGAACACACGAGATTTTTCTTCTTTGTCTTCTCCTCAATCGGTGTTTTTTATCTGTTTGCAGTATGCTCAAGAGCAGGAGTTCTTTCGCCAGACCGCTCTCGTCTCCAAGAAAGAGAAGGAAAAGGTTTGCCTAGCTGTTTTTTTCGCTTTCTGATGTTTCCTCTTTAAGCTGAAGCAAAATTTCATGTAGTGTTCTTATGAAGTAATTTTGGAGTTACATTGATTGATTGATGTTTGTCTCTTATCTCGTCATCATCTTTCCAGTCAGTTATGTTTCATTATCTTGATTGCTGGTTTCTTATGTAGCAAATTGGGAAGCTTTTTCTATGGTTCTTGGTTAGGTTTTTGTGAGAGTTGCTCTCTCATGTAAATTTCATATACATGTATCTTTCTCGTTCACCATAAAAAAAAATTGCGGGGAAAAAAAAAAGATCCCGCTGCTGACAGTTGCGATGCCAAAGTTGATCTTATTGGCGACGACGAGGACATAGAAGAAAATTTTCTCCCACCGTAGTTCTGTCTATTTCTTCTTCCATTCGACGACAGACTTCGTAGTTGTTTACGACAATAGATAGTGTACCGTAATTTTCCATCCATTTGTTACTTAACGATTTGTCGTGAATTGTTCCTATGCTTAATTTTTATGGAGAATTTATTATCTATACTGAGACCTTTTGTTTGATGATCAGTTGGAGATGATGAAAGCGGTTAGTTTTATGTATGTACGACCACCGGGTTACAATGCTGAAAGTGCAAAAGCTGCAGAGATTGCTGATGATAGGAAGAAACAAGAAAGTGATAACCCCTCTCAGGATCATCTGCCCAAGGATGGCTCTGCCAATGAAAGGTACTTCACCTAATTAATTACGTTCTTGTTCTGCCTATAGAGGTTGAAAAGGAATATTCAGTGAAGGAGCACGATGTGGAGTGCGTGTGTGTGTGTTTTTTTTCGCCTTGAAGCAAGCAAAATTTGTCTTCCTCTTGTAGGCACCCAGAGTCGTCGTCCTCTGTCAGTAGGGACCATGGTGAGAAGAAGAAACCAAGGCCAAAAGATGTTTTTGGGCGTGCTTTGCCAACCGAAGAAGAATTCGAAGTCTTAAAAAATGCACCTCGGTAAGTAGCTAGTGTGCACCAAGTTCATGAGAATAAGTGCCACCTTGAGTTTGTATATTGCAAACTCTTTCCTCATCGTTTTGATGAAATGAAATATTTAGTAGTCAGCATGAAAGCAATTTTATGAGTTACAGCTAACGCATTTGACTATGGTTCATTATTTTTGCTTAAAGAGGTGAAAATGCTATTGGTACTTTGTTCATCACTCTTTGACCTTAATAGTCTAGAATGTAGTTTTCAAGAACATCTGTAGTTAGCTTTGCAGCGGATTTCGTACACGATCAAAATTTCACATTAGTATATAGATTGGTTGTGGGACTTGTGCCTCCAAATGGACGTCTGCTTGGTGGGTTCTTATAGGTAAAGAATTAGATGATGCACGTTATATTCAAATAGTTTAAAAAGTAATCTATAAAATAGTCCTCACGCTTGTACATTATTATTGTGGTATGGAATTCCTGTGAATTGGGGGTTATGTAATCTAAATGTTATTCATATTTTGTTAGTTAAGTCCTGTACCTAAGGATTCTTTTTTCTTTGAGATTTATGGCTTTTTTTATTTGTTTGTTTGCAGGATGGACACAGGTGTTTTCGCAAGAGTAAAACCATTCGGGGTAGAAGTACGCAATGTAAAATGTGTAAGATGTGGGATTTATGGTCATCAAAGTGGTGACCGTGAATGTCCGTTGAAGGATGCGATAATGCCTAACGAAGAAAGTCGATTGAAAAGGGATGATCCCTTAACCACCATACTTGCCCATGCAGAGAACAGTGAGGCTAGTATTTTGATTTGTTCACAGTCCGAAACTAACCTTGCGTTATTACCTAGTCTAATATTGTTAATTTTTATACAACCGAGTCATTCGTTCTTTGCTTTCATGAACTGCCCCAAATATTTGTTGACATGTGCTTTCTTTTCCACATTATTTACAGCCTCTGAAGTGGGAATTGAAGCAGAAACCAGGAATTAGTCCTCCTCGTGGAGGGTTTAATCCTGATGATCCAAATCAGCAAATAGTTGCCGAGGACATATTTGATGAGTATGGAGGTAGATGCCTTTTTTACCATGACAATCTAGATTTTTTTTAGCTGTTAACTTATTGTTTCTCATCTAATTTGTAGGCTTTCTCAGTGGCGGCGGTATTGTCCCAGAATTACTGTCCAATTTTTCAAGAAAACCCAAGAAAAAGAAGTCTTCGAAGGAAAGCTCTCGGAAAAAGTTCCATTCACCACCTAGTAGAAAAGCAAAGGACATAGAAGACGACGAGAGAATATTGAAGAAGAAAAAGAAATCTAAAAGAAAGAAACAAATCAGTACTGAATCAAGTTCAGAAACCTCAGAGTCCAATAGGCGCGATAGAAGGAACAAGCACAAGACTTCCTATTCTTTGGACGATTCCGACTCCGAAATGCATCTTAGAACTAAAAAACAGAGAAGGAAGCATTTAAATACTTCTGATGTTTCCAACTTTGAGCACCACCATCATATTACTGATCGATATTGCCCTGAGTCAAGCCCATCTGATATTTCGGACTTTGAGAGGCATGATAAAGGGAGGAAACGCAAGGATTCTTATTCATGTAAAAAGCTGGAGTCTGGATTAGAACATAAATCAGGCAGAAAAAACCAGTCGCCATACTCTTCTGAAGATTCTGACTTTGAGAGGCATCGAAGAAGTGATAGAAGCAGATCCAAACACTCTTTGTCGAAAGGTCTCGGTTCGGATAGTCATCATTTAAGTAGCAAAATGAGACACAGGAGGTCTTATTCGTCTGATGATTCGGAAACGAACAGGCATCGTAGAAGTAAAGGCCGAAAGCACAACTACTCATCAGATGATTCCTATCAAGAGAAACATGATAGAGTAAACAAGAGAAAACATTAGTGGTGTATATTCAGAACCTAGGGGGACTCTGGAAATTTGACGTTAAAATGATAGTGAATATCAGTTTTGTTGTTCATCATTAACTTTGGTTGGTTCCAGCCGGAGGATTGATGTGTAACATAGATTTCAGAATGAGCAAAGATGGTGAAAGCCTTTCAAATTTCGTCGGAGCTTTAGCATTTCGAAGTAAGATGGCGTTGTTTATATTGTCAGGTAATATCTCTGAAATTTGAATTTAATCGATATCTGTTTCTTCAGGTAAGATGTTCTGTTCTATTTGATGATTGCGCTCAAAGAAAATTTCATTGGAGATATTAATTTGATTTAGCTCTAATAAATGAGAGTTATCTTAAAGTTGATTCGTTGAGTGATTACTATCAATCCATCCTGGGTTGGCCAATAAAGATTATAGTAAATTGTAAAAAATTTCAAGAGAATGAGTTCAAACCACGATGGCCAGTTTTCTTGGTACTCAAATATAGTAGGGTCGTATGATTTGTCGAACTGAGTGAATACATTTGCTAAACATGTCAAATATTTAAATTTCTACCACAAGAATCACCTAGAATTTAATACACGAACTTGTTACTAACGAAAATAATAAAAACTTAAATTGAAACATTTGAAAATTGGAGATTAAATTTAAAATTAAGGAAAAAAAGTGAGATAAGTGTGAAACTTAGAGATCAAATAGAAACTAAACTCAAAATTTATGAGTAAAAGTGTAACACTTTAAAATTTAAGGACTAAATGAAAACTAAATTCCAACTTTAGGTATCAAAAAAAATATATATATATATATATATTTTTTTAATTTTTTATGTAGCAAAAGTATATTGAGTTATAAAAAATCCACTGTTAGTCAGAAAGGGAGAGTTAAAAATCCTCATCTACTGGTCCCTAAACTATAAAAAGGATAAGTAAGACGGTTTAGATGGCACACTAAATAACTCTCTCAAGCACCAAAAACTATGTTTCCAGAGCTCAATCGACAAAGAACAGCATGAATATTTACAGTAGAGAGAGAGAGAGATTAAGAAACTTGATAACATTACAAATATATATGTTACCAAATTAACAAACTTCTACAACACATGAAATTCACTAATATAAGCCATCATACATGATAAACAGAACCTCAAAGTAGTCTTCTCTCCAAATAATGGATGCCACAGGATTGTTCAATCCAGCTCATTTCCAGTTCTGAATCAGCAGAACCTCAAAGTAGCTTCTAGCTCTGCCTCATCCGCACAGTTGTAACCCAACAAGTAAGCTCGAGCTGCCACAAATTATTATCTTAAATAATATGCATTTTTCTTTTTTTTTTCATTTCAAAACCAAAATAACAAATGTAAAAAAGATGGATAGTCTTTATAATTACCAAAACGGCCTGAACCCATGAATGGTTCTGCCTCATCGGTGACACCAGCTTGTTGCTGTTCCTGAAAGTTTGAAGGGATCAGAAATCAGTGGACACATAAAAGAAACATTTCACAAGTCTTCCACTGATTCACAGTACACGAAGGGTTCAGAAAAAAACATTACAATTTTAAAAATACTGAAATTATATATAAAAAGAAAACTATATACAGCAAAAGAGAGAGGGATCGGATTGAAAGATTATTGATGGAGGAATAGAGGGATTAATGATGGAGAGAGTTGATCGAAGGATCCAAGTTATTCATAGATAATGGGCCAAGAGTGTGTAGAAATTTTTGGCAAAAGAGAGAGAGTGAAAATGTAAGGGAGAACTCGTTGGCATGGAAAATGATAATCCTACACACTTATTGCACACATATTATCAATCCAAAACTGTTCAATATCAATTTTCAGGCTCAGAAAAATGCAAGCAGACGAGTCATAAAAGAACGATATCCATGTCAAAACCAAGCAATACAACTATACACGGGAGCAAGAGGTTGCCCCAAGGGCCAAGAGAAAAATTGGAGGAACAAAATCCTTTTTGGAAAATTAAGAATGAAAGGGAAAAAATGAACAAAACTAAAAAAATATATATGTTATTTCTCATCTAAACAAATAAACATCATAAAAATTGTATAAGGGAGGCATGCTTTCACTGCGAAAAGTAAAGGAAATCACTTGAAAGAAAATTCAGGAAAGATAATCAAATGTTTACTTTATGACTCCATTCTAGTTTCTACCCTCTTGGGGAAAAAAGCTATGCATAAGGTAACTCAAAATTCAGACATGAGGCTCAAAACATGATAAACTAAAGTGTTGAGAACATTGAATAACTAAATGTCTTAATCTAATAATCTAAATTCATTCTTGCAATGTTATTTTCTCCATCATTTCATATATCTACGTGTTGGACCATGTGAATCATACTAAGCCTCAAACAAACCCTCACGTGTTGAATCAAACTAATATTCAAGCCTAAATGTGAAGGGAAGTGCCAAAAATATGTTAAACTTAAATTCACGTTGACCTAATAGCTTAAGCCAGCTGGTAATTCAACACAAAGGAGCTTAAGTTACTAGCGTAGTCAACTGAGAACTTTAAAACAAACAAAAAAAATGTAGAGAAGCTTAATCTAGAGATGGCTATTGCAGTCAATAGAAGAACAGGTTATTAGAGGCCTTCAACTGACACAGAGTAAAAAAGCTGAAGAATCTCATCCACCTATCCAATCTGAACAAGTAATAGAATAAAACATAGCCCATTTACAGTCTCGCTCTATTTTCAGTAGGCATTCTCTGATAGAAAGGAAGATAGAAGACGAAATATAAGCACTAGTGATGTGTCTGTAAAATTGGAAGGAGGTTTGTACTCACAGTATCCGGTTCCATAGCATCTGGCAAAAGCAGATTATCAAAGCAGTGTCCGGATATTCTGCAGACAAGTTGTTCATCGTCGGGATCCATAATGACCTCTCTGCACGCATCATCACATACTAGGAAGAAAATATGCAACTCATCAATGACATGGGCACTACTAAAGCCACTGGGTAATGTATACAATAATCGAGTTTTGGTATAAAAGAAAAACTAATACCAAAAGAAATATCCTACCATGAACAAGTCCAGTCTTTTCACATACAAATGCATCTCCAATTTGGTAATATGAACATGTTTCTCCAGAGCAAGTGTGATCTATGACTATCTTGTCAGTCAAGCCCCTGCTGCTTTTCCAAGTTGATACTTGATCAGCCACAGTCCTATCTAGAATTATTTGGTCATCTTGCACCTGCACATGCTCAATAGTTTTTTTTTTCCAGAAAAATGAAATTAGTACTGATTAAGGAGGGTGATAGCCTAGGAATATAGAAACAGATCTTGGGTTCCAAGCAACCGTGCATGAAGCTTTATTCAACGCTATCTTTAAACATGAGAATAGAGAAACAGAAACTATATGGGTGATTCTTTAGCAAAGTTAAAAGCTTGAATGAAAATCAGATACCTGCGAAGGAAGAGGAGCTTGACTTCTTTTTGCTGCTTGCATTTGTATGTAGTACTCTTTAAACTCAGACGAGCAATCTCGAACCAGTTCGTTCATATCCTCTCCATCGCGCTAGGATGTCAGAAAAAATGGGTGATTAATAGTTCATCAGCAAGAGGAGAATTACATCAACTAATAGAACAGTCAGAGCCCATATTATGAAGCTCCACACTCCTCCCAGCTCACGAAGGATGATATGAGATTTAAGAGAATCAGTATAAAGCTCTTTCCACGAAAATGGAAAATACAAAAGGAAAAACCTGAATGTAAAGCATTTTCCAAGGACACTGGCGCAGCTTCTTGGTCGCGGGCAACAGACCCCATCTCAGACAATATCTGCACACAAGTTGTAGGCATAAGTGTCCATAGACACGAAGGAAATGGAATTTACTTTTCGCGTTCAGATCAAACACAGATGAAGGGATAAAAAAAAGGTGCCATTACTCACAATCTTCGCCATAAAGATTCATCAGACGCCACAGAATTTAAAAACCGACAAACCAGTGAGCAGGAAATCAGATCCTGCACAAAAATACGCATTTGGGTGAAAAGCGGAAATGTAGAGGGAGCATGCAAAGTAAAAAAAAAGCTCTTCACACTACCTCCGATGAGAGAAACTTGAGGATATGACGGAAGAGTTCCGGAGGAATTTTACTGAAAATTCCAGTCTCAATCCTCCCAGGAACAACGCCCTTAGATTGAGAGGACGCAGTATTGACGGAAGCTATCTCTCTTTGTTCATTAGGGTTACTCTGTTCGATTCGACTTCTTTTAGGTTTTGGTTCCTCCTCCGCGCTCCCCTCCTCCTACAAATATCCGCATTCAATTCATCACCATCCGACGTAATTCACCCTAAATCGGCATGAAAACGATAAAATTTGGAGGAAAAAACGAACATACTTGAACGATGCTCCTTAATTTTCTTAGATTCCAACCGATTCGACTCCACAAACAACATCGAAAGAAATAGAGAAATGGAGGAGATAGAAACCTTGTCGGAGACCTCGGAGAGGACCTCTGATTCGAGGAATTGAGCCAAGAACTCATCTTCTTCTTCATCTGGAATGGCCATATCACATCAACCGATGAGATTTTCGAACTCCTGCAACAATCAGATTGTAAATAGGCCGAAAAATAATCTCAGTTCGCCGGTGACCGGAGCTGGCAGCCGGCAGTTCCGGCTTTCCTTAAGAATGACGACCGAATTCACAGGAACCATACCAGCTGTTGATTCTCCACAACTGCGCAACGCGAGCATCCTGCGGCCACTCTCTTCAAATTGGGCCGATGGCCCACATTTCGAGTTGGGCCGACTGACCCTTAAATTCGAGTTGGGCTAAAAGGCCTTACATTTCGAGTTGGGTTGAAGGGTCTATTGGGACCCTCGCCCTCTATAATGTAATACCATCACATTTCAGGAAGACCTTTTTTTTTCTTTCTCCAAAACATTGAGTTAAATATAATTTATATATTAAAAAAAATTGAAGAATAAAGTAATTTTAAATATATTACTAGAGAAAGGGTTGTCTCTCAAATATTAACCAATTGAATGAATGAGTATAGTTCAATTGGTTAAAGCATGAATTCAAATTTCTATCTCTACATATTTGTTGAAAACTAAAAAAAAATAAAAAATGAATCTGCACTTAGAAATTATAACATAATAAGTTGTTACTATATTAAATATGTGATAAGTTTTTTGTTGTTGTTGAGTTCAACACATTTATGGGTGGCAATTCAAAGCTCTCACCTTTTGATCGTAAGTATATACTTTAATGAGTTTAGTTCTATTCAAGGTGGCGACATTTTTTTATATGGTATAAATGGCAATGAATTAGATTTTTTTAGTACAACAATATGTGAGGGTGAGAATTTAAACTTTCAACCTTTTGGTCAAAAATACATACCTTAACTTATTTTCTATTTGATTAAGATTGTATTAAAGTGTAGAACCAAGTAAAAAATAAGATAAAATAAATATATCTTTAGATGAATAAAATATAGTTTAAATATAATAGTGAAATTTGATTAGACCATGAAAACAATTTAAAAGTAAGATATAACTTAAGTTACTTTGCCAAATCGACCATATAGATCGATTAGTCAAGACATATACCATCGATCAAATAATTAGAATCACAAGCTTGAACCCATCTTCACATGTCGAAACAACCAAAAAAAAAGGTTTACTTTTGAAATTGCAGAAATCTGGATCAAATTCCAAGTTCTAATTTAACGAATAAAATTTAAGCTCAAAATAAAAATGGTGGCTGAGTTCTTGGTCAAAGTTGGCCGAGAGTGGCAGCTAAATTACAATAATTTATTTCGTTCATTCTTTCTCTCTCACTTGCGGATCGCAAAGTTAAGAGATCTGCTGTCTGCTACCAAGTCCCAACTGACCTTAAAAAAAAGGAAAAGAAAAATTGCTCCCATTTTGGGCCTTTTTCAATGGCAGCCTCAGAGGGAGACAAACAGAGAGAGTTGACTTTCCCAAGTTTGGCCACAGAAATGGTTCACTGATCCGAATACACAGAGTTCACTAAATTCCCAAAACTCCCATCTCTTTCACTCTTCCTGTTCTCTTCTGAGAGCTGCAGCTTTTAGAGGAGGAACTGAGAGCGATGGCGATGATTTAGGCGAATTTGGGGACGAATTTGTTGTTGTTGTTGGGTATTGATTAGAGTTACAGAATCAAAGATTTGAAGGGTTTGGGGGAAAATGGGGTGGGGAAATGGGTGTCAAGACGCGGCCAATTCAAGGCCTCTGTTCTTGGTGATCTACGCGACGGTTATTGCTGGCATAGTGTTTTCGTCGCTGTATGTATTCTCGGCTGTTTATTCGTCTTCCACCTCTGTTTCTGATTCCAGCTCCTCCTGGTTTTCATCCCCTGCTTATGATTTCTCCAGTACGTCTTCTGTTTATCTCTTGTTATAGTATGAATAGACTTGGATATGATCCTCTCATGTCATTGGGATTTCGTAGTAGATTGTGATTGTTGATGTATAGAATTTGAGCTGATTTAGTTGCTCCATTTCACTGCATTCCGTTGTTGGACTTTTTGTTGCACCCGGTTGAAGCCAAGTCTTGTTTTAGTGATGTTTTGAGTCATTTTTTTTAGTTATGAACAACTATGGTGCGATTGAAAATTGCTATTCTCTTGCCACTATTTCCTCTAAGAGCTCGTAGGTTCAAATCCCTCTACCCCACAATTGATGTAATTTTCTCAAAAAATTGCTACTCTCTTTGACATCTTGATAAAACCCTTCTCACCACAAGCCTCCAAATTCTAGATATTGTGCAGGGAACCTACATTGTTGGAGTTCCAAATGACAAAAAATTTTGGTCCTTGGCTATTGTGAGGAAAATTTGGTTTTTGTTTCATTCTGAAACTGAACTTTCAATGTATTGTTTGTTCCTCATTGAATTATGGCACTGGCTAATTAGTTGTATCCCATACTATGTTCTGAAGATTGATTTCCTTACCCCAATCCTAGTTCCGCAATAAATCTCCCTTGTTGGTTGTCCATTTCCAATCAGGAAACATATTATAGGGTCATGATGCAAGTTTTTTTTTCTTATCCTATGTGCACCCCCTATATTCTTAGTTTTATCATAAATCGACACTTGTGGGTATTCGTTTGTGACTTACCTCTTTCTCTCTCTCTAGATTCCAATTCAACTCTTATCAAGGATCAAAGGGCAAATATATCGCAACCAAGTACAGCACCTACTCCAGATTTCCGCAGCACAGATCTTCAGAACAAGGGGGAAAGACCAATTTGGGAAGCTCCAGACACCAAAAATATGCCATCTTTGGAGACTTTTCGTCTAAGCAAGGAACTTGTACAGCGAAGGGCAAAAGATAACATAATAATAGTGACATTTGGTAACTATGCATTTATGGATTTTATCCTTGGTTGGGTTAAGCATTTGACAGATCTTGGTCTTTCTAATCTTCTTGTTGGTAAGCTACTGAATCCTTCCTAATATCATTTTTAGTTGCAACCTGTTATTGAATTAATTATTCTCCCTTCCTTAGAATAGGAATGTGTGTGTACTCTTCATTACTTTGAAAATATGTTTAGGAAGCTTGGCTGATTATTTCAGGTGCAATGGACACCAAACTGTTGGAAGCTTTATATTGGAAAGGCATTCCAGTTTTTGACATGGGAAGCCATATGAGCACAGTTGATGTTGGCTGGGGGTCCCCTACATTTCATAAGATGGGAAGAGAAAAAGTGATTCTCATAGACTCAGTCCTTCCATATGGTGTCGAGTTGTTGATGTGCGATACAGACATGGTTTGGCTAAAGGTACTTTTTGGAATTCTTATTTGGCTGTTTCTTCACCATCGAGCTACTTCTAAGTTTTGGCCTGACATTGGTACTAACAATGTTGATAATCTATTCACTCATAATTGTGGCAAACTTGTTTTACTAAGTGAGTATATTCTGCTCTGGCACTTCGATAGAGACTGCCAGATCTCCATACTATAACAAGACGTACTCAACATGTCAAAGCGTTTCCAATTTGTTTAGCTTATTGAAGTTGTTCAATTAATATTAGAAAGAAAACAATCTTTTATCATATTTTTTTATTATTCAAAGGTAGGTTTGGAGATCTTGGAGCCTGAGGGAGGTTTTTTGGGACTTCAAGAGTTGAAATTTCTATGGAAAATAATATTCACTGAGTTATATACGGTTACAATCCCCATGACAGTTTTGAGAAAAAGTTATTGAGATTTTTTTAACCAGAATATTAGTTCAGGAAAAACAACAGAAGTCCCTGGATCGCCCAGTAAAATTGCAGAAGAAAAGCAAAATAAAAACTGCAATCCTCATGGCACATACAGTTTCATTATTTGTTTTCAATTGGAAAAATATTTCGTAGATTGATTTCTTTTAATGTTACTATTGGGAAAATAGTTACCTCATAAGTCATTTCATGTAACAGAATCCACTCCCATATCTTGCTCGTTACCCTGAAGCAGATGTCTTAACTTCCAGTGATCAGGTTGTACCAACAGTGGTCGATGACAGGCTGGATATATGGGACCGAGGTGAAGTATCAAATATTTTCCATTCTTCCATGGCATTGGTTTAAAATCACTTCTTGGCTTTTCCTGGAAGTAAAAAAAAAAAAACTGTGGAAGCATGAGTTTTTAATACTTTTAGAGCATGCCCCTTTGATCCATGATTGGTTGAATCGTGCTTAATTTTCGGAATTTTTTGCATGACGACGTACTTTAAATTCCTCTTTAGAGGGTTGAAGGTAGTTGGCACTATTTGGATTAGGGATAACTTGACTGGTCATTGATGTCTTCCTATGCTAACAGGATATTGTTTTGTGCA
>JAOANK020000066.1:1305397-1315563 GCA_026257165.2 Telfairia occidentalis | reverse complement strand
TAGAAAAGATTTTTAAGTTATTAAAGCTGTGTTTGATTAGTGATCTGAAAACAAAAATTTGAAAACTAGGGATGCAGTGGAAAACAGGGTTGTACTTCGTGTTTTCAATATTTTTGAATTTATGTTTGATAGCATATTTGATCTCAATTTAAAAAGCTCCTTCAAATGTGCTTGGTAATATATTTATAAACAATAACAATAGTTGTGGTTACCAACTAAATATTTATCAACTACCATTAATTAATTTATGAGCGTGTTTTTTGTTATAAATTTTGTATAATTATTATTTTACTATATTATATAATTTTATACATAATTTACTGCAAGTGTATGTACAATAGATTAAAACTACATTTCTGGATGTTCTTGCCCTTGCAGCTACTTAAGAAATTTAAAGTCTGTAATTTGTTCATTTTGTCTCACTTGTGAATTCTAGATCATGCCTCCACTGTGGTGCCGGTTAGATCGGCTATGGTTTGGGCATCCTGGAATTCTGCAGGGCTCTGTGACTCGACAGCCTTTTATTTGCCCGTTGGACCACGTTTTTGAGGTACCTCAAAAATTTTCAAATGAACTGAAATAGTCTACTTCTGCTGCTAATTCTATAAGTAAGTCTATTAGTATTGTGAAATGAGGACTTTAACTTTTATAGGATCTGCAGGCTTACTAAGATTTAGATGGGAATAATATCATGTTCAACTAATCTACCACACAGAAACAGACATTCAACAAACAAATTGAATTAAAGTTATGTCACAATCACAAAGTTTAAGGCTTTAACCTGTCTGGTGAACTTCAAATGTGGTGCTGAACCTTTTTTTGTTTTGGAAGTTGATTGGAAACTGGAGACGTCTGGTTGAAATAATAAGTAAAATAATGATTAGATGCTTATTATCTTGAATATATGCCATGTTGAACCCAAATTATCCTCATTTTTTTTAAAACTTCCAACCTCTTTACCTGATCATTTGAGCTAGTTTCTACAAATATTTTCACATACTCATATGCTTCCTAGAGTTGTAAATCTTTTTAAGTGCCTCCAGGCTCTTTCTCCCACCCCCTTTGACCAATGCAAAATCAAGTCAACCTAGTGTCCAAGGTTGCACTGATGGATGTAAATTATCATCATAAGCATAATCCATGTGTTTATGTGTGCGTAAAAAAGTTCTTCGAGTTTTTCATTTTCTTCATTTATACGGCAAGGCTTGCATTTTCTGTGACATATGAATTGAAGATAAGATACTTGTTAAACACCGATGCGCAATATTTTCTGTTCATTTTTATGCCAAGCAGGTCAATGTGATGTTAAAAGAATTACCAGAGGATGAATTTGGTCCTGGAATCAACTTTAGAGAGTATTCTTTCTTGGACAATCCATTACTCCCAAAACAGGTTAAGTAACTACTGTACTTGTAATAGATACTGTTACTTTTTCTTAATTAATAGTATTTGCTGAGGAACTTCTCCCTTGTTAATATGTCTTTAGGTGAAAGAATCATGGCTTGATGTTCAGCTTTGTAAACAAGAAAGTGAAGGTTGTACTGTATCAAATGATACTGTTCTACCAGGTGTCCTCAAATTTCCTAAAGGCAGCAATGAAGACACGGTAATCGCCGTTTTTGGCATATGAACTTTTTTAATGCTCGAAGTTCACCGTAATCAAAAAGATTTTAGTCATCTAGTAAATGAAGATTGTATTATACGACTCGGATAAATAGGCATCTTATACTTTCAACAATTTTCTTGGAGTTGCAAAACAATGGGACAGCAGGCTGAGATTGAAAAGGATATTAGTGCAACATTCAGTAGATAGGCCCACAGATCATAGATTTTAGTGCAGCTTTGGAATAGGTTGTTTATGTCTGGTAGATCTTTTGGGAAATTTGTGAAGACACTAACCCCTTGCAAAATGAGAAAATGAAGAACTCTTCCTAAAAAGTTCAGATTTATTAGAATTTTGCAAGGTCTGTTGTCAAAAATTGATTGATATGCTATATATTATGTCGTTAAATAAAAATTATTAAGAAAAAGCATGAATCGGGATGCTCCCGATCGTGAATGTTGAACCGTTAAAATCACGGTTCTGGTTTGCTTCAGACATCTGTTTATGCATTATAGGAATCTCATTTTGCTTGATTAAGAAATCCATCTCTCCATTGAACTTTCTCTATTATATTTCATGTTTTTCTTGTAGTTCAAAGCAATATTTTCCTCATTCAAGGATGTCAAAGTTATCCAGTTCTCCACAATGCAAGATGCCTTCCCTGGTTTCTCTGATAAGGTAACAATAACGTACTCCTTTGATTCATTTGACTAACAAATAGATTTCATGTTTAATCTCATATGCTGTAATTATAATTTGATTAACAGAAAAGGGAAGAGAAATTCAGGAACCGTGTCAAGCGTTACGTTGGCATATGGTGTTGTGTGGAGAATGCAACCCCGGGCCACATATATTACGACGTGTACTGGGACGAGAAGCCTGATTGGAAACCGCACCCACCTCGAACGCCCGAGGAAGATCGACCTCCTATATAAGGGTCAATGGTGAGAGTTTTATTTAATCTCAAAGAATATCGAGACATCCAGGCCGTTGAGGATGTTCTATTTAGAGACTTGGTTGGGATCAAATGGCTGTTCGAGTACCCGTAGGCCATCTCTTTGGATGTCGAAATTGAGGCAACTTTTTACTTTTACTCTGTGTTCTAACGGATCACCGTAGGGCAAAAGAATACAGATAGATTTGATTTAGGTCCCACTCTTTCTGATAGATGAGCAAACTTGTTATTTATGTAAGATGGAAAAAGTTGTATCTGTAAGCTCACAAAGAAAGATGATTTGTGCTCTCTGGATGAGTGGAAATTTTGACTTTCTACACTCAAATAAAAGAGAAAGGAAGCAAAATGCACAACATTTGATAGATAGACCATCTGGTTTGCTGAACTTTTTTCTGGGGAGCTTTTTTGTTTTCCTTCGTAGACATTGAACGATTATTAAGAGACAACTACAAATTACATCGTAGCAATCATATTTAATATTTTTTTTCTTTTGCCAAGACAGGCTCTAACTTAAATGTATTGTTTCAACCTTTTTTGGGAATAAACTGATAAAATTATAAGTTCAATTCAAGAAAAATCTCCGTATGAAACAATTTTATTGATGTATGAAATTAAAAAAAAAGTGAACCCAAAATAAAGGCCAAAAAAACTCCTTGTTTTTACTCTTTTACCCTTGAGCATTAGGAATTTGTTTTTCACAATTAAGGAATAAGAGTACAACAATAGACCAAAAACTAGATGCAACAAAAGAGCATGGCGTTATATATATATATATATATTCCTTTTCTTATTCTTACAAAGTTTTGAGTAAGGACATTATTTAAAACAATCCAATCAATGTACCTAAAAATTTTTCTTATCATCCACTGCCATTTAGAATTTGAACATACGAAAAAATCAATAACGCATCTAAATGATCATCACACCGACATCACATGTTATGCATCTTTTTTCCCTAATTGGCAAGTTATAATGAAATCAACAAGAATATTACGAAGAAACCAATAGAACTAAAGATGTCAGGGATAAAAATGCTAAAATATGATAATTTGAAAAACAAGATTGAGATGAAAAAATAAATAAACAACGCACAAACCTCCTAATGTAATAAAATCTCAACTCATTTCCTTTTAACATAAGTGAAAGAAATTGCCGCATTACAATATCTAAAATGTGCAAGTACTATTTGTTCCTCACATGTTTGGAAATCTAATGAAATACAATTTAAGGAGCAGGAGGAGAAAAAGTGAACGAACAAGAACATTCAGATTTGCCTCCTTATGATGGCTGGAGAAAACTGTTGAATTGCAACAAGCAGGTCATAAGAGAAATATACTACATGAAGAATCAAGAAGGTGCATGCCCTGCTTTAAATTAAAGCAATAAGCCAAAACACAGATTCCACAAAACGAAAACAACCTCCCCTTTTGCACCTCTTTTCAAGACGGAGATTCGACGATTTGGCTTTCGAAGTGCCGTCTATAAGTAGAAAACCCAGCATCTGCAACCAAACATAAGAAGACTACCAATTATTGTAAAGGAAAAAGAAAGAGGGTAAGTGGAAAGAACTTGTGGAAGAGGAACGAAGAACTACACCTACAAAATACTTAATCATCCAAATAATAGTAGGAACCAGCTGACTTTTGCTCCCGATCCTTCGCTGAGTCGACCTTGTTAATTCTTGGCCTGTAATTTGTTGGATCTCTTCTGAACGTAATATCGAGATGCTGCAATCGATTAAAATAAGACTCATCAATGACTACAACTAGATTCAGTCATTCAGAGTAACTTCCCCCATCATTTTTACCAAGTTGACACCATAGCGTATGCTTTGTCTCTCACTCTCTCATGAGATAGAATAATAAGCCAAAAAGAAAGAATGCGAATCAAGGATAGAAGTAGCATGTCTTACAGATAAGAAGAGATTCATTCCAGTCAACAACGACTGAGGACAGTTAGCAGTACAATCAACTGATGGCTGACCCTCATAAACGATAACTCGATCTGCTAGATAAGTTGCCATGATAAAATCGTGTTCGACCACAAAGGCAGTCTTTTTTGCATGAAGAATAAACCTCTTAATCACTTTTGAAGCAACAATACGCTGCTCAGAGTCAAGGTAAGCACTCGGTTCATCAATCAGATAGATATCTGCAGGCTGCAAGCATTAGAACAAAATAATTATATTAATCATCTCCCTGTAAGACATAATCTTACGTTACTCACGATTAAATATTAGTTAAAAAACAAAAAAAAATTCCTTAGCAAGTCCAACACATAATTTTCCCCCTGAAAAATCTTTATGCTCATGCGTATGCATAGGTCATAGATGAAACTAAACTGCTAGTACAGCTTGCTGAGGATATTAGATGAAAAAGATTTTATTTGACAGGAACACTAAAGTTACAAGGTAAATGTACCTTTCCAAGGCAAAGGCACAACGCAACTCTCTGCAACTCTCCTCCAGAAAGATTCACAACTTCCTGGTCCATTAATTGTTCAATAAGCAAAGGCTTCATTACATCTGAAACAAATTGCGGATGCATATAGGAATCCCTTATTTTCTGATGTAGCAAATGCCTGACAGTGGATGGAAATTTAGGACTGATCTTCTGAGGTTTGTAAGAAACGTTGAACTCAGGAATCTCAATATCAGAACCTTCAACTGTGTCAGGTTTCAACAAACCAGCCTGCAAATGAATCAGGGGTGGGATAAATACTTAGGAAGCAAAAGATATGTATTCCTTGGACACTTTATACTAAAAAAATTGAGTAATAAGTAATGGAACGACCAAATACCAGCATACGAATAAACGTTGTCTTCCCTGTTCCATTCTCACCAAGCATCACAATAATCTGAGAATCAGTAAATTCACCCTCTACCACACGAAGCCTGAAATTTCCCTGAGTTTTAGTCATGGTTGGGTATTTATATCGTGCATATGTTTCAATTTCCTCCGCACTTTCCTGAGGAGTCTCAGCAACCTACAAAAAGAAAAAAGTAAGGATAAATTGTAATGACATCAATATATCTGGAGATGAAGGTCAGCAGAATCACCACCTTGAAGGTAAGAGATTCATCTCTAAACCGTAGATTTTCTGTGGGAACAAATCCAGCCAAGAAGATGTTGATTCCTTCTCTAACCGAGAAGGGAAGTGTCACAACTCCATATGCACCCGGTTTCCCATAAAGACAGCAAATGAAATCAGACAAGTAATCCAGGACACTAAGATCATGCTCCACAACAATTACATAGCTGCAAGAGGATGCATAAACACCATCAAACTAACTTAAGAGAAATAATTAAGCAGAAATAAAAATGCTAGAAATATAATAAAAAGAGAGGAAAAAAAGATACCTATTGGGCCTGAGCAAAGATCGAATCACTTGAGCAGCTTTAAGTCTCTGTTTAACATCAAGGTAACTTGAGGGTTCATCAAACATATAGATCTCTGCATTCTGTATGGCAACAACAGCAATGGCAAATCTTTGAAGTTCTCCACCAGACAGATCACCAACATTGCGATCTATAACCTGATTAAGTTCAAGATCATTACAGAGCTCTTCCTTCATATTCCTCTCATCTTTTTGCTCTAGCACCTGACCAACATTCCCTTGAACTGCCTTTGGAATGTGATCAACATATTGGGGCTTTATGATTGCCTAACATAAAAGAAAAAATGGATCATTATTAATGACTAGTAAAAATTATCAACATATCAACCAGCCATAGTAGATTCAAAAAATAAACCAAATTACATCACCCATTCCATGCATAAGCCAATACACGTAGCAAAGCTTGGAATGGGTCTCGGTAATCCCATTGGCTTTCGTTACCTTGTCATTTTTCATTAATTCAGAAAAAGTTTATTCGTACCAAAATAAAATATATATATATAAGTGCAGCAAACAGAAATAAGTATTATTGAGTGATTTTGATGTCAAAAACTAAAATATTTAACCACTTCCATTTTGGTCAAGCATGGTACAACTTCCCTCCTTGAAAATCTTCAGTTATTTGTACGTAATCAACACAGGAATTACAGGGTGTCTAAAGCATGCAAGATGATTGTGGACCAAAAGAGACGTCAAAATGAACACCATGAAATCTTCATAGACGGAAGGAAATAGTCACTAAAGTAGAGCATTATAAGTAATCTTATTTTATTCAGAAAGGGGGAGTTGGCATCACAACATTATAAACCCTATTTAAGAATCACAAGGACTTGTCAACACAAGCAGGATGCAATGAGGACACATATTAAGTTCGATCAGTATTCCAACTTTCTGTAGTAGTTTGTTTTCCAAATGAAATGAGTGGCGTGAAAGTAAGATAATTATTTTATACATTTATTTATAGACAGGAATAGAAGAATTCCTGCATTGTAATTTGTACCAATTAACATTCGCTAGCTAAACTATTTTCTGAAAAACATGGAAATGATATGACGGAAAACTTAAGATAGTAAAGCATTTCAACATTACCTTTAGGTTATCTTCGAGGATACGTGTAAAATAATTCTGCAACTCAGATCCTCGAAAGTATGTCAATATCTCCTGCCAATCTGGAGGGTTCTGGAAATATGAATGCAAAGAGTGTGAGCTATATCACACAACAAAGTAAAGCACACGACGCAATCAAGAATTTTACATTGAAGCGACCAAGATTTGGTTTCAGTTTTCCAGCCAAGACTTTCAGTGCAGTGGACTTTCCAATACCATTGGTTCCAACTAAACCAAGAACTTGCCCTGGACGAGGAACTGGTAACCTGCAACCGGATTGCACTTCAATTTCCAACCAAATAAAAACAAATTTATAACTTATAACAAGCTTGGTAAGAAAATAACCTGTGCAATTTGAAGGTGTTAGGGCCATATCGATGTGTTGTATCTTTATCCAAATCCTTTGGCAGATTGATGATTTGAATTGCTTCAAACGGGCATTTCTGTATCAGTATCATTTGACCAAAACAACTCAACTGGTCAATTACAATTACTCATTTAGACATCACGAGAATTCTATACTAATTGATTCACACACACCACAACTTGAACAAACCTTGACACATATACCACATCCAATACATAATTCTTCTGAGATGAAAGCGATCTTAGAGGCTGGGGTAACCTCAATACACAGTTTACCTGCAAAGAGATTAAAAATTAATGAAGTAGCAAATAAATCAATCTAAATCAAGAAAATTTTTGCATGAATTAATTTTTATAGGCTAAACATATTTTCATATAGATAATGATATAATATAAAGGAGTTGTTCGTAATTAATATCAGCTCATCATTCATAAGGCTAAACATATTTATCAGACATTAGTAAGAGATTTACAAAATTGAACTCTCGGGAGAAGAAAAAATAATCAACCCCAGAAACGATAAACAGCCCATAAAAAACGGTAACCAATTAAATAATAACAACAGAGCTACCGAATCTGGCTCTAAGCTTGGGTGTAGAATTACAATCGCAATCGGCATGAATAACAAACTCAAGTCTAATTCACTGTGTGGTTCAGGGACTGTCTTGAAAAAGCAAATTCTACATTTTGCAATACAAATATATATCTACAAATTAGTTGAATTAGAACTCTCTGGCTCGGCAAAAGCCTTAATCATATTTAGTGTTATAAAAGACAGTAACACAAGAATCAACAACCCTGCTAGAACAACATTAGCATCAGTCCAGTTGAGAGCTAATTCTCAATATGTATCTGCCAGTAGAACAAATCAAACAACATGAAAATCACGACGTGAAAATCTACACAACAATCATAGATTGATTCTCAGTTACAAAAGAATAAGAACAAAGAAAACATAAAATACCAGTCTTAACAACGGGACAACTCTTCTTGCATTCCTGACGGCACTTTTTAGGCTTGCACCTATCGGAACTCACTATAGCTATACGCGTTAATCGATCCGCCATCTGATCACTGCGCAGAACTAAAGAAGCAATTAGATGCGCATAACCCAACAACAAAATTCCTGAAAAAAGCTTCGAAGCAAATCCAAATCAAAGCAATCTGAAGCAAACACAAAAGCTCACCAGAATTGGCGACTAGAAGTAGCGGACGATAATCAGATAGAAGAACAAGGAAGCAATCAAAGAACAACGTGCGTTGAGAACCAAATGAACAGAGAGGAGCAAGCGTTTGGCACACGCACAGCTCCAAGTAAGCTTTCTAGGGTTTTTTCAGATGCCTAAAGACCCGAATGGCGGTTATTTCGGGTCTCTTTTTTCTTCTTCTTCTTCTTTTTTTTTTTTTTTTTTTTTGGCTCCCAAGAGAGTACCAGATGGATGAGATGCCAAAAGGATAGAAGGAAAAAAGGTCGGAGCCACCCAGACTTAAACTGGGCCGGGCCCGGTAAAAAAAAATATTTAATCTACAAAAATATAAATAAAATAAAATAAGAGAAAATATATTTTCCTTTTCCCTTAATTTTGTATTTTAGTTTACATGTATTTCATTGTCTCAAAATGTCCGCTTTTTATTCTTGAGGTTTAAATTTACTTTACATTTGGTATAACTTTCATTGTAGAGTTTTCTATAAAAACTGTTTATAATATCGATAATTAATTGATACAAATTTTAGATATTTACCGGTAATTTAATATATTTTTTTATAGAATATCGATAGTGATTTATGTAAAAAATAAAAAATAAAAAATCATTTATTAGTATTATTATTATTTTTTGAAGTTATCAATAAAAAGTTTGGAGACTAACATGGTTATTTTTAAAAAGTTAAGAGACCAAAATGAACATTTTAAAAGTTTAATAACCAAAATAGAATAGAACTAAAAGTTTAAGGATCAAAATGAACATTTCAAAAGTTGAAGGACTATAATGAAACAAATTTGAAAGTTAAAGGACCAAACGGACTTCTGATAGAGCTGCTTTCGCCTCAGTAATTACCTATCAATAACTTAGAAACTTCAGCCAAATCGAGCATAGCTCAATTGGTTACAGCATATTTGTTCGACCAAAAGATTGTGGGTTTGAATTCTCACCTCTACATATTGTTTTAACTCTAAACTTATAATTTCATCAAATTAAACTTGAAACTTAAATAAATATTGCAATCTTAACCCTAAACTTGAATAAATGTCGCAATTTTTATCCTCTAATCAAGTTTTCCTCGTAAGATCATTAAAAACGTATTCATTGAATTATAAAACCATACAAAAACAACAAAATTGATACAATTTCAAAGAAAAATGACATTATAGCTAAATGTTGTTAAAATGTGTGAATTTTGGACAAACTATTGCATGGTTAACTTGTGCATCAATCAAACTTAATTTTGTACGATACTTTATTTTATTAAAATTAGTGAATTTTCGATAATTTCTACATTGCATTCTATAAAAATTAATTCGTGCATTAGTGAGAATTGAACAAATGATTAAAACTACAACACTTATCTAAATCAATGCTCTAATTTGATAAAATTAAAAGTAAATGATGTAAATTGACACAACTCGACAAGGGTGGTAAAAATTGATTTTTTTTTTTCCCCCCTTTATGTTTTTCTGAACAGATCACTTGAAATTTTAGCAAATTACAACATAGATAGAGAAAAACTAGAAAGCAGT
>JAOANK020000066.1:1279578-1305297 GCA_026257165.2 Telfairia occidentalis | reverse complement strand
CCCTTTATGTTTTTCTGAACAGATCACTTGAAATTTTAGCAAATTACAACATAGATAGAGAAAAACTAGAAAGCAGTGTATGTATTGCACAACATAGCAAAAAGGGGAATTTGAAGCTAATGTTGGTATGCAGAGGCTTCTCATGGTCCACCAAAACTTGAACTCATTATGCAAAAGGAGATGGTGGGAGAAGAATGTGAATTTGAAAATAGACATGTCCAAATACAACTTCGCTTACAAGAGAGAGAGAATAAAAAGCAAAAGATAAAGAAAGAACCTTCCCTTATTCAGCATTGTAATAAAATATATAACAGAATGGACTCATTTCTTGTGGGGGGGCAAAGAAAATAAGAAACAAAACATAACAACAATTAACAAACATCACGGCATTTTCTCGTTGCCTCTTCAGTTTTCCAAAACCCCATGTGTGCTGGAAATTTTTTTTGCCACTTTTCTCACTCGTCGTAGATTCGTAACGTCTGGAAATCCCAACAGTCTTCTACTCGTACAAAAACTCAACATTGTCTCTACTAGTACAAAAAGTAAAACTAATCTGGCAAATAAGTACATACCTGCACCGGATTTTAACAGCCCTCGAGGTTTATACACAGTTCGCTCCGGGTGCGTGCGCAGTTTCAGTTGCGTCGGTCTTTTGGATAATTGTAGTTTCCCATCACATAGCCAATCTGCTAGAAGACGATAATGCTCACAGATCATACATAAGTCTCGTTGGGGCCTTTCCTTGAAATTTCTCAGCCAAGTAAGTCTTTAAACAAGTTTGGATTCTGACTGGTAGGGTTCACACCCATCTGCCTCACGACTGCATCCTTCTCCAAGGATGCCTTCACGTTCGGGCCCTTGCTAAATTGTGCCAGATTTGAAATGATAGTTTCTCCCTGGCCCGTCTTCGCAGCTAATTTCGACAATCCAGAACTAAAATTCAAATCATCCTTGTTGGAGGATAGGAGATCCACAAGGTTGCTTCCTTGTCCACTCGTGGCTGTCCCAGAATATACTGCCATAAAATCTGGTGCTTTGTTGGGTTCAACAGCTTTAGGATTCCCGGTAGCCGAAACCTGGTTTTCATCAAGAAGCCCTTCCAACTGCTTAAATGGATCAATAGATGGTGCATTACTAGTGACTACCTGTTCGCCCAAGTCGAGGAGGTCAGGAGGAGGCGGTTGACTGCTTGCCTTTGGCGCAGAAACTTCCACAGATGCAACTGTTGTCTTAGCTGCATGAAGCTTATCGGCACCATGTGTCTTTGTAGCTTTATGGGTAGCAGAAGGTGCCCTTTTTTCGATTTTGGATGAACCCCCAAATAAGGAAGCAGCAAGCTTTTGTTTCTCTGAAGAAATCTCAGGTTCTGCAGTCCTTGAGTTATAAGACGTGGGTTTTGAGCTTACAGAACTAGTACCATCTACTTGTGAAACCCCATTTACTGCTTTCTGAGGAGTGGAAGTAGACACAGATGAACTAGGAGACGAGTACGTTGGCCTGCCCCACTTCTTCTGAACACCGTCAAGTCGTAACTTGACTTGAGATGAACCATCATCTGATACAGATAGATCCGAAGTAGACTGGTATATCTCCCTAGGATGGTATGGTTCAGGTACAGGAACCAGTTCAGCTGAGATTGCAGGCGAAATAGGAGGGACACTTGATGGCACTGGAGGCCTTGGAAGCTCATAAGCCTCAAACCTAAGGCCGTGCGACACAACTTCACGTTGGTCAAGACTTTTCACAGCATTAATGTCATCCATCCTAGATCGTTGACTCTCGGGAATGTAAGGTTGGGCACCATTTTCTAGTGACTGCTGCACATAATTGTTGAGGAATGAAAGATCTTTATCGACCTGAAAGGAGAATTGAAGTATGTTACTACTACAGCATAAAATCAAATTAAAAAAAAACTGTGGTAAGTTCATATTTTATCAGATTGTGAACATAGCAACAATAATCAGATGGAAAAGAATAGCATACATATATAAGTAACTATAGTTGACCTAAGAAC
Source organism: Telfairia occidentalis (assembly GCA_026257165.2). Taxonomy (NCBI): domain Eukaryota; kingdom Viridiplantae; phylum Streptophyta; class Magnoliopsida; order Cucurbitales; family Cucurbitaceae; genus Telfairia; species Telfairia occidentalis. The sequence goes on along the minus strand of JAOANK020000066.1, from coordinate 1,303,283 downwards.
TTCACTTAGAAAATACAGGAGAAGAAATGAACCAAAATAGAAAAATCCAAAACCAGTTTGACGTTTCAAAAGAAGACATGGACTGGCATTTCTTTTATGACCAGAAGGGAGAAGGAAATAAATAGTCTTGCAGTGAAAAATGTGACCTCAATATCTTCACAGCTTGCATCAGCTGGCATTATGTTCTCAACAGCTTGAACATCTAAACCTATGGTGGCCTGCAATTCATACGCACGTTGCTGCAAATCTGTTGAGTGGGATGCTGATAATTCTTCAATCAGAGATTGACACTGCAACCGGAGAAGAAACAATTTGAAATCCACCAATTCATAATAGATATTTATACTTATAAAAAAATGTAACACCCAATACAATCTGTCAAACGTAGTGAAGACAGGGGACGTTTAATGGAAATATTAGTGACATGCATCATCAGATGCGTGATATCAAGATTGGGATTTAAAAGAAGAAAGGAAAACTGAGAAGTGGAAGGGGAAAAGCACTGAAGTTATTAAACAGTAAACCAATTAACGCTTCCAAGTTCCACACACTGAATTCAACAACCAGCTCAAGTTGTAAATCCGCCAATCCATTTCAGAATAAAATAAAGAACAGCAAACATAAACGTCTTAAATTTACCTCAGGTAGCACGTCCACTTTTCTCCCCGACATCTTCTCAAATGCATGTACTTTCATGAGAGCTGTCACTGCATAAGCCTTCAAAGAGAACCACACCGTCACTTTAGAGTCAACGATAAGCTTCTTTTTCAAAGAAAGATCTTGGTAGGGGGCAGTGATTTCATTCATATGCAAAGGCCAAACCCCACGTACAGATAAAGCATCATTGAGAAAAAGAAAAAACTGAGGATCGTGAATCATGCAAAGCTCTATGTTCCAAAAATTAGCCCATGGGAAAATGATGGGTTCCCAACCGTTGGAAACAAGGCAATATAGCTACCCTAAAAAAAATGCAACACGTGTCAATTTATCACACTCTCAACATCTTCCATCATACAAGGAAATTCTTTGAGACTACTTAAGTGGTGATGATAGCTGACCAATATAATAGTTTCTCATTTGTCCATTCGAGCTCAGATTCCTAAAAAAATATCCCGGTCTTGTGCTTATAATACTCCAGAAGAATAAAAATTGCACTTCCTTTCATAAATCCATAGCACAACTTATCGGCATTTTAAGTACATTCTGGCCTCAGAACGGCAGTCAGCTGATAACAGGTTAGATAACAAAAATATTCGATTGGGACTACATCTGTACACGAACTGTTTTTACATCCATCCCAAGTAGATGACACCAATACCAAATCGTTCAATCAACCAGATTAAATTCCATTCAACATACTAGTGAAGAAAAGAGAAGAACGAAGGTGCAAAAAAATCTAAACTGGTGGTCCTTTCATATGCCCATTATACATTCAGTACTTGTTCATGTAACTTCACTGAATTTTAAATTAAAATTCAATTAACGATGTTTCCAAGGACAGTTTTTTTCCTGTCATCCATATTTTTAAAGTGTCTGTATCAAAAACTAAATATAATTCCTATAAATCATGAATCATTGAAACTGCATGTTATGTTTTATCGTGCAAAGTAACATTTTGTAAAAAAATAAAATAATAACTAAGTCATTTCCATTATTTTAAAATCCAATTAGAGCCCCACCCATTCTATTTAACATGTCTAAAAGAAGAAAATATAATGACACAATACAGTCAGAATGAACAGGAAGGTTAACCAACCACCTTAACCTCCCTATACCATCAAGGCCTTCGAGATTATAGTCATACCTTGACACTTTCATTATTTGAATATGCTTCAGCTACATCACAGAGCTTTCCAGCAATATATGAGGCAGAGTACTTTCCATCAGCAGTCCCATACTCCCCAAGAACCCAACAGATTACCTGAAATCAGAACTAACTCAAGATATTAAAAAAAGAGTGTTACTTTTGCAGTTCTTTAGATCCAATATTGGAGAATTTTACCTGAAGAAAAGCAGATGGAAGCTTGGGGTTCCCAATAATGCGCAAATATGACTCCACCTATGCATGGTAAAGAGTTTACTTTAGTAAAGAAACTAATGCGAAAAAGACAGATACTAAAGAAAGAATTCATTAGATTCAATTCCATAAATGCGATTCTTGTGGTTATATACGTTCACTTATAGCCAACACGTCCCATATAAAACATGGAGAATCAAAAATAAAGATGAGGAACATAAACAATATATATAATATAAATTTGGAGACTGGCTCTGCTGCAACCATTAACACAGACAAATGCTTCGTTCTATATCCTGGTACATAATGTATATAAAAAATAAATGAAGACAAAATAAATCGAGGAAGAAACAATGCACAGAAACAAAAGGATGTGTTGATTATCAATAAGTGGTCACAAAGAAAGCTTTTGGACTCCAAGGGCTTCCAGAGTGATTTTGAGAGGTGCTAAACCGTAATTGTAACTTAAAACACAAGTAATATAGTCACTGTTTTTTAAAAGCGTGAAGGGCACTGAGGCACAACAGCTCTCCAAAACTTACGCGTAAGGTTAAGAAACCTTTCGGGAGGCACACAATATAATTTTTTTAAAAAATATATATATATTAAAAAAATATAGTCTTATGAAGCATGAGGCTACCACATGATACACAAGTGCATACATGAAACTATTACATCATGCCTTTGATAACATTTTAGTAAACAAAATAACAGAGAGTGCTAATGAAGTCACATACCGCAGATGATCTTAGCTGGCTATCTACTGTATCACCCTCCTCTCCAAATCCTTCAGCAATCAACCGCATCAAATCATGAGCAACTTTAATATTCACCAAATCTCCAGCGTGCTCAAAAACTTTATTAATGGTCTGAAGAGGATTAAGGAATTTGACTAACACTAGAACAGTAGTAATAATTACTCAACAAACCAACAAGAATAAGATAACGCCTAGATACCTGAATGAACCACTGGTTATTGGGTGCAAATTCCTCTGCAAGTTTAACACATCTAGATGCAATATATGTCTTATAATGATGGTCAGTAATGCTTATCATATATTCAATCATGCGATTGACAATCACTTCCACATTGGAGGACTTGGTCATTGTATACAATAGTTCAAATGTTTTTCTCTTCAAAGTATCATCTGGATCCTGAGAAACAAACATCAAAACTCAAATATAATTCATAGAAGCACGCAAATAAATCAACCTTGCATACAAAGTTGTAGACAACATATTTTAATTAAAAGGGGATCAATTACATGTCATTCTGAATTATACCCAAGAAAGTCACTGCCACATAAATTAGATTCTTAGTTGCTTTACGAGACAAGCACACTTGTCCTCTCACAACTTGCACTTTTAAATTTAACAATAAAAATACAAAAATTGGAATGCAGCTTAATCCATGTTCATACACAAACAAAAATGAACATGCATACACGTAAGGGCCATCTGCATACGTAAATCACATTATATCAAGGCTAACTACCTGAGAAAGAAGAAAATCACTCACCTCCATACAATCAATCACAGCCAGCTGATGTTGTTCGGCAATTTCTGGACTTAGCTTTATAAGTCGACCAAGTGCATCAATGCCCATATATTTCAGATTATGACTGTCACTCTGGCCACAAAATAGTGCAAAGTAAAGAGAGGTCAAAACCAAAGTTGATTAATATCACTAACAGAGTAACAATAGGCAAGGTAGTGAAATCAAACCTTTAAGAATCTAGAGATTACATCAGCAGCAGCTTCCAACATCTTAGGATTGGGGTAAATAGAAGAAACGCAACAAATACTTTGGTAAAGCACGGCATTTCCTATATTGCTCAAAGGGTCACACTTCTTAAATATATCCCCAACAACAGTATACATGTGTTCACTTGCTTGCTTGTCGCCAGCACCCAGTAGTGCAAGAATTTTCAATAATTTTATCTGCACAATTAAATTCACTTCAGTTGAAAGGAAAACAAAAGGTCACTGCAGAAGGAAAATTAGCAGCTAAGTAACCTTATCAAGCAGAGCGCACAAGAAACCTATAGGAGACTTTTGTTATTAGCGTTGCAGAAATGATCAGACCTGTATGAATGGAGCCGGCATCTGATGATAATCATAACTCTTCGGCAATCTGCGTTCAGCTACTTGTTTAAGAATGCTTACGCAGCTGACAACTAAATCTTTATAGGAGTTTACATCCGTGGTGATGAGATCAAAAAGTGGGCAAAGCGTGGCTCCCATGACTCCAGGATCGTTATCACACAGCCTCTGCAACCAAGAAAGAAAAAAAAAAAAGAAACCAACTTCTCACGTCACTGAAGTGCATAAAAACCAAAAACCAAGTATTGAACTTCGAACCCCACCTTTCGGAAATTGGAGATGAGATGCGATACGGAAGAGGGCGATTTCTGATGGAAGCGATGAAGAGCCATGATGGCCTTCTTTCTAACGGCCTCCTTTGAGTGTCCCAAAAGCTCAACGACCTGCGGTAACACTGCTGGAATGGTCTCCTCGTTAATAAGCCTGCACACCGCATTGAGAGCCGCACAGACGACGAGATAATTGTCAGACTTAAGGTCTTTCTGGATGGTATTAACAATGAGGATGATGAGGTCGTGATCCTCGTTGAGAAATAGGGTGACGGCCAAATAACCAGTGCGCTTCAGCAGGAGATTGTCGTCATGAGTCATCTTAACGGCATGGATGTAGCCGAATGAGGCATCGTGACCGAGCATCTCAACATACACGAGACGAATAATGTACTCCTTCATCTTGCGCTTGGGAATGTCGGGATCGGTGAGACGGCGTTTCAAAGTTTCCATCTCGTGGATGATAATTCGCTCCTCTTCGGCCTTGGATCTAGCCTCGCCGATTGATTTAATGAGATCCAGAAACTCCTTCGACTGCCCAAACCCTCCCTGAGAGCCCATGGCGAGCTCTCTGCCAATCGTCTTCAACTGCTCCATCTTCACACTTTCTAATTCCAATCCACAACCTTCGTCTCGGAGAAATCCACAGAAATTAACATAAAACTTCTAGGGTTTATGATTCAGAGAAAGCCACAGAATACTGAGCTTATCAATACTTCTGAAATTTAACAATTGAATCGGAAATGGAAAATTCCGGTATGAATGACCGCGCGGCAAACGCCGGGCGCCGCCGGATGTCGGAGAAGTAGATGGAGGTGATTCTTCACAGCTCTGTGATAAACAGATTTCTTCTTCCTAATTTGTCTTCTTCGTACGGTTGCGTGTGTTTTTCGTCAATTGAGATCGAAATTTCACAACCTTCTCACTGACGAACAAATTGAATTTTTTTTTTTTTAACGAAAGAAATTGATTATTTATTTATTAATTAATTATTTAGTTGAATGGACTCCACCAATCTGATAATATATATATAATATACTCTTTTTTTCGTTGAACAATATTTATGGGTATTTAGTTGAGCTAGTACTAAAAAAACGTTGAACTACATTTTTTTTTCAAATTTTTTTTTAGATTTACAAATGACATACATAAATTAAATAATCGAAAACTTGCAATTAATAGGGTCAATTTTAATTGAGCTGGTGATTTTCACTAGATTCCAGGGAATAAAACAAGCGATAAAGTGAAATCCCGTAATTTCAATTTTACAATCTCTTTTTTTAATTAAAAAACGAGTATCACGTGCGCGTGTGCTTGAGGTTGAGAATTTATTTTTTTTTTAGATTTTTTTCCCCGATTTAAATACTATTTGTTATCATTTTTAATTTGGTTAATTAGTATATTTTAAAGCATTTATTTTTACCTCCTCACTTTCGATAATAAAAATAAATAACAAATAGATAGACAAAATTAGCCCTCCTGTTGGTTTTTATTTCTTTTTTAGACGAGCTTTTATTATTTTATTTAAAACGTAGAAATGGATTTTACTAGACGAGTACATGTCCGTGAAGTAACCAATAAACAATAAAGCACCTCCTCTCTAACTAAAAATTCGACAAGCGAAAATTTTTCATCCTCCAAAGCTTGATAGACATTGCATTTCTAACAAGATAATCAACTATCATGTTGTTCGATCTGGATTTTACGAGTATTTGAAGCTACTTTGGGTTGGTTTTGCAAGTATAATTTTATTATTTTTATTTTTTTTGCGCCGTAAAATGATTAATATAAAACTAATGTCAACATGATTAAGATTAATCTTTTGTCTTATTAGAATAGAATGAGTTTTGTGTATATTTTAGAGACAAAAATATAACATTAGGAGGTAGAAACTAAGATACAAGATGATTTTAAAAATTAAGTGGCAAATGTCCTTCTTCACATGTCAAATCAAAATTGGTTAACACATAATTCTATGACCAAAATTTTGTGAGTTTGAATCCCCCGCCACATATTGTTGAATTCAATAAAAAAAAAATGTTCTTACTACATGTGGATGCAACAGTCAATGTCTTCAAAATTGGATGGGGTCCTCCTTTGATGAGTATTCAAATAACCAAATTTATTCTACATGAATATGATGTTTGAAAAAAATTTAGATGTATTTTGGTCTATTTAGTTAGGTATGTGTAATAATGTAGCATTACAAAACCAATCATACATTAAACATGTGTTGTTTGTAGTCTCAAATTATAAGCTTGAGAATATGTATAAATTACGTACTTACAAAATTCATCTCTATGATACTAGGAAGTCACAAATTTACAAATTAAATACTTCTTATAATACCTTAGATATATATTTTTTTTAGTTCAATAATTGGAGTTTGAGAATTGAACTATCAACTTTTGCAATGGTAGTAGATGCACGAATTTAGATTGTATATATCAAAACTTGTTAAATTAATAAGTCAATCATATATCGAACAATCATATGAAGAGTACTTTAAGTTAGCTATAAATTTTTACAAATATATATATATATATATATATTTTTATAGCGTTTAGTTTTTTTTTTTTCAACTGTTTTTAAGATATTTTAGAATTTGTAGGGTTTTCAGTTTTTTTATGGTTTTTTTTTAGTTGAGTGAATTATAAAATTTAGGTATGGTACAAATTTGATAGGATTAGAAGAAATAAAAAGAAATTATAATTAAATTTTGTGTTGAAATTTATTAGTTGTAACAAAATAACTTTCAAGTTAATCTAAATTGAAAGTTATAAGTTTATGAAGATTTTTATATTGTTGTGTTTTTTAATTAGTGAGTAAATTAATGAAAATGATATAAATGATAAAAACTACAATATTTATCTAAGTTTAGTCAATTTTAATGAAATTAAAAATTAACATAATTGGGCGAATTTAGAGGTGAAAGTTTATTTATTTTTTTCTAAAATAAATATATATTATATTAAAATTCATATTTATATTTATACTATATTAAAAAGGGTCATGGATGAGAATTTTTATTTTCTAATTTTGCCATCAACTTTTTAGTAAATGTCTATTTTGTCTTTCAAATTCTTACGGGACATGATGTTCGAGTTGATGTGTATATTGAAATATGTATGTATAGACACGTCATTTCACACAAAGTCAGCACTTATAAAATTAAACTGTTCGGGTTGACGTATTTGTTGAGGTGTGTCTAGACAGATAGACATACATTTTCACACAAGGTCAACTCAAATAGAGTACAATTATTTGGTTTGACATGTCTATACAAATAGACATATCATTTCACACAAAATCAATTTTAACGCTTGTGTATTTAAAAATTATTTTGAAAATACACACTCATTTTGCCATTTAAATTTGTTTAAAACATAACTGTTCGAGTTAAGTTGTCCGTACAAACAAATACGTCATTTCACATGTAATCATTATAATATTTTACATTACTCAATTTATTTATAATTTTTATTGAAAAATACAATTTTAATAAATAGTATATAATGGTTAGAAAAGTTAATAATCATGTTTATTTTTTATCTTTACATTCAAGTGAATAATGTCAACAATAACATTTATTCTAAATTAATATATTTTCTTGTCAATTAATAAGTGTTTTGCATATCGATCTCAATAATAAAAAAGATTATTGCTTTTTATTAGAACTACCCGATAATTAAAATTATATATTCCACGTACTTTGTAGCTAGTAAATAAAAACGAAAAGATTAAGGCGAGGATGATCTGGATTTACGCTGACTTGGTCCACAACTCGAAAGCTATATAAGTTGCCCTCGACCTTCTATTTCACACACCGGCGTATTCCTCAGGAGTCGAAGCAGAGCTCGTCTGCGAGGCACCGTTGACTGTTTCGCTGATTCCAAGGCTGCGACATTACGCTTCCGAAGAAGCAGATTCTCGTCTCTTTGAAGATTATTTGGAAGAGCATGGGAAAAGAGCCATTGATCTCAGCGTCTCAATCTCTACAGCGTCGCCGGAGGGAAGAATGAAGGAGTTTGAAAGAGACGACGATCTTCAGACGCTCTCCAGGTATTTTTCAAAATTCGACTGCGATTTTATTCTGTCCTCGATCATTTTCCTGTTCATGGTGCGAAGTGTGGGAGATCGGACGATGGAGGGGATTCGGGAGAGCATAAATGCGGGATGGAGAAGCCGGTGTTCGAAATTACACGGACGAGGATTGGCGATCGAGAACTGAAGAATTCCAGTGGAAAAATGATGGAGATTGTAAATGACGGTCTTCAGGTTTGTGTTAGAGATCGATTCTTCTTCAGTAAATGGCCTGAAGCTTCTAAGGGCACAAATGCTGGAAGGAGAAAGCCATTGATCGGTTATGAGATAGAGGAGGATTGGCGAGAACTGGAGAATTCTAGCGAAAGAAGGATGGTGGACGTGGAGTTCGTAAACGACTGTCTTCAGGTACGCGTCACGTCTCAGAGATTGCTATTTTATTTCCATGGCCGATTTTTGTTCACTTAATTCCAATGCTTAAGCGGCTGAAACGTCTCAATTAGGGCACAGATGTTGGAAGGGAAATGCTAGTGGTTGGATTGAGACGAAGGAGGATTGGTAAACGAGACGGTCTCCAGGTGTGTGTACGGCAATTTCTTATTCAGTTTATGATCTGAAGCTTTTTAGGGCACAAATGGTTCAAGACGAAGGAAGATTGGTGAGAATTGAAGAACTGTAGTGAAAAAAATGGAGGCGGCCGCGTTCTTTCAGCTTCTGTAAACGACGGTCTGCACTCTTCAGGGGAGAAGGAGACTCACACGAATAGTTGAATCTATACGAAGTGAAGTTACATTATATCAATGTTTTATGTAAAATTCTACACAAAATTTTTTTGTGGTGAGGAACATGAATTTCATGTCAAATTCAGGAACTTTAATGAAGTATTTGAAAGGTAAAATATAATATAAAATAAAATAAACATGGTTAATTTTTTGTTTTTGGAGAAAGCATGATTATTTTTTTTTCAAAGGAGTTCCTGATTTGTAGAGATTTTTGTTTTAGTTCAATACCATGTTTTTTAATGATATATTTTATTGATTTAAATATTATATATAAATGTTTATAGGGACACATATTTGAAACTAGGCTAAGGTTACCAGCACAATTGCAAAAATTATGATAATGTATAATTTTTGGATGCAAAATTTAGAAATTAAAAGAATATAATAGTTTTGAGGTCGAGTTAAATTATTTAAATTATTTATAGATTAAAATTATATTAATATGAAATTTTAGTTATTTAAATACTTTCCTACAAAAAGATATTATTTTTGAACAAAAATTACTAAATTAAAATTACGTGCCAAAAAAGTTTTGGCGCCGACCCGGTCAAGCTACTATATTACTGAGACCCTCGTTCAGGAGTCCACGCTTGTTAAGTTGCAATTTCGCGGCCGCGTCAAATTTCTTCTTCTTCAAAAGACGTCGATAGGAAGAATTGGAATAGTAACTGTGACGCTGCACAAAATCAAGCTTGGCGGAAGAAAACCCTAACCATCAGGATCATCCCAGCGAGTCATATAGTTCGTTTCTTCAAGCGTCTGCTTGCTTCACTTTTCTGTTTGGTGTTTAACATCCATTTCGAGGTTTGATCGATGGCGACTGAATCTGGCTCCGAAGTTTCTTCTAATTCCATGGGATCCTACATTGGGAGCTCGATAAGCCTTATTTCCAAATGCGAGATTCGTTACGAAGGCATTCTCTTCCACCTCAACATCCAAGAGTCTACCATCGGCCTGAAGAATGGTACGTATGAAATCGCATTGTACTTAGCTCTCTTTCAGTGCTCTCTCTCTCTCTCTCTCTCTATATATATATATATATATATATATATTGATTTGTTTCGTCCTATCGTACTATGAATGCGGTGTTTATATTTGAATATATTTAATAAGTGTGTTGGCTATGCTGTGGGGATCGGAGATTGTCTATTCCGGTCGCTGCCGGTAAGTTTATGGTCATTACGCCGATGTTTGTTTTATTTCTGTTTTTTTGTTCTAACATTTTTTTACTTCTTGTGGTATTCTTATTATACGTACGTCATTGCCAAGCACAATCAGTTCTCTGTACTTCATTTCAGTTTCTGTTAGTAGCGCTCTCATCTAATAAGGATTTATTTCTACATGTTTCTTCAAATTACTATTGATGGTTAATCACGATTTCTGTTTGAACCGTATTCAGTACTTCTTAAATCATAAGAATAAGAATCTTGTGTTCATCGTTACAGTTAGGTCTTATGGGACAGAAGGACGGAAGATCGATGGTCCGCAGATCCTTCCGAGTGATCAGGTGTATGAGTATGTTCTGTTTCGAGGCAGTGACATCAAGGTAACGAAGATGTATGTAATCGCATTTCCATCTCAGCGCTCCTCATTGGGCCAATCCATGATCGGATCTATTTTATAGCTTTAAAAATTATGATATAATGTAATAATGTTGCCTTGTTCTAGCATAGATCACTTTTCCCTTCGTTCTCATGCATTTGAATTTCAAGCTTGAACTTGGAATCTCAAGAGGAAAACATATAGGGTGTAATTGCTCATATTTGTGGCTTTCATCATTGTTCTTATTGCTATTATGATCCTGCCATTACTATATGTAGAATATATGTAGAGCAGTAGAAGTAACCATAATAATAATAATAATTGTAGGCATCATATAAAGATAAGATACCGTTTGGGATGACCATATCAATTGAGGGCCCTGTTGATTGTAGTTGGTTTATGAAAATAGAAAAATTAGACTGTTTCAGTACCTTTTTTCTTTCCATGATTGCTGCACCAAAGACAGGCATCTAAACAGACACATGTGATGAGGTGGTGATTGTTATAGTACATCTGTAACTCATTACTGTTATAGATGCAATACATTGTGTTCCTATTCTTCTTCCTCTTCTTCCTCTGCCAAGAAAAATAATTACGCAATAAAGGTATGTTTAAAGAAACTTCCTGTTGTAATGATCCATATCCTACCCTCCACCTGAGAGAAAACTGAAATACTAATCTCTATCTGTTTCAGAGTATTCTTTTTCTAATAAAAATAAAAGATATCAGGACACGATTTTGATGTAGTTTTCATTTTTTGACCTCCCTTTAGTTCTCTATCACAAGAGTTTCGTGACATTCATCTTCCTCCATCCTCTTATCTTCACTATTGTAGAGCTTTCTTTTAATCTTATTTTTCCGTTGATGTTTAGTATCAAGTTCCTGTTTACCCTTTGTATGCATCCGTTGTATTGATTAATGGTGTCATTTTTTTAAAAAAATCAGCCACTCAGATTGCATTACAGTAGTCTTAGTTTTACCTAAGTGAAGCCTTTAGGGAATTACATTTTGTTTTGAAATTCTTTTTGAATTTTCAGATAGTTTTTAATAAAATAAAACGAGACAAGAAACATGGGATTTGATGCATATCTCCAAAAAATGACCTTTGAAACAAAGGAATTTGTGGCACATCTCTTTCTCTCTCCTCTCTGAGTAAATGAGTCCAGATGCAACCCTGAGCCTTGGCATATAGTTAACCCAACAAGGTTTAAGCATTCCAACCCCCTTGTATTTTATTATTGGAATTTGGTATACTGGTGATTTCAGCATATCTAGTTGCTCCTCCCCCTTTTTGAGTTTGCACCTTGAGGTAGAACTTCTCTAGAGTTTACTCTAAGGTGCCCATTTGTTCCCAGGTCAGACACCACACTCCTTTTATTTCTTACTTCAACTCTCAACGCCTGCTTGTCTATAGATCTTCCGCCTTAGGCTATTTCCACCGGCCATGATAATACATTTTCTATTGTAAAAAAATCAATAATAACATTGCAAGTTTAAAGGCGTGCACTCACTATGGTGCTAGTTTTGCTAGACATACTTAATTTAGTTTAAATCCATTTTAGAAACGGTTTTTGTTATACTAGGATTTGCAACTCAAATCCCTCGCGTTTGCTGAAATAGACCAGCCGATTCATGATGGCTCTGCTGTGATCCAGGTACTCTTGTTTGACTATTAGATAAAGAATATCACAATTTTACATGAAAATGAAAATTTCATTTTGCTTTTCCTGTGCAGTCGAATAATGCTGGGGTCTCTACTTCATCACTGTCTGCTTCAGTTGGATGTGAAACATTGACGGTCTCAAAACGGTGCCAGGATACTCTGGCTTTTAGTAATAGACAGTATCCTAGCAGGTCGTCTTCATATCAATCTGTAGCTTCAGGTAACAATATACAGTCATTTATTGCTCATGCAAAATATTGGCTCTCTCATTTTCCATACCAGAGCAGGGCCCAGAAAAAAAAGAAATCACTTTATATTTCCCAGTCTGGTAATACTCTACTTTTCTTACACTATTCTCCTCTGTCATTTCAATTGACTACACAGAACCAATGAACTCTTTCAAAATCATTCAAATAGTGGCAAACCTCAGCTTATCCTGTATCATTTCTACTGTTTTTCCTGTCCAAATTTTGTATCAGCTAATGGATAGTTCACAACCAGGTTCTGTTTTTCATGATGTTTGTTCACCATCTCATTCAATAGCGATGACATCTACTTCTTCCTTTCCTCCAATCTGGCAAAGAGGCAACAAGGGTAAACCTATATTTCTTCCTGCAACAATTCTTTTGAGGCAATCTGTTCTGAATACTGCACCTTCTTTTTTGGGTTCAGGTCCGTTTCTTACATTGCCTCCATCTTCATATCAATCATCACAGTCTGGAGCAGACTTGCTTTTCTCCACAAAGAAACTTTGTGTGGATGCAAGGAACTTGGGTGCTTCTACACATTTACCTTGTAATTCTTCTGCATTAGTTGCTGCCTTAGAACATCAAGCACCCTCGTTACCATTTCTGAGAGAGACGCCTGCTCAACAGGTTTGGTGCTTTATACATTTTTCAACATTTTTTTTTATATAATGACTTTCTTTTAGTTTAAATCCATCATTTGGTCTATTTGTTTTGTATAGATTGTTGATTTATGCTGAGCGGTAAATAAGTGGTTTTGAGCTCGATATTGATAGTGTTTTCTTCTGCTCAAACAATTAGATTGCAGTCTAAAATACGACCCACTACTTAAACAGCAGTGGGTAGTATTTTTGGTTATTACCTAAAAGTTACTTCAAATGTCAGGCAGAATTGTCAAAAAAAGTTGTATCAGAATATATGAAATGCAAGATATATATATCCAATATCATATGGAATTGATATAATGTTGTTCCATGGACCTCAGAAAATGTTCTATGCCTCTTGAGGCTTTTTTGATGACCTAAAGTCACTAAATGAAATGTCAAGTACATAGCCATTGCTCCACAATGATATGGACTTGTCTACCTTTATCATAACGTGGTAGGCTTGGGGGACAGACTAATTACCAAACGTAACCACTCCTTCAGTAGGGGCTATATTGCCTTTCCATTTGCACCTAACACAATTGAGTAGATCAATCACGTTTACTGCTAGACAGTTGCGAGAGCAATCTAGGATAAGGAAGGTTAAATCAATGCCTTGCATATAGGCATGGGTGGTGAGTGAACATGCCCCAATCACATGACTGCCCCCACCCCGACCGCCACACTTCAAGCATGCCTTTGTATTGATTAAACCACTTTTAAGAGTCTACTCTGTGGAGTCAATGAACCATGCGAACAAGTTAGACGTGTGACGTATTGGGCTTATAATTTCCATTTCTTTTGATTCAATCAATTTTAATGCTTTGGTAGTGAATGCCAACTAAGATAAAAAACAAAAACGAAAACTGGTATGCATGTTACTTAAAGAAATTATTTGAATGACATCAGATAATTTAATAATACATGTTAGTTGAAGAACTTATAAAAGCATGATGCAATCGCAGGATCTATAACAAATATTTAACAAGATGATACTTCTTCAGATTTGCAAGGGTATCATTTAATGGAAAACCTTTCTTCTTTGCCTCTAGTCATGTGTTGGGGTTAAACTTGAAATGGATTTTCCTTTTAATTTTGTCGCCAGGCGTGAAAAATTTTCGAGTGTTTCTTTCTTTCAGATTATAATACTTCTTCAATGCTGACGTTCTAAACCCTTATAACTTTCTTCTTCGGATGTAGAATATCGTTTGCCACCAAGAAGTTTAATTTATGTATCATTTATATTTTAAGAAAATTGTAAATTGGTGTGGTCCTGAGCTTCTCTTTGCTGGTATATTGACATCGTGATTATCTCAATGCTCTTAAAATTGTAGTTTACTGAAGAATTTGATTTCCAAGCCATGAATGAGAAGTTTAAGAAGGATGAAGTATGGGGTTATCTTGGCAAAGCAAAGCAAGAGGATCTTTCAGAGGCTGTAGAGGATGATGCGATTGGTATTGTCTTGGGGGAGAAAGGGAGACATTGGGCAATACCTAGTGCCAAGGTATGGCTTGGAATGATATCCTAGATTTAATGGATTATGACTTCATCGTCTTTTGGTTTTCTTTTTGCAGCCTGGATATAACAAGGATGAATTCTTTGATACAATTTCCTGCAATTCTCTAGAACGTGGATCAAGGAATGTACATAACCGGGCCTCCAGGCCAATGATATTTTACGCTGAGGTTTTGTCTTGTTTTGTTTTTCTTGTATATATCTGTTCTGACGGCAGATAAGGTGAACTGTTTTGCTTAGAATAGAAATGGGTTTGCTGTTTTTATTTGTTTTTTCAGACAAGCGGAGAGCTTCCACAAACGGACAATGTTGGTTTTGGTGGCTATGGCTATGGCGTTAAACGTGGTGAGAATTTCTGGGGCTCAAATAACATGGGACGGGGATACAATTATGGTGGGAGAGGGCTTGAAGGGAGCATGCCATTCTGATTTCTTAGCCCCTACTGCCATTGGATTGACGTACGCACATATCTTTCTGTAATTATTTCTTTCTCACCTCCACCTGTTGCATTGGATGGGGTAGACCTTTTGTAACTTAAACATTTATTTGATGCATGCATGCATGGTTTTTATGTATATCTATGAAAAATTTTCTGCTTGCATAGTTAATTTATGATCTAATCTTCTGCCATGCAGAACACCTTTTTCTTTCCCAAGTCTTGAAAATTGAGGAGCGATGAATGGCCTCTTTGATGAAAATTGAATTATGTGTCTAATCTGATTTTGACTTTTTAATTTTGTGTCTAATAGTTTAGAGACTGATTTGCTCTAAGAGAGGACTAAACTTTTAATTTAACTTAGATTTTTTAAGTGCAATTTTTGTAGATATAAATTTAAAAACAAATTGCGCTTACCACCCCATATATATGACTTTCTGTGACCTAATTTTTTGATCAGACTAACTTTCCACATTGAATCCACTTTCCTTTTCGTGGTGGTGATGTGAGGGTGCCTACTTATGAAAAGTAAAGAAATTGTGGGTTTATCTTTGCATGTTTGAATATGATATTGGTCATGGCAGGCGTGCAACTTGGGATCCTTGTTCATTCTCTGCTCGCAGCTTGCCAGAGACGCTCAGAGACTAATTTTCAACGGGTGCGGCCTATTCTTTGTCAATCATTCTCTTATTTCCAATTAATGACAAAAATGTTATATTCCATCCGCATACAGACAATGAGCTCGAATTTGACATTTCTATTTGTTTGCTTTTCATAATATGTTTTATTATTATTATTTTTTAATTTATAGGTTAAATTACAAACTTTGAGCTTAGTTTCAACTTGGTTTTTATGATTTTAATAGTTTCAAATTAGTCTCTATAACTAGATTTTGTTTTAATTTATTTTAAAAGTTTCAATTTAGTTCATATTATTTAGGCAAACTTCACAAATCATTCATGTCTATGGTTAATGTGGCAATGAGTTGATGTTATCTGTTTGGTTAATGTGTCAGTTGATTGTATTATAATTTAGGGTTGAGTAAAAACAGAAAGGCACATGTGTGTTTTTCAGGTGAGTTTTGAAAATTTTAAGGACAATTTGAAAGGGTTAACTAAACCATAAGAACTAAAGTGAAACTTTTAAAATTTTAAGGGTTAAATTGAAATAAAACTCAAATTATATGAACTAAATTAAAAATGTGTTTAAATTATAAAAATTTATTAAAATTATAGAGAAATAACTTAAAATATTCTACCAATTAATTTATATCGGTCAATATTAATTTTGGGATGGAGATTGCAAACCATAAATTATGTTTATTTTGTGGCATACTATACAAATTAGGAGAGAGAAAAAAAAAACCTTGAACTATAGGTGGGGATATGGGGCATTTTTTTAATTTCTTTATTCATCAACCAACAAATGCTAAAAAATATATATATAAAAAAAAAGAAAAGAAAAGAAAATATTTTGATGATGTATCAGTGATTCAGTATAACTTCTCTTGTTATCCAACTTGTGCATGTATTTGACTGGGGCCTTTGACATGGCTACTCCTTCCAATGGCAGCCGAGCCTATGGTGGACCCTCCACTAATGAGAACCAATAGGGCCGCGCCAACAAATATGCCGTCTTTTACCACATAGCATTCCCCTTCCACCCACCCCTTCCCATACTCCTGTCTCCTGCTCATGCTGGTTGCTCCACTCATCATTGCCATCGCAATTCCGAAGCTGACCCTGGTATTTCATTTTATTTACCATTTTAGTCTTTGTTTATTATTTATTATACTAAATATATGTTTTAATATCTACTCACCTTTGAGCATTTTTTTTCTTTCAATTTAGACCTTTATATTTTAATATTTTTTATTTGTACCCTTCTCCTTGGTGAATATTGAAATTGATTGATGATAAATTTCATGATATTTACTAAGTTAGCAGAAATTTGAAGAAGAATTTAGACCACCTAAGAGAAATTGCTAATGTGACAGAAATTTTGACTAGATAGTCTAATTTTATTTCCCAAATTTTTACCAACTTGTTAAGAATCATGCTCATTATCATTGATCAATTTTAACATTCATGGATGGAAATTGTATAGTTGAAAAATATTAACAATAAAGGATTAAATTAAAATATTTAATAATAGGAGCTAAATTGAAAAAAAAAAAACACTCAGACTAAAACATCTATTTAACCTATTTTGTATACATACAGTGAAAAGTTGAACTTCTGTAATTTTTTATTTTAATTAGTGTCTTCTACAAGACTAGTTTTTAAACAATACATGCTCTAGATTTTCTGTTAACAATAATATATAGTATATGTTTTTCAAAATTATTTGAAAAATAAAGTAATTTGCAATTGTATTTTATTTTTATGTTATGCTATTTTAAAAGAGATGACATTTAAAAAGGAAATTTGGAAAAAGTTGAAAGATTCCTTTTCCTTTTATGACATTATGGAACTGTTTTTTACCACTATTTAAAAAATCACCCGGATAAGCTTTTAAACTACTATCTGTATAAATTTTTTAGACAATTACTTTATTCTTCAAATAATTTTCATGTACTATTATCATTTTTTTAATTATTCATAATGTTTAATTTACTAGATCTTGGATCCTATGTATGGGAATCCGAACCACCTCAAAGCTGGCCACGTTCTTTTAGCATTTTTTTTTTAATTCTCCGCTCTCTCCAATGATCATCTCTTCTAAATGCAATTCTCAAGCAATTTTGATTTTTGCAATAAATTCAAACAATCTTAAACTCAGATCAGTACTATTCATTTTAAAACTTATGAGCTGATTATACTTTCAGATTGAGCTCAGCAAATAAATACCAAAATACGTTTATACTTTCAGATTTTTTGTTACTATTATTATTTTTTAAATTGGGTTCTTAAGCATATTTTCAATTTATTTCATTTTGAACTAAAAAATTTCCCCAAATAAACTGAAAAATAAGAAGAAAAAGAAGAAGGAGAAGGAGAAGAAGATTGGTATGAAGAAATAATTACCCACCAAGAGATGAGAAGGGTGGTTGAAAGCAAAGGCCCTTTGACACTGCAACTCTTTCGATTCTCTTTTGGCCAATAACTATGGCAAATTATGGTGTTTCCGATGACCTGAGCCATTACCAAACAGACCAAACCTGCGACTCCCAATTTGAATGCTTCACTTTCAGGCAGGAAACAGAGTCTGCCGTTCAACTTCAGGTCCTTTTTCTATGACAGATTCAGATACCAATTCCGATGATTGAGGAACTTTTTGTAAGAAAAATAATATTTGTAAATGAGAAAAGAAATGAAAGAAACTTACTTTTGTTCTGTGGAATTCTGCAGCCATACATGATGCGAAGGAGGCGAGGGTGAGGAAGGCGACAATGGAAAAGCTTATTGCGAAGCCGGATGGGGGCTTTTCCATGGCTGCCAGAAAGCTTGAAGAAGAAGTTGGAGCTCTAAATCATGGTATTGGAAAAGGAAAGACAGTTGGAGGTTAGTGGTGGAAAATTCATCATTTTCTCTCTTGACTTGTGAAAGTCGAGGCTTTCTTCCAATAAAATCTCTCGTTTTTCATCTTCATTGCTGGTCAAATACAGGGGGAAGAGAGAGAGTTCCCTCGAAAATTTGACAAGTTTCCAAGTGGGAAATTTGAAGCAGATATTAAAATCTGAATGATGAAAGGTTGGACTCCGAATATTTTGCAATAATTTATTTATTTTTCTGAATTGAAGGTACACCCTTTCCCAGATACCGGTTTACCTGAAACTTATCAAACACAGGAAAAGGATTGAAATTCCACCATATGAAAAACCAGGATTTTAAATCCTATCTTATTTTTGTTTTTGTCCATTTTGGCCCCTCTGCTTTCAACTGATATCTATTTTAATTTCAATAATTTAAAAACGTTCATTTGGTTTTTTATATTTTAAATTTCTTTCATTTCGCATTCTTTTTTTTTAATCACTTTTTTATACAATTTTAGAACGACATTAGGCTCATTGATTTTTTTTGAAATATTGTCACATTGAGTTTTGACAAATTTTTTAAAAGATTTTGTGAACTTTTTAAAAATCTAGGGACTTAAATGGATAAATATACGGAATGGAATAATATTTATATCAAAAACCATGGTAAGGAGAGAGAGAGTTGACCCGTCGTAAGAGGAAAGGCAGGTTGTGGGAGTCAAGGTCGTGGGACCCAGTGACTGATGACTTTAAATAAATGGGTTTTCATGGGAGAATGGAATAATGAAAGCCTTGGACATCAGATGCTCAAATAAAATTAGGACGCTTCAACTTCAAAGTTCAAATGTTTCTTCTTAGAAAGTTCCTCAAAGATGCTTCACCCTCCTCCTCTCTTTCCCCACTTCCATTTCATTATCCTCTTTACAAATTTGAGATTCAGAGTTGGTAGCTAGGGCTACTTGTTGCTTTCACACATGGACTTGTACTGTATAGATACATCCTTTTCCCAATCTTTACGCAAGTGGGGATGCTTGCTTCTGCTTGTCCCTTTCAAATCAGTGAACCAAAATTATTACATGGATGGGTCAAGAGGCTGCAAAGGTTTTCATGTCAGAGTTCACTAATCAGTAATCATCTGACTTGTAGTAAACTCCAACAATAAAAATAAAACAGAGTGATTTGTGATTCTTATTCCTTCATTTCCATTCTTGACAAGTTAGTGCATCTTAAAATTTGATTTTGTTTAAAGTAGATTATATTTTGAAAAGATGATTTAATAGTTAATTAGTGTTTTGATTTTTTTAGATGATGTGTCTGGATAAACATAATTTTTAGATGATTTACTTACACATAAGTGAGATTTTGAGCCCAAAAACTTTTAGGTCTAAAAATTATGTTTTAGCCCGATATCAAGTTGACTTGTGTACTCTTCTTGAGGCACAGTATTTTTTATATGATTTTCAGAAAGAGTCCACTAGAACTATAAAAATTTCCCAAGAAATGAGCACAAAACATTTCATTTATTACAAACACCATATTATGTTTATGCACAAATTTTACATCAATGTCTCTTCCTCTTGAGAGTTTCAAGGACAGATTGTGCAGTGCAATAAGCAATAGCCTGAACAGTGACCATTGGATTCACTCCCAAAGCGGTTGGAAAAACGCTGGAATCAGCTATGAAAAGCCCCTCCACTTCCCATGTCTCCCCTCTCTGATTCACCACAGAATCCTTCGCTCCAATTCCCATTCTGCAACTCCCCATCTGGTGCGCTGAACAGATTGGCGTCAACAAGTCCTTCAATGGCCTCGAACTTTCCTCTTTCACAAACTTCTCATACTCACGGTAACTCACTTTCTTCACATTTATGCTTCTTCCCTTGTTGTGGTGTGTTCCTATTTCCTCTGCCCCAGCTGCCGCCAGAATTTTCAAAGCTTTCTCCAGTCCCTTCTGTAGATTCTTTTCGTCTTCAACATCAATTTTGTAGCTGAATGAGCTTGGAGATTGGACTGTTCCTGTCCCCTTATCTCTTGCCAATGCGAATACATGGGCTGTCCTGGAATACTTGCACATAAGGTGTTTGATATTTGTCCCTGAGACCCATGGCATTAGGATTGAGAAGAGTCCTGGGTGCAATGCTGGTGTTTGAATCACAGCTCCTCCAAAACCAGGCTCTTGACCAGGTTCTGACTCTACATTACACATGGCTGTCATTATCCCACCTTCATAGCTTTTCTTGTCTTTCTCTGGCCATGCTTTGTCTGTTAAGAAAGAATGCAACTAAGTTTGATGATTTACATGGTTGTTTGACATACCAACACAACAAAGTGTTTTTTTATTAAACTTTTAGAGACTGGTAAAAAATGTTTTTGGCTAATTAAAAGTAATTTTTTAAAATTTTAGTAATCAAAAGTGCTTTTAGAAAAAGCATTTAACCAATTTTTTTTTCGTAAGTGCGTATTTAATAAATACTTCATTTAAATATATATATATTTGTTTTAGAAAAAGGCATACCAAACGTACATGTATGATTCGAGCAATCAACTTAGAAATGTGAAATGTATGAAGTGTGTATAATATGACCGGTAATGCTTGTGTTGTGTTATCTTTTGGTAGAAATATGATATTATCAGTTATCACATACCAGTTTCTGCAGGGAAGTGACCCCACGCCATTGTTACTGGATGAAGATGCAAGTTCTTGCCAATATTTGGGTTTCTCAAGCCGCTTTTTTTCAACAATGGAGGTGTACTGAGAGCCCCACATGCTACTATAGTCACCTTGGACTCAACCAAGCACATCTGTTTGGCTCCTGATCCACACCCGAATTCGAAGGCAACACCTTTCGCTCTGTTGCGTTTGCTCCCCTCTCTCTTGTCCTGCCTGATTTTAACGGCTTCACAGCCCGGAAGTATAGCGCCATTTCCCGACCTCGCCAAGTCCACCAACCATGTTTCTGCAGTGCCCTTCTTTCTCCCATTTTTGCAGCCCAGACAGCACCAGCCACAGTAATGGTCAGAAGGTGAATTTCTAGGAATATTGAGAGTATGATAACCCAATTCCTCACACCCTTTTCTTAAAACTGCATTGTTAAAGCCTTCATTGTCAATATTTGATTGAACTCCCATTTTCTTACAAACAACTTCCATTGCTTCTTTGTATAAATTGCTGCTGAACAGCTCCAATTCATACACATCTGACCATTCTCTGGTTACATGACTTGGTGTTTGAAGTGAAGCAGACCAATTGACTGTGGAGCCTCCACCAACAGTGGAGCCTGCGAGCACAAGCACGTTCATGTTATCAGTTGCCACTAAGCCACTTGAAAGGTACATTTCTTCCATGGCCTGTCCTTCAAGGAGTGAGAGATTTGTTCTGGCACAATAGCTTCCTTTCTCTAATACAAGCACTTTGTACCCTGCATTAGCTAGCACCCCAGCCACCACTCCGCCGCCCGAGCCGGACCCGACCACCACCGCATCGCACTCGATGATCATTGAAGGGCTGGCGGCACTTTTGTCCTTGGGGGGAAGGAGAGTGACTGGAAATCCAAACTTTGTAAGTGCTTTCGCAGCTGCTTCTTGTTGGTGGTCGAGATTGACAATGCCTTTGAAAAGAGGTCCGTAAAGCTCTTCTTCTTCTTCTTCTGCATCTTCTCTTGGTCTGTCATTTTCATTCAAGTTTGATGCATTTGAGTGCCTGGTTTTGCGTCTGAATTGGGGGTCGGGTCCCGGGTAGTCAATTGCTTTCCATGATACGTTGTTCATCTTCTCATCAACCTGATCACTTTCATTCTCTTTGATAAATTGAAAAAACCATGCTGCACTCACTACAAATCTTGGAAGTTGGAACTATAGAAAATCCTTCGTTCGGGATGGTAAGAATTTTTTTTTAAAAAATAATAATTAAGGTGAGTCTTAAGATGATTTTGGGAAGATAAAAGGTTCTTTTTAACTTTTGATTTGATGAGATTATCGGGAGTGATTTTGAAAATTCTAAAAATCCTAGAAAGAAAAAATTGAAGATGCTTCTAGGACACTTTATTAGTGATTTTTTTTTTTAAATGCTCACAAAAGATGTGTTTTTATGTATATTTTTTTAAAGAAGTTCTGTTACTTAAAAAAAAAAAAAAAACCATCCTAACTATATTGCTACACTCGGTGTGTGCAGAAATGGATTCAAACCAACGAACAAAACCGGTCCGATTTCTTTAAAATTTTCAGCCCCAAAAAGTCAATGATATTTCTGAAAAACAAAAATATTGAATCAAACCCCATTAAAAAAAATCATAAATTAAAGAAATAGCCTTGCCCCAAGTGCATCACTTGATTTTTATTTTGTTCAAAGATTCAGTTTTTGTTTTCTCTTCAAGCTCACTCGAGCCGCCCCACCTCCGAACTGTCTCCTTTCACTTTCTTCCACCGAGCCTCGGTAAAAACCCAAACCGAAAATGGTTCTGTTTTTTGTCAGACCTTTACAAAACGGAGAAATTCGGTTCGGTCTGTCCATTGTTTTGGCCAGAACTGAACCGTAGCGAACCATGCAAACCACTAACTACACTGTATGAACTGTTTGTAAATTTGATATAAAGATTACTTTATATATATGTGTGTGTATATATATATATATTTCTCGGTCTATTGGCTCGAGATAATATTCGTTGTTCTTATCGGTTCATTAAATTCATATACATATTTATGTCTTATTCCAATGAAAATAACCCTGAAGTCAACCTGTTATTATGCAACCTGTCAATTGCATATATTCACTGTTTCCTACTTTTTTTTTTTAGTCAATTTTCAATTTGGTACTCATTCTTTACAAAGTCCTCAAATTTATTTTTAATGTATTAAAAAATTTTAATTGGGTCATTCCATAAAATTTGTTGACAAAAATTAAACGTATAATTAAATTATTATTTTATCTAACATATTTAGATACATGAATATTCTATTTGAATGTTATTTG
>JAOANK020000066.1:1127018-1138518 GCA_026257165.2 Telfairia occidentalis | reverse complement strand
ATGTTATACCTTTTGATGGTATGAAACCTGATAATAATTTGACAAGCTGATGATGAATCCAATTCCAATCTCACCATGGTTGGGTATATTCTGGCTAGTTGAAGGCATGCCCTGTAGCATGCTTAGCCCAGCCTCTGGTACCTTACAGTTACAGCCTCACTCCCTGCAATTCACCTCCCCTCGTAGTTTGATTAATTTTCTTGTAGCCTTTGGAAACAATAAGCGCAAATTTATGTTCGATTAATTTCCTGCTGTCTACATATTTATGTTTGATTAGTTTCCTGCTGTTTTTGTCCCTCTTCCCTTAAATTTTTCGACGTATGTTATCTAATTTTGTCAATGTTCAGTTGCAAGAGTTGAAGGCTAATCCTGATAGAAGTGCGAAAGGGACAGTCATTGAGGCAGGTCTTGACAAATCAAAAGGACCATTTGCCACATTTATTGTACAGAATGGAACCCTTAAAAGGGGCGACGTTGTAGTATGTGGGGAGGCTTTTGGGAAGGTAGATACTTTGGAATTTTGAAATTTAAAACTGCCTTTTTGTTATACATTTGTTGTCATGTGGCACAGACAATTGTAAAGCTGTTATGCACTAGATTTTGTTTTGTTGATGGAAATCATTTCTAAGGAGTTAGTGTGTTTGTATGCATATGTTAGGTAAGAGCTTTATTTGATGATGGTGGGAAACGAGTTGATGAAGCTGGACCTTCTTTACCAGTACAGGTTTGTGGATCATTACTAGGTTTTTTTATACAATTATTTTATTTTGGATGCTGACCCACCCCCACCCCTCAACGAAGTACTTTCCGTTTTTTTCTTTTTCCAAGAAATGAAAAATTGATCCTTTCCACGTTGAACATTTACATAAAACACTATGTGTGCATATGTGTAGATTTATATTCAACAATGGGAAAAAAATATACTCGTGGTTTTTTCGTTTATGTAATGGCAGATTTAAGCTATGGCCATAAAGAGTTTCATTTTAACCACCAACCATGGGTTTACCGTGTGGATAGTAAGGGTCAATCTAAACAATAAAAGGCTTAGAGAGAATGGATACAAGCCATGATGGCCATTCACCTAAGATTTTTTTGGCAATCAAATATAGTAGAGTTAAGGGGTTGTTCCGTGAGAATAGTCGAGATGCACGGATACACACCAATATATAAACAAAAAAGAGTTTCTGCATATATTTTATTGTTCCCCAAACTCGTCTGTCTTACACTTCACCCTCATGTGCTGATAGTCTGATTCAGCAGTTTTCCCGTTTTCTCAATCTGTCAACAGGTCATTGGATTAAATATTGTGCCAATTGCTGGTGATGAATTTGAGGTTGTTGATTCCCTTGATACAGCTCGTGAAAGGGCAGAGTTACGTGCCGAGTCCTTGCGATCACAACGAATATCAGATAAGGCTGGAGATGGGAAGGTTACCCTTTCTTCTTTAGCTTCAGCAGTTTCATCAGGAAAGCGGTCTGGATTAGACTTGCACCAACTGAACATAATTATGAAGGTCGATGTCCAGGTACATAGAGGACATTATCTTTCTTACACCCATAACCTGCAATGAGTTTATTAAAATATAAAATTCTGCAAATTATTAACTTTTTAATATTGGTAAATGTTTTCAAGTGGTAATATGCAATTGTATTGTCTGTTGTCTTGATTAATCTGTATTTTATCTGGAACCTCTTTTTTTTTCCTTTTGGTGGTTGAAATGAGCTCCATCTTGATGGATGAGCCTTTTGGGTCTCTAGATTGTTGTTGTAATAACTGTTGAACAGTGAATGTTGGGCGTTAACTGACTTGCAATGTTATTCTAAGTTCTAACTAGAGCACCCTGTATGTAGAGTCTATTTTATTCTAAGTTATGTTAATTGTTTAAGATTTAAGAACTTAATTGGTATTAGCATAATCTGTCATTCTGTTGTGTACTTGTTTTCACAACAATACATTCTATGTTATTTAGAGATCAAAAGTTGTTAGAATTAAGTTCAAAGCAATGTTCAAAATTATGGACCTAGTGAAGTCTTAGTTTATTGCGAGTCTAGGATTGTCTTCTCATTCTTAAGAGAGTTCTCGAGAAAGCGTAAGAAATCAAATAGAATGTTCTACACGGATGAAAATGGAGTCTTCGGAAACACTTGGAAGGTGTGCTGTTTTTTTTTGTTAATATAAGAAACAATTTTGGTATGAACTTACAAGGGGAAGGGGAATTAGTGAATTAGTATTAGATTATGAAGTTGTCAAAATAAACGAAGATGTTCAAAGACATTCAGTTTCTTTCCCTTCTCTACGTCATAATATGTAGATCTTTGAGCTTCATACAAAAGTAGTAAATGTTGTTTTTGTAATAGTAATGCCAATACTATTAGTGTCTTGCACTTGCATTCACATTCACATGCACATGGTCTTTTATTCTGTTATTCTGAAAGCATTCAATACTATAAGTTTATTGAATCATCAGTGAAGTTTTTGCTAACCTTTATTCATTTTAATTATTGATGATGATTAGGGATCAATTGAGGCTATTAGACAAGCCCTCCAGGTGCTCCCTCAAGCTAATGTCACCTTGAAGTTTCTTTTGCAAGCAACTGGTGATGTGAGCTCCAGTGATATTGATCTTGCAGTTGCAAGCAAAGCCATAATTTTAGGATTTAATGTTAAAGCACCAGGTTCTGTCAAGAGTTATGCAGAAAACAAAGGTGTTGAGATTAGGCTCTATAGAGTCATCTACGAGCTTATCGATGACATGCGGAATGCAATGGAAGGACTCCTAGAGCCTGTAGAGGTCAGTACTTAAAGTTTGCAGTTTTGAGTTATAGCAACATGGTACAGAAGTTTGTGAAGTAAGAGTATCATTTTACTTTTAATAAATAAATAATTGGTTTCTATTTGGGTTTAAACAAAAGAGGTTCACAATGGGATATTTGTGCCTAGATTTGTGACTTAGTTTTCTGTATCTCAAGGCCATGGCACCTTCACTTCAAAGTCATTTGTCAAATTCAATGTTCAGTGTGATTTATTTGACAATCGTTTATGCACTTTTAATCAGGAAGACTAAAGTTTTGAGACCTAACTCTAGGCTCTGCCCCCCCAAGAAATTCTGTCTGTATTTCCTGTATATTCTTCTTCTCAGTCCTTGTGATTATAGTTATGGTCATTTAAATTGTTGGTCAATTCACTGTCTTTGGTCTAAATTTCTCTCAAATTTTTAAAGCTAAAGATGCATAGCTGATGTCTGTCCTTCGTGTTTGATAGGAAAAAGTACCAATAGGGTCAGCGGAAGTCCGTGCAGTATTCAGTAGTGGCAGTGGGCTTGTTGCTGGATGCATGGTAGGGGAAGGAAAGCTGGTAAAGGGCTGTGGCATTCGGGTTTTGCGAAAGGGTAAAACGGCATATGTTGGCCAACTTGATTCACTGCGACGGGTTAAGGAAATCGTGAAAGAGGTATGTAATAATCCTTGCACAACTTTTTCTGTAGCCCATTATTAAGGTCTAAGCAGAGGGTTGTAAGGAATCTATCCCCAATCCATTATAAAGAACTCTCTCCAATTTGTCTGAATAAAAAAACAGACTTGTAACAAAACTATTCAAATAAAAAGCACCATATAAAAACTATATTTTCCACCTCAACAACACTACCAAGATTACCCTTAAAAGATCCTACTTCCCTTGAGCCCAAGCTCTACAACAGCCACTGAGGTTTACCCATGGAATTCTGGCTTTGCCTTTGAGTAGATAAAAGAAATAGTTATTCATGAGGAAGCACCAATGATAGTTAGAGTCTATGTCATTGGGTTGAATGAACTTTTTTTTCTTCCTCCCATTTGTCTAGCCTGCTATTTTCAACTCAATACTGCAGCCTAATTTCAGCTTACTTTCATATGTAGATTTTATATTCATGATTAGAATTATAAGTTGGTGAGGCAGAAGTGCTTCTGAGAAAAGAGATGCAATAGATTTTAAGAATATCATTCATAGGCCATAGCTTAGAATTGTAAATTGGAGGGTAACCTTTTCTACTGAGAGATTTACCTGGATTAAATACATAGCTGGTGGCTGCAAAATCATGTGGTCACAATGCCTCTTGAAAACTGCTTGTTTGACGTGTCGGTTTTGGTCCAAAGATGTTTGTTGATGATATATTTTGTAGTACAAAGTATCTGATATTTCTCACTTTGTTATACCCCTTAGAATTCCACAAAGATAATCACTCTTTTCTATAGGTAAATGCTGGCCTAGAGTGTGGAGTTGGGATGGAGGACTACAATGATTGGGAGGTAGGGGATGTAATCGAGGCCTTCGACACCGTTCAGAAGAAGCGGACTCTCGAAGAGGCCTCAGCTTCAATGACAGCTGCGCTGGAGGAAGCTGGAATTGATTTGTAGAGAAACCCAGTAACTCGCCAGGCCAGCCTAGACCACACCTTTTTTATGATGAAATGACTATGCCTTCTGCTATCTCTGGCGGCCATTTTTTGTCCAGCCGATGTTTGACGATACTGAGGACGTGTCATCATTTTGTGATTCACTTGAGGAGCAGGGTGGCGCCGAGGAACGGAGATGGTAAGGATTTGTGTTATGCTACCTGCTGTTAGGCTGTAAATAGTCAATACGTGTATTAGATCTCCAATTCTTATTGTAAAGAGGAAACTGTTATTTGTTTCTCAAACCCCGAGTGTTCAATGCTTCATTGTAAAAAGCAAACTGTGAACACTGCACGAAAATGGAGGAAATGTCAACAAATTTTGAATGATGCTCTAAATTGGCATCATTTAACTCAATATTGAATCGCAACCTTGCATGATTATTAAAATGCACCGAACACATTCTGCAAAGTAACGTTTCATTTGAACATGTTGCTTGCTAATGTAATTTCACCTCATAAGAAGGATTAAATCAGAAAAGTTTGGACTCAATCTAAATGTTTGGGATGTTAATTTATCAATCCAAATGGCTTGATTAGGTTAAGAACTCAGTTCAATTTAGATTAGTGATAATTGAATTAAGGTAAGGTGAATTTTAACTCATCATAGTGAATATCACTTAAAAGAATGTCTAAATATTTAAAATTCATTCCTAGACACATTTAAACATAAAACATATGGTATTTCGAACTGCATATTCTCAAATATCCTCTTTTTAAATAACATATTCATAGCCACCAAAGAAATAATTATTGAATAAAGTCACCACAATGTGTCTATCCCTTAATAACCATCGAATCCTACTCCAAATATTGTTCCAAATATTTTTGAACTAAGAAAAATAAAGTTACATATAGATGACATAGGCCGTCAAGCAGCACGTCTATAAATTGGAAAGTGGCTCCACGAACAGATTTTCATGACGATAATGAGGCTAAGTATAGCCCGTGTATATCTCGTCGCTCCTTATCGTGTCAGGCCGAGTCGAGCCATTTGCTCTTCTTCGTTAAAACCTCAAATCCCACTGTTTCTAAGGCCACCAAATTACTCCGTTACTCTCTCAGATCTCCAAAAATGGCACGATTGGGCCAAAACCCTCAATTCTTCAGTAGGGTCATCCTTTTTGGACGCAGACAATGGTCCAGACTCCACCCTCTTACAGAGAGAGCTAAAATGGCTGATAGAAGATGCAGTTGAAAACAAATCGGTAAGTTCTGAACTGGGAATTGATACCGAGCAAAGTCGTGAACAGAGTCTTAGAAATGTAAGGTTAAAGGTGGGAATCGAGGACCTCTACAGGATGTGGAAGCAGAGAATCCATGAAAGGAGACCATTTCAGTACATTGTTGGGTGCGAGCACTGGAGGGATTTGATTTTGAGTGTGGAAGAAGGAGTTCTGATTCCGAGGCCTGAGACGGAGCTTTTGGTGGATTTGGTGGCGAAAGTGGTTTCTGATAATGAAGCACTTAGAGAAGGCTTCTGGGTTGATTTGGGTACTGGAAGTGGTGCAATTGCCATTGCAATTGGCAGGATTTTGGAGGGTCGTGGTAGAGTTATTGCGACTGATGTAACCTCCATTGCACTTGCAGTCGCCGGCTATAATGTTCAGAGGTATGGATTACAGGTTAGTTAAACCTAATTATGAAAATGAGTAGTTGGGGATAAACCTTTTAGATTACTTTAGGAGAGAGAGACTTTTTTGCTAAGATTGAAGGGTTTAGTTGATAATTAAATGGTTCAGAGAAAGGACAATTATAGGGTCTTTTAAAGACATTCTAATACTATACTGGACAATGGAACCTAAGAATTGTTTATAATTTTTTAGCTAATTAATGATCACCATGGATTAGCCAATGACGAAAAGGGTCAATTGTGAATCTAGATATTTTGGGGTTATAGTTCAAATATGGTGGCCACCTTGCAGTTCCGTACTCTCAAATGTTGCTAAGTCAGATGAGATAACTCGACCGTGAGCTGTCTTGATGATTAACAATGAGATTGTCAATTAGAGTATAACTCAACTGGTTAAGATATATATCTTCATCTAAAAGATTGAAAGTTCAAATCTCCACCCTCACATATTGTTGAACTTCAAAAAAGTAAAATAGAAAAGGACAACGAGATTACATTTTGAGTCTCCATAGAGTTTATTTAATCAGGGCTCTTCATTGATGGCAGTCATTGAGAATCTCGGCTTTCAATGTTCAATTAGGAATTGATCGAGTTGAGGCAAGGATCATGGTACGAGCCATTAAAGGATGTCCAAGGAAAACTATCTGGGATTATTAGTAATCCTCCGTACATACCCAGTGACAATATTTTTGGCCTACAAGCTGAGGTTGGTAAACATGAACCTAGAGTTGCATTGGATGGAGGCACCAATGGCATGAACGAGCTTATCCGTCTATGCGATGAAGCTGCTTTAATGTTGAAGCCTGGTGGTTTCTTTGCTTTTGAGGTAACCCTGTTTCCTAATTTCTGGAAGTTGAGTTACAATTAATTCTTCGAATACATATTTTGCTCAATAAAGTTGTCAGTTGTTTTATGTGTAATGAAAAACACCTTTCTCATCTCTTATTGGTCAATCAAATAGAAAAAGGTCTAAACTATACGCTTCAATTTGATCTCTATTATTTGAATCCTTAAATTGCAAAAATAGGTCGAGTTGAAACTGTATGATCAGGGGTTAAATTGCCACCCATTTTGCATTGCAGAAACCAGAAATTTAGACCTTCTGGAAGACAGAAAGAAAGAAAGAGAGAAAAACTTGAGACAAAAAAAAAAAATAATAGTACAGAACTTTACAATACTTCTCCTGATTGGTTTTGGCATCGGTTGTAGTTCGAAAACTTCCTACCAACTCAAGCTCACGGAACAAAGGAACACAGTCGGATTCCCTTGAGACTCAAAATTCTCATAATCCAAAGGTCTTTTAAGCTATCAGTTGGATGATTTATAAAGACTGGATTTCCTAAACCTTACAATGGATTATGGAAAGAAAGAGTTTTGTTAAAGTTGTTTTCAAATCTTTTGTTCTTTTGAATGGTAAGCATTGAAGGAAAGTTCGTTATACTCGGGGCCTAAGACATAGTAAACTTAGAACTTTTGTTACCATTTTCTTCACTTATTAATGATGTGAGGGGCCAATGCCAATCTATGACCGAGGGCCTGAACCATTATGGAGTTTAAATGGGGAAAGTGAATTCGGTTTCTATTTACTATTAATTACGGAAGTAGTTCCATTTCTGTTATTCTCCAATTCAGCTGGATACTAAATGATACTCTTTAGGATGATATGCCAAAGCAATAATGTCCAGTTATCCTATCTCTGCGTGTCATTATGGGATTCTGCCATTGTATATTTTGCCTCAAGAAATTGGTAAAGCTCAGCTCTCTTAATTCCTTTCAAGGAAATTGTATTCTTCTATAACTCGCAGAATCAAAATCCAGTATAAGACCATTTGAGTTAATTTGGAACATAGAGAAGACATGGTATTTTATTGTTAAAGAACGTACTATTATGCGCCTCCGAAAATCTCTACCTCATCCTCCTCTCTTGAGAAACTGAGGCTAAACTAATCTCTGTTTGATCATTTGTTCCTTCCTCTGATTTTCCATTTTTCCTTGAATATCATCAGCATACTAAATCAAATGTAGTAGCGATTTCTATTAAAATCATCTCGTCAATATCAAGTTCGTAGACGTTTAATGCGAACACTGTCCACAGTTCTTGGTCATGTAACTCATTGCAACTTCACATTAAACTTCTCAGATATGTCATTTACTTGATATATTGAACTCTGGTGATGAGAAAGATATCAGGCTGTTTAGCTCTGAAGGAAAGACTTAGCTTTTTGGAATAATGCTTCAAATTTATCCTGACTTCTATATAACCCTGTTATTTCATCTTCTTGCAGACAAATGGTGAAGATCAGTGCAAGCATCTTGTGAACTACATGGAAAAGAATCATAGAGGGAGGTTCTGTTACCTGAAAATAGTTTCTGATTTTGCAGGCATTCCAAGATTTGTAACTGGATTCCTCAAAGAGGAACTATAAATTTCTCTTGGTCTCAGCTGAAGCCTTCTTAAAAGTAAGCAGGAAAATCAATTGAGTTTTCTCCTCTTCAAGTCAAGTCACATTAAGCTCTCTAGATGAGTGGTTTTAATTTATCCTTCTGAGTTTCGAAATCATTATAGGCATGGTGTCGTTGATAAATTGGATTCCATCAGAGTCTTAAGTGGGTATAGCGAAAGCTTATGTTGGTGGTTTCTCAAGTAATGCAAATTAGAAGCAAAGCATCTGTGTAGCATTCTAGAAACATTCTCGCATTGGGATAACAGAAATGGTCCTCCGAAAGGAGCCCAAGTTATGATGTGACACAAATTTGCAGGCTTTCAATTCTTCTAATGGTCCCAGAGTCTTGGAAATGGTAGATTACTAAAATAGGAATGATGGGTATTGCTCAATAACATGTGGGAAATGGACAAAATTTAGGTTTTCAGAAACATTGTTCTAAAACTCAACCCCTATGGGCTCTCTCCCGAAAGAAATTCTATTACTATTGTAAGAAATATTTTTTTTCATTCACCATATGATATATTATTAGTTTAAATTTCATTTTGGTCTCGAAACGTTTAAGTTCATTTTATTTTCATCTTTGAACTTTCAAAATATCTATTTTGATTACAATTTTTAAGTTTGTTTCATTTTGATTGCTAAATTTTTAAATTATCTATTTTAGTCTTTGAACTTATAAAAAATAATTATTTTGGTCCATGGTATCTAGTTTTATCATCTAATATTTATTTATTCAATGTTTGTCTTTAACTTATGTGATTTAAATACATACTCACATTAATATATTTATTTATATATTTAAAGTTATATCATTAGTTTGTTAAAAATAAAATAAAAGTGATAACCAAAATAGTTACTTTTTGGAAGTTTAATGACTAAAATGAATATTTTGAAAGTTCAATGATTAATATAGAACAAACTTGAAAGTTCATGTACCAAAATAGACATTTTAAAAGTTTAAGGACCAAAATGAAACAAATTTTAAAGTTGACCAAAATAATATTTAAACTTATATTATTTTGTTTCGTGGATCCTATATCATCTCTCCCCCTTTTTTTTCTTTCTTTCCTCTCTCCTCTTAGAGATAATTTTAACTTATCTTTGGTTCACACCTAAATTAAGGAAAAAAGGAAAAAGAAATTCTAAAATTTTAAATTTCTTTTATAATATAAAAAGGTTTAAATTGTAACCTTGGTTATTTAGTTGACTGATTTTTAAATTTTAATCTCCAAACTTTCATAAATGATAGTTGGCCCTCATTAATTTTTGGTATTTCATTTAACAATATTTTTGGTTTTTGGCTTTTCAAATCTGATATCAAACACGCAATACACGTAGTTTAGAAAATAAGTTCACTTTATGTTGGGCAAATATTCTGTTGAAATGCAACACGGAAATCTAGAAACAAAGAACAAAACACAACAAACTACAAAGACAAAAAAAAGAAAACATACAACTGGAAAGTGAGAGAAGATTTAAAGGAACAATACTTAAGATTTATCTACTTGTAAGGTATCTTCGAATTAGAAGATTTTTTTTTTTTCAAAAAAAAAAAAGTACTGGCGTTCAAATTTTTAATAATGGTGGTAAATAATAAGTATTGCTCGAACTAAATAGAAGGGTAGGGTAAAAATGATAACTATTAGATTTTTTTTTTTTTTTTGAAAAAATAGAAAATTTTGTTTCATACTCTTTGTAGAAAATATCTACTTTGACCTCTGCGATAGTAGTACATGTCTTTATCTACTGAACTATGTTCAAATTGACAGTAGAAAATATCTACTTATTAATAAGTAGTAGATGTCAATTCGAACATAGTTTAGTAGATAAAACATTAATTATCATCACAAAAGTGGATGATTCAATCTTTCAATCAGCAAGGGTTTAAATTTCAAAAAAAAACAAAAAAAAAAAGTTAGGTAGGTAAGTATTATGGATCTAAATTTGGATATTGAAATGAGAAGACATACCGGACTAGTGTAGAGCAGTGCTGCAGTGCCATAGATTATAGACGAGGAATGGAGGGAAGAGAATTACTTTACCGCAAACACATCCAAAATCAAAGATCAGATCCAGCTTTCAACCACTCATCAACTTCGTCTACGTGCTCTTCTACCAATCAATCACCAATCTCTCTCTCAGTAATATTATGATTTATGTATCATCGCATTCGATCGCCACAACGCAACAATCCCTAAGCCCTCTTCCTTTTGGCGTAATCAATGGCTGCAGCCTCCGTCGTCGCTTCTTCTTCTTTCAGCCTCAAACCGTCCAATTTCACCCTCCACAGGCCGCCGGCTGCACGCGGCCCTCTAATTCCTTCACTCGCAAGGACTTCTTCCTTCACAATCGAGGCCAGCGGCGGCAAGAAAATCAAGACCGATACGCCTTACGGTCCGTATTTCAGAAACTCTACCAAAATCTATCCATATCATTCTTCTTCTTCATCTCTTCGTCTTCCTGCATAATTAAATCTTCGCAGACATAATAATGCTCTATTTTTCCATTTCAATCAACTAATTTCTTTCTCCGAGGATTACTGAGACTTGTACTTCTTCTAGTCCTGTAAAATTATCGATTGAATTTCGGAAACTTACCGGATGTGTGTTGACAGGAACCGGCGGCGGCATGAACTTGAGGAATGGAGTTGATGCGTCGGGGAGGAAGCCCACGGTAAGTTTGCAAAGATGTGCCGATTCTCTTAGGAGTTTTTTACCATAATTATTATATTTCCTTTCTGCAAAACCACTGCATGAAATCATGCTAGGGGAATTTCATGCAATCTTCTTCTTTACGTTTCTAGCTAATTTGAATTTTTGCGTTCCAATGGTTTATCTTACGTCAAAATTAATATAATTCGTAATTAAACGTGGCAAAAGTTATATTCTGATTTGGAATAGATATGTCTTAACCGGTTAAACTATGCTTCTTGATTGGGTAATAATTTATATATACATGAAAATTGAAAACTCTTGTATTTTAGAAAATTATT
>JAOANK020000066.1:1080659-1096497 GCA_026257165.2 Telfairia occidentalis | reverse complement strand
TTAATTATATTTACTTAAGTTAGTATTTTTACTTCTAAATATATTTTTTTTATTAATGTTTATTGTTTTTTTAATTTGTTTTTAATTGTATATAATGTCAAGTATATTATATTTGCTTGAGCTTGCTTGGTAATATTTGTACTTCTAATTATATTTAGGTAGTATTTTTACTTCTAGTATATATTTTTAATTTATTCTTAATGCAGTGTTATATGTAATGTTAAATACATTATATTTACTCCTACTATGCATGACGGTGTATATAAAATGTTAAATATATTATATTTGATCATGGTATGCATGACAGTATATAGTGTTAAATACATTATATATGTTTGCTCATGGTAAGCATGACAGTAGATAGTGTTAAATACATTATGTTTGCTCCCGGTATGCATAATGGTGTATATAATGTTAAATACAATTATATTTATTCTTGTGTATGCAAGGTGATATATATACATAATTATATTTGCTCTTGGGTATGCAGGATGATGCATATAATACAATTATATTTGCTCCTGAGTATACAGAGTCATGTACATACTATATTTGCTCTAACTAGTTTTAGTATTTTTATTTCTATTTTTTTTTTGCTAATGTTTATTATATATTCTTAAGATTTTTTTGTTAGTATATGTTTGAATAACAATTCAAATTTGAATGTTAGTTTAGATTTTTCATGAATAGTTTTTTTTGTATTCCCTAAATTATTAATACTTTTTTGTTCAATAAGATTCTCTCAAACAAATCTTCAAGGGTAATTTTGTACTAAAAAACTCTCATACTTTCAACCTAGACATTCTTCAAATCAAGAAGTCATTTGACAAATTTTTTAAAATCACCTATTTTAAATGGTGATATATGTGGTTATCCCAACAAAATAATACCAAAACAAGCATTTGAGGATTTTCCAATTGGCTCTTGAGTTTTTTTTTGTTTTTTTGTTTTTAAATATAAATATTATTTTAATTATTATTATTTTGCTGGGTTAAAAGGAAAAAGGAGAAAAAAAATCCGATGACAAAGAAAAATGATATTGTCAATTTTAATTTTGTATTAATTAAAAAATAGTAAAATCAGTTAATAGCTTTAAATCACTATCTAATTCTATTCAATTTCATATTTTCAATTACTTGATAAGATTCAGTAATAATATAAATATATAAATAATACATATTTACGTGAACAAATATTTCTGCCATGAACAGGTCAAATATACAATTTTGAATTGGGTACATATTTTTTTTGAAAGGATAAAGAATAATTAATATGAGCTAAAATAAGTTTTTAGTGTACAAGACTAAAACAAAACATGTAGAAGTTTAAAAATAAAAATAAAACATTTTAAAATTTACATACCAAAGCATAAATAAAAAACTTTAGATTTAAATGTCGTTTAGTCCCTGAACTTTCAAGCTCGTTCCATTTTAGTCTCAACTTCTAAAATATTGTTTTGGTTCATGAATTTTCAAGTCTATTCTATTTTCTCTAAACTTCCAAAATATTTGTTTGAGTCCTTCAATTTTCAAAAAGTAACCATTTTAGTCTTTACTATATAATTTTGTCACCTATTATTTATTTTTTCAATCTTCGTTTTCAACCTATGTAGCTCAAATACGGCTCAAAATGATTACATTTTGAAAGTTTAAAGACCAAAATGGAACAAACTTGAAATTTTAGAAACCAAAATAAGATTTAAACCAAATGTTTAAATAGAGCTTAAACCCAATTTACATAGTAGAATATCCAAAAAAGAAAAAACTTTAACTTTCGTAATCCCATATTATTGCATTTTTTTTTAATTGATAATTTTAGAATAGTCAACCTCAACATCACTTATCTTGACCATCCCACCAAGAACCTCCTTGGAAGCTTAGATCTCTCACCTTTAGTTGAACTCCCACAAAAATTTATATATATATTTTTTGGAACAACTCCTATATGTGTAATTAAAACACTAAATTCTGCCATTGGTTATATTTCCTAAAAAGAAGGGAAAAAATTCCCCAACTCTTATCTAAAACACCATCAACATCCTAGCCGTTCCAAATCCAAGGCTTAATAATTTTGATTATGACAGAGACATCATCATCCCATCTCATCCCATCCATATCCAAATGTATTCAAACCTTTGAATACATTATTCCTTATAGATATGCTCTAACTTTCCCAAAAGCTAAGATTCCACACAAATAAACTAAGTACCACAACCTTTTGACAAGGTCATATGTAGTTTACTAACCATTTTAAAGTGTATCATCATACTGTTCTACTGAGAGATGACGTACCTTTTTACTGATAGCAACGTTTTTCTTTGATGCATAAAAACAAAGAGCAGCCAGTTTCTGAAATGTCCACCAGCCACAACATCCTAAATGGAAGGAACAAGAAGATTATGGTGTTTTATGAGGACAAAATAGCATTCAAAATAGAGAGAGAGAGAAATGCCACCTGTTTAACTAAAGAAGCCGTACCTGAATTGTAAGCTTGATTTGTTAATTTTCGTGGTGGTGCATGTCAACTTCATGCAGACGTTTGAGTTTCTGTGATTCATATCGTTGTTCCTCTCTGGAACACTGACCACAAAAAATCTTCCAGGTCAATACTAAAAATGGAAGTTGTTTTGGGACCTGTGAAAGTTCACAATTTGTTAAATATTTTTTACTGAAGCACTGAGATCCGAAAAGATTCAGATGGATATTCCTTCCTATTTTAAAACGGGAATTTTTCAAAAGGTTCCGTAGAATTACGGTTTTGTCACTGAGTCCAGGAGAAAGACAACAGCCTTCTTTCTGATTGATCTTCTTATCCAGTCTTTCGTATACTTAAAACAACAAAACAAAAAGAAAGAAAAAGAAACAATAGTGGAACCCATCCTCTTCTCACCTGCTGCCAAAATACCCCAAAAAACAGAGAGAAGGTTTTCTAAAAGTCAAACCAATTAGGACTTCAAGAGGATGAGTTCAAGCTAAGATGGCTATCTATTTAGAATTTAATATCCTACGAATTTTCTTAGCAACTAAATGTAGTAGGGTCAAGTAGTAGCTAGTTTGGACACTCACAAATATCACAAAAAAAAGGTGGTCAAAACGAATGGATTAATACAACTCAACAATATAAATTATACCTGTAGATAAATATTATAAATAATAGATATCAGAAAGAAAAGTTGAAAATGTTAAAGGAATGATCTGAAATGAAATACAAACTGCGGGCAAAGGGAATCCATAAGTTTTGCAGAATTGAAATATTCCATGTTCAGCTCCTTCTTTTCCCTTCAGCACTTGAGTTTTGCATTAATTCAGAATCATTAACATCCTGCTAAGCCAGTATAATAGATTATCACATTGCTTAATATTATTTCCAATACTTAAAATTCAATTATCAAGTTTATCTTTCATCAGTCAGCTTAGAAGATATGAAGCATTGATTGAAAGAAGATCGTGCAAAATACGGCCTAATACAATATTTATTATTCCAAAGAAAAAGAAATGGATAAGTTACACTAAACCGTACCAAACCATAGTTCCCGAATCTATAAGACTCAACCTTTGGAAAGATGTGACTGGTTAATTTTTTTGGTAATCTTCCAACCATATCCAACTAACAAATTTGTCTAAGCCTTTGACTCCAGAAAAAAATTATAGAAATATGTAGATCTAGAGGTACAAGCACTGTGACCATTTCAAAACAAGGCCTGTTAGTAGTAAATCCAATATGCAAATAAGTTCACACACTTTAGATATGTGAATAATATTAAATCTAAAAGATGTCTCGGATAATTATTCTTTTTTAGAGAAATGTTCAGGCTAGCTTGCGTGCACCGCTGCTTGACTCTACTACATTTGGATCTCAAGATAAAATTCTAAAAACACTAAAAGGACTTGAAAACTTAAAAATGTTAAAATTATATTTCTCCAAAGAAATCAACTAGGCAAACAAGATCAAACTAGTCTAAAGAATCTAATAATTAAGTTTCAAATATTCTAAAAATTAATTAAAAATGAAATACATGTACTATTTAAATGTCAAAAGTAGAAAAACAGAA
This sequence comes from Telfairia occidentalis, assembly GCA_026257165.2. NCBI lineage: Eukaryota > Viridiplantae > Streptophyta > Magnoliopsida > Cucurbitales > Cucurbitaceae > Telfairia > Telfairia occidentalis. The sequence goes on along the minus strand of JAOANK020000066.1, from coordinate 1,092,446 downwards.
AGGCAACCATGTATACTCCCAAAATATTTATATCAAAATTGACAATTCGGATATAACTATCAAACAAAATCAAAATTTGGAAGCTTTTCAATTCAACTCTATCTCTTAAAACTTCTATTTTAATTTCAATTAAATATGGTTCAAAATCTTTCTAAATATTTCCTATTGAAAATACAAAACGTAAGAAAGAGAAAAAATGGTATCTCTCTCTCTATATATATCTTTTCATTTTCCGAGTGAGCATGTATAAATAAGAAAAAGCAAATTGTCTCTCTCTAATTCCAAAAATGATAGTAGCATTCAAATAATGTTAAAATGAGAAAATTTAGTGAACATTTGATTATTTAACACCAATCTCGTCCTCTCTCACCAACTTGAAATCACAACTATAAAATGTCTCTTGGATCAAAGTTTTCCCACAATAAAAATTATGCAGTAACAAAATTTGGGAAAATGCTATACTCATTATTATTACCTTTTCTCCAAATAAATCCTACGTTGCACCAACTTTCTTAGCAATTATAGCCACATTCCTTGGAGATAAATCCGGATCGAAAATAGGTAGCATAATTGCTTCAAGGGATCCACCTTGCTCCTGGAGGAATAGTAATCTGTCAAGCAGAATACATGTTTCCAAAACTGGGCCCAGAGCAGCTCGAAGAGACCAGTAAGGCCCAATAAGTTCCTGCAAATGATTTATTATTAGTCACCTTGGGAAATATTTTAGAGCCAATAACATAAATTCGACTTCTAAATTTTCACATAAAAATTCATATGATTTCAATTAGTAGTTAGAGGTTTGGGATGGGGTAATGGGCAGGGGAGGTTCTAGAGGTGATATTTCTAGGCCTCAAATGAAAGCCTTTTGTTTTCAAAAGAAATGAATACACATTAAACAATAAGATGGCCATGGCATAACTGCGTTACTCACTGTATCTAGTCTATAGCTTGTTCATTTTATCTCCGTTCGAGGCTGTATCCTCGTATACAATAAATGGTTTACTATTATATGAAATAATTATTTTTCAAAAGATGATATAAGAAAATCTACTAAATAGAAGGGATATAAATATATGGTTATATCCTGTAACTATGCATGAATGTACAATAAGTATACAGAGAATCAATGTTATATCTTCTTTTATTAATTGTACAATTAAGTATACAGTGCGTGAGATAAACAAAGCCTTTGTATGATACAAAGATGCATTGAAATGTGAACACGTAATCACCATCGTCAAAGCACCCACCTCCACATCATCTAACCTGTAGTAATGTTTGAGACCAAAATGCAACATCCTCCAACTAAGATAACTGTCCCATGAATGACTTCACCCTTAAATTCTAAGATAACTGTCCTATTCTTTGAACTTCCAGCATTCAGTTGATCAAATTAGATATCACACCAGATATTTAATAAACAGACTTCGTAATTCTGAAGCAAATCAAATAATAAACATTAACATCTTAGATGCAAGAGATTCAAACTAACAACAATCATTCATTTGGAGCAACTAAATTGTTTCAGACTAAAGCTTATATATTATTGTAACTAATAATTTGCATATGATTCGGCGGTATATAACAAGTATAAGAACTTAGTATACATACAGCAAAAGGCTCGGTGTCCATCCATATTCCATAATAATCCATATCCCCTAAAGATTGAAGTCCAAGGCGATTTAATCCAGATTGACAGAACTTTCCAAAAAGAGGATATTTGTCGACAGATTTGGACGGTTGACATTGTGTACTCTCACAGTCAGAAATGGTAAGAGAAAAGACATTGTTGTTGACTGACAACCCCCCAATAAGATCTGCAGTATATTTTTGGTGCAACAAAGTAGATGAAAACCGTTACTTGAACCTTTTACCGGTCAAAGAAACCGTTAAAATTGCATTAGTAGCATTCTATCTACCAGACAAACAAATGAATGCTTTGAAGCTATGCTGCACCATCCACTAACCCCTAATATCTTCCAATTCATCACAGGATAATAGGGCATGATAGAACGCCATTAATTAACAGAATGCTAGGACATTCTAGTCTTCACCTTCTCATACCTGATTGTGATGCTTCAAGTTTATCTTGACACTGCAAGGATATTGTAGCCTCTCTTTTCTTTCGACGACGCAAAGCCTTCCCTTGACGTCCAACAGATGGGCAAGTTGCTAGAACTTCTGGATAATATTTATAGAGAACCTTAACAGAAGAAAAAAAGAAAGAAAGGAACACTTAAAAAGGAAAAGCATAAAGTTTATGCAAATAGATGCGCAGATTTAAGTACTATTTCAAGGATCTTTTGTGTACTTATGGTTGGCCAACTTCAATTGCCCTTACTCTTACTTCAGTTGGATCTTTTTGTGTTATAGGGCAGAAGAGAAGATATGTGATCTATACTTCCATTACCCCTTCGCAAGCTGTTGGCAGGGTAAGTTATTTTAAGTTACTATAGTCTATGGAATGTCTTTGTAAAGAAAAATTCTATTGAATCTCATGCGCTTAATCTCTTGATGGGACTAACAAAGAGATCCATAAGGGATGCTAAGAAAAAAAGAAACAACAGAAAACCAAAATGAGAAATCAAGCCCGCAGCTAATTTCAAGTATTATGTTTCTTTTAGCCAGTTGATCTGCAATAAAAACTTGTTCATGACACTTTAAGACAACAAGAAGTAAGATTAAACTACCCACGTTTTCTTCTACTAATCTACTTATCAAATTTTCTAATGCTACACTCTAACTGCAACACATACGTGGATTTCTAGTTCCATAAGCTCACTAGAGTTTCTACAACAAAAACAACAGCTTCTACAACGAGATAACTAGCCTTACAGACCTCCAATAAATAATTATTTCATTGATTTGATTTTCGAGAGAGTGGAAAAATAATTTTAGGAGGCGAGATCAAAATTCGAACAGATTCAAGAGAAAAATATTCAAAATATGCTTGAAGCTAAATGCAAATTATAATTAAACTAAGTTACATGACAAAGCCTTATGAGATAATAAAAAAATTGGTCGCAGCTTTTACCATCTGAAAAGCAGCACGGAAAGCATGCAACTCAAAATTATGGAGACCACCCTCATTTTCCAAATTCCTCCATCTCTCTGCACTCTAATGAGAAAAGCGAGTAATAAATTTTACTTGAACATTGAAAAATTATAGATCTATTATTCTTCTAAATGCTCGTCTCTTGTCTTGAAGTTAAATATTATCTGTTTAAGGCATTTATTGTAATAATATAGAAGCTAAACAATAATGGCAGTAAGCCCTAGCTCTCCCTCCTCGTCTGAAACACAATTGGCATCAAAGCCAAACGTATTTTTCTATATTTTCTTTCACTTAACATTCGTTGTAAACAACTCTAGCAATACACAACAAGAGTCCTTTAATCTCCTGGAAATAACATGCTTCATTCAAACGACATTTATGTGCACCTTGAATATCTCAGTTTAATTCTGAAAATACTATAATCATAGAACTATTTTGATTTCTCTCTTTTTCTTTCCCAGTAAATGTCCACTATAACTCCATCTAATCTTTTTTTATCATCCAGGTGATTCAAGGAAAACTCAAAACCATAACCCAACTTGCCTTGAGAAGATAAAGAAGAAAAAATAAAAGCCTTGTTCAGTATGATGGTGGAGAAGGTCAAAAGCTGACCTGACATGCAAGGTCTCTGCCACTTTTTCCTAGAGACAAGCTAGAAGATTTGACACCCAAGCTCATTGGAAATCCATATTGGATATCTTCACTGTCAGGTCCATCCTCCGAGAGAAGGTTGTAACAGCAACCAATGTTAATGACTGCTGTTACTTCCTTGCACTCTACAAAGGTCCTGGTTTAAATGGTGGAATACTGCATTTGTTAAATCCTGTACTGAAACGAGAGAGATAATAACAACAATATGATAGAAACTAGATTGTCCATCTCCTATGCATTTCTTTCCCCAATAACAAAAATAATTCCAGGAAAAAAAGAATTACTTTAAAATTCATATAATTGGTTATATCTATTATCTGTAACTTAGAAGTGCTGTGAAAACTAATTTTTTTCGATGATGACGTTTAATAGGTGGAGCAACCAAATTCCTAACACATGATTTTAGCAGGATCTTCTTTTTGTATATTATTGAAAATCAAAGCTCCTGATCAGTTAGCTTCTCACAAGCATTGCATAGACTTTTTTAATCACCCAAATTTATGAAAGAAGATTCATGTTTTCCCACTGGTAAAGTGTAGTTTCTCGTTCATTTATAAATCTTTTAAAAACAAAAAATATCAAAACCTATAAAAAAAATGAAAATGTGTACGTCTCGAAAAGTCACCAAACTGTTAATTTATACGTACTATGCATTTTAAAAAAAGCGTAGATCTGACACATCTTAATAAAAAGAGTAATTCAGCACTATGTTATTCTAACCTAAGCATTATCACTGAAAGATCACCACAAGCATGAAGACCAGCAAGAACCAATGAAGGTTCTTTGTCTGAACTACAGAAACACTTTGACTTTTGCCGATTGGTTTTCTCTTGATCATCGCTAGGCAATCTTATCTCCTCAACATGATCATCTTGTAGTGACATGTTGGCAAGGGCTTTTAATGCATCAACCGACAGCACATGGAATGTCATTGCCTTCGGCTGTCTCAAACTTCTTGCTTCTAATCTGGCAGAAGTTCAAGAAAAATTAGAAAAAGAGTAATAATACTTGATGATAGCAACTAGCAAGGTTTAAAAAACTATAAGTAAAAACAAAAATATTATTTTTGTCTAGTAAGAAACATAAATCTTCTAAGAAGGGAAAGGAAAACAAGGTTTGCACCTAGTCCTCTAAAATACACCTGAGTATCCAGAAGCCTTATTGTTCTACTTGCCTCCGAGTTATAATGATAGAAACCCCATTACCATAACATTGACTACTTTATTAGAAATGGTCGTGTGCGTGAATGATTTCTCAATACAAGATTGTTTGATTTTCATCAGAATGCAAAATGATTTCTCTTTTGTTTTTTGGGACTAGAAGTTTAATAATGTCGACCTCTAAGATTTGTAGATGAAGAATAGAGAAGAAATAAATGCAATGCGTATAAGTAGATTCTCTCGCTGGTTTCATTATCACTCCCTCAGTCCTTTGAAACTAGAAATTCTTAAGACAACCAACAGAAGATGGGACCGAGTTCAAAAAAACAAAAATAAGACAAATCACTATGAGGAGATTTTAAAAAATAGGAGAAATGAAAGTAAAACAAAGTAGATCTATCTGCTTGCATCAGCATAATATGTTTTCTTGGCTAAATATGTTTTCTACACCCCTACCCAGATTTACGAATCTGAGCTAAGTAATACTTCTTAATCCGTGCTGCACGTGCGCTCGTCACATTTCCATGATGGGAACAAGCATCAATTGCAAGAACAGAATGCTTGTAATGAAAGGAGAGCACTTGTGCTAGATAACCCTAACAAGGAAAGAACATAAGTATGATGAAATCAACTACATATTTTCCTTGCACCAATAGCAGAACTTTATACGAAGGATGCGGTTACATAGATTTGATTTTTTTATTTGTTATTTTTGGTGGGGGGGGGGGTATGAAGTTATATGGAACGTAACTCTTTTAGAAAGATACTGAAACATTAATTGAAGAAAAAAAATCAACAAAGTAGATTGCAGAAGAAGAAATCATTCAAAAAAATTGAATGCCTATATTCAAATCAAATGTAGAAAAGAAAGATTCATCAGCAAATGCTTATATTAGAAGCCCAGAGCAAATATTTTTGCGGCTATACAAGAAGTATATAGAGAAATATTCTAGATAAAGCTAAGTCTCAGACATTGATCATAAAGGAAGCAAGTGAAGTTCAATTCCTCAAGTACCACAACATAATAAAATCTTTTTCTTCTTTTCTTTTTTTTTTATAAGAAACGACATAGTAACAATTCACAAAAGAAGGAGAACACCCTAAGGGCGAGGTAGAGGTAACTCCACAAGAGAGCTACTCACAAAAAAGCTTTCAAATTCAAAATAATCATGGAAAGATCGTAATTATAAAAGAATTTTTTATCATTGGAGCTCCACCAAGAAGCTAAGTGATGAATGTTGTACAAAAAATCAACTAAGTTAATTTCAGAAAAACATTTAGACATTTAATTGAGGAAGCCGTGTTTCCCCAATTTATACGAAAGGGAAGTGAATGGAAAAAAAAAAAAAAATACTTAAATGTTGTTCCAATCGTAATGAATACTACAATAGAAGATCCATAATTCTTTTATAAAAATCAAAATCATAGATTTTTTTATACAGTCACCAACAAAGGCCTAAATCATAGCTCTCGAAATAGAAACAGATATGTCAAGGAGCAATCATGGATACCCTACTTGCAAAAAGAAATAATACAAACTAAGAAATGCGAGCAAATACTTTTTCTCCAATTTCTTGGCATCTATCAAGTCATTTATTTCAATAGTTGCAACTCCTTATTGGCCTTTGTATTGGCTCAAGCTCCACATTAGATATTTGCCCTTTATTTTGATTTTACATGATCCAAAATCTTTAAGCCCATCCATGGAATGAATTTTTTTTTTGTACGACCAAATTAGGTAGGCTGCAAAATGCAATGCATGCTGACTCTTGAGTGAATTTATAGTAAAAATACACCTCTGCCAATTATAGCTTGCGGCTTTTAGAAGAATTGGTTGTAGACTTGCATTGATCCTCCATCAGATTCAATTTCTTCAAACACAAAATTAAATGACCTGTGACCAATTTTCTTTTTTAAAGAAAAGAATTATAACCAAATGGCCTAATTTTAGCTTTGCACCTATGTATTTCATTGATTACTTATGCTTGCAATACTTAAGTGTTACAAACGTATACAATGTACATGCATCCCTACCACTTCTCAATACAATGTACATTCATAAATGCTTGTTTTTGGAGTATGTCTAAACAGGAAACTTCCAGTTCATAAAGTCAATATTATACAAATGGAGATGTTTAAAGCTCAAATGCAGTACCAAACTTACCCATCTTGCATATAGTAAATGAAAGTAAGAGCTACCTGACCAGCACCAACGTCAACAATTGTATGACTTTTCAGATCACTTGCAATCAAACTAATAATAGCAGAAAGGACTTCAACCTGTGGATGCATAAAAAGTTTTCCAAATGAATCATATAGAAAAATGTTCTGTTTAAATATATCACAACACAATTAGTAGATTGCATCACCATGTTTGAGAAGCCATGAAACCCAGAGACTATATCATGCAAAATGCACCAGGTATAAATCATATCAAGATCTGAAGTTAACGATGAAATACATCCTATTCAATCTAAACAATCCTATCTTTGTAAAAAAAAATGCAACTGGTTAATGATTGTCATAAAGTCATTACATCAAATATTTTAAATGAGGATATTTGGACTTGATTACATAAATAAGATTACTGATTTAGATTTTAACTTAATTACTCTAATGGTTATTTTGCTCTCTGATATAAAACTTAAATGGTTTGCCAACACACCCACTCAAGGATAATTGATATAAAAAAGAAATAATATTTGTGGGCTAGTAAATTGATAAAGGCATAAAGTCTTCAATTTGGAAATATATTACTCAATAACTTACTTCATGTTTTTTCTTCTGATTCATGCCTTGAGCAAGAACAGTGTTAAGCGAAGCCATGCACCAACCAGGAAGAACCTGCAATAATAGACACTAATGTAAGCACTAAGAAAAGGGATAAATCAACCTAGAACTTCATTTGGTTTGACACGTGTAAGTTGGATAATTATAGTGACATAGCTCTTTAATATTAAGAAGAAACAGAGAAGTGCACACCTGACAATGGTTAAAAGAGTTCTCCTCATTTTTCCAAGTCCTAGTACTACACTCAAAAGAGTACTTCCCTTTTATAACAAACTACAATAAATAGTTTGCTAGATAACCATCCACGCCTTCTCTAGCCATACTCCTAGTTACTGTTGGTTACAAACAGACCCAACAAGGTTCAGCAGCTTAACAATACTCCTACCATGGACCCCTCTTTAACTCTCTTCCAACAATACGCACTAATAACAGAGGGTCTATCATGTAGAAAGGGTAGTTAAATGGCAATACCTCTCCATCCTTTTCCTTAGTAAGAAATAATTCTAATCGCAACAAAAGAATGCAAATGCGACCAGATGCCTAAAGCAAAGGGGCGAAAAAAGGTAGCTTCCCAATTTGTCAAAAAAAGACCCGGGGGAATCAGAAATCTTTTGTAAGATAAGGTCATGGACAAATTTTTAAATAAATTCTTCAAGCGATATTTTGTTATTCCAGTGGTCTCTTTACACCTAAATCTTATTACTCTGTCCTTAACATGAAGGATCTGGTGGTGGTGCTCCCTCAAACTCGAAGCAGTTTCTAAACCATTTGGAGGAAATGAGTGCCCCAAAAGGTGAAATTTTTGGTTTGGACCCTAGCTCAAGTAGGATAGAATAGAATACTCCAGACATGGTTCTAGAAAAGGAACCTCATTCTTCTTTCTCCCCAGCAGCTGAACATTTTTAGAAACAATAAAATAAAAATTGTTGTTATCTCTTTTTCCATTGTCCATTCTCATGAAAAATCTGGAAGTCTCCATTGAGATTTTTTCGGTTTTTCTTGGTGCTTCGAAAATGATGTCTCTTAGTGCATGGAACACTGCTAATGGGGATTCTTTCCTTCAACCTCAAAGCCTCAGTGATATCTTGTGCTGTCATAGGTGTCTTGTGGGGAAATTTGATTAGAAATTCACGCAAGGATCTTCAAAGATAAGTAAAGAAGTTGAAATTTTTTGTGAATTTAATAGTGTTTTGGGCTCACAATTGATGTGTGCTTCCTTCTCTTGTCCCTACAAATTATTTCCACTTATTTGCACCAACTAGGGTAAATATTTTCATCTAAAAAAATTGCATTCGTCCCAAGTATCCAATTCTGTAACATTTAAGTCATCATGGATAATGGAATTTATGTCATTTTCAATTTTATGTTTCTTATACTTGCTATAGGCAGCAAATCTGTCTAATCGAGCAAAAAAAACCAAGCATAAATGACATCTGTATCAGTATAACATAAAAGCACTACCGTTTGCAAGTTTGCTTGTTCACGTTCAAAGGCAAGAGATCTTGAAGTACGGATAAATTCCTTTAGTGAATCTGGCCAGTATTCCTGAATGATTTGGTCAAATCAGAAAAGTAGTTTTCACTACATTAGAGTAAGTGCACTCCAAACAAGAAACATAAAAAAATACTCTATCACATAATTTCATAAATTCACTAAATGGTTAAACTATTAGCAATATTCCCAGACAAAACACTCCCGTGTGGCCAATGCTGATAAATGTCTGCAACAACTCCGATACGTCTCAGAAACTAATTCAGAGTCAATGATGCATTTTAGAAATACATGACGTGCAGTGACACATATCAAAATTTTTTACGCTAACCATATTTTGCCACCCATATTCCATTTCTGAATTCTTGCCATTTCATAACTTCAGTTCTGTTTAATATAACTAGTCAAAGACATCATATATGCACCAATATTTAATAAGAAATCTACTTACAGTGTGACAAATTCATTCAAATTTTAAAAGAATAAAAAGGACGTTAACATGTGGAGTTACTGGATGAACCCCTAAATAAATTAAAAACACCCCTAAATATGGGGTTAGTGGACAAATAAAATCAACATCCTAATATTTAAATCCAGTTACATATTGGTAGCAAAATTTATATGCTCACAAGGCGGTTAGACATAAATCTTTACGTCATCGATTCCAAAAAAGAAATAATAATAAAATTGAATCCATTCCACATCGATTTTCCCAGAAATTGGAACTGAATTTATGAAAAGCTAACTGTCATTGTACAGTTTCAGCATTCTTCCATAGAAGTAGCCGTCCAACCACATCTAACACACAGAATATCTAATTTAAAAAGAATTTAATATTTCAACTAATGATCAATTTCAGTTCTATGAATATTTCTAAAATACTCTACAGCTACGAATCAATATTTTGATAGGTGTTATACTTAGATCCAGATAATTGGACAATTTGGTCAAAATTGACATGTATATGGAGGATTTCGTCATATAAAAATATACTGGGCGAAATACAAATCTAATATTCTACATCGATTCCTTGGTAGTGCGATAATATGAATTTCGTAATGAACAGAAAATTGCAACTAATTCCATGAATATTTCTAAAATACTCTACACATATCTTTCGATTGATGTTATTAATCAGACAATTATGTCAAAACTGGCATTTATATGGAGGATTACTGATTATATCATATAAAAATATAACAAAAAGACTAATAATGGATCAACCAGAAAACATACTTATCGATTCATTCAAATAGTTCCTGCGTACTCTTGGTGTGGATAAATAGCTTACGAGAGAGCTCAAAAAGTCTAGCTTCTAAACTGAGTTCTAAGCGTTCAAACACGAGATAATGGAAATGAAATCTAAATCTAACAGTATTCTTCAAATACAGACGCACCTGACAAACTCCAGACGGAATTAGGAGCAAATTTTTCACAGGTTCCTTGCGCAAGCACTCCATCCACTCCTTATCAACAGCTTCCCATAGTCTATCCTGGAAGAGAGAATGGAAACACATTGGAGATCATAAAAGAACATCCGTGAGTGAAATAATAATAATAATAATAATAATAAATCAATATCAAATTACGAGCAAGCAGATTCCAAAATTTATACGAAACAAACCTTGAAGAAATTGACGACGGGAGCATTGATCAGGAACGAGTAAGGACTGATAAAGTCGGCAATGGCGTTTATCCATTGCAGGGTATTGGCTGCAGTATCGCACTTGTACTTGCAACTGCTACTATCATTGCCGCGAAAACCAGTCGCCATTGTTTTGTCGCCAAAATCAACGAAACCACCGATGGCGCGGCAGCTTATATTTACATTTACGAGCTAGGCTTAAATGCCCCGTTTTAAAAATCAAAATATTTGATAAGTGAATTTTATGAAAATGGTTTTAAAAATAAATAACTGTAAAATTATCACATTTATACTTTTTTTTTTTGTTGAACTATAGTTTTTTTTTTTTTTTTGAACTATAGTTGGCTTATACATAATTTGTTAAGGATAGGTTGTTAATATAAAATATTTGAAAATATATTATTTATGATAAAAAAAGTTTGAATATATATAGTGGATTGGACTTAATTTTAACTTCTTCTTTTTGGATTTTTTTTTAATGTTAATTTTGAAACTTATTTCAAAAATATATCTACTTTAAAACTTTTTTCAAAAATAATGCTTTTAAAATTAGCGCGAGTATAGGTAGTCTCTTCAAGAGACAACCTACTGACGTGGTACCTCACTTGGCGCCATGTTTAATTTTTTATTTTAATTTTTTTAAATTTAGTTTTATGTCTGATTTTTTATGATTTTTTTTTCCTTTTATTTTCTTAAATAAATTTGTATTTTTTTTCCTTTTTAAACTAAATAAATGTTATTTTTTTTAAAACAATTTTTATTTAAATAAATATTATTTAGTTATATTCTTTTTTTTTTTTTTCTTGCTAACGTGGCGGTGATATGTTTCAGAATTCGTTTTTTCTATTTAAGTATTATATATAATTTTAATTTAAAAAATTAAAATTAAAATACTAAATTTTCAAACAAAACTTTATATTCATCGTTTATTTTTTTAAAATATTATTTATTTTATTCGAAAAAAAAAAAAGAAGAATAATAATCTAACTAAATAA
>JAOANK020000066.1:1056958-1071070 GCA_026257165.2 Telfairia occidentalis | reverse complement strand
CAATTTTGAATCTAATATCTGCATAATTTATCTATTTGTGAGTAGAGTTTCGGTTCTCAAATATGGTGGTTCGTACAGATTGTTTTATCCACTTTTTTTCCCCTTCTTTTAAGACAAATTTGATTAAATTTGGATTTTTCATTTCTTATTGGAGTTGATAGAAATGCATGTAGTCTAAGTGCAAGTATATAGGCTTCACTAGTTTCAATGAATTTGAACATCATGTTTCGTATTTTGGTTATAAAAGATTTATGCGGGCGAGGTCCGATTTTATGTAGGTAGATATGAAAAATTTGAACATGCATGTTTCTTATTTTGGTTGTAAAAGGTTTTTAACAGGTTATCTGTCTCTAAATTTTAAAAAGTGTTCTAAGTCTTTAAACTTTTGATTTTGATTTTGCATTTAATAGATTCACGACTTAATTGACATTTTTTAAAAAATGTATGAACTTATTAGACACGTAATTGAAAGTTTAGGATCATACTAGGACACTAAATTAATTTTTTTGTCTAATAAATTTGTTTATTTTAAAAAATTTAAATATGTCAGGACTTAATAGAATTTGTATTTTTAATGGTTTAAGGAAACTACGAAAGATGAGAAAGGGGGAATCGGGAAAGGAAAAAAGCTTACATTAAAATTATAAAAATGTCATTTTTAAGCTAAATTAAGTGAATTTCTTATATGACCTTTGGCATTATTTCAAAGATACCCTTTCAATTTTTTGAAAAATGTTCTTGAAGAATATTTCTGTAGGCTGAAAAGTGACCGTAACAATAGAGTAACCCTTTGTTTAAAAATCATGTAAGTCACTTCATCTTTAACACGTCGTCAACCCACTTTTGTCACTCTTTCTAGGTGAATGGTATAATTTTTATTTATTTTCTAAATTTAGGTCAAAGTTCATGGATATGTTGCATAATTTTACTCTTTTATTATATAAAATATTTTTAATAACACAAAATATAAAGTTCACATAGATCCTATTAAAATATGGTCACTTTTAATTTTCTAATAGAGTTCTTCAAAACTTTTAAAACTTAAACACACACTCGAATATTGTTAAATCAAGCATGACTTAATTGATTAAGGCACAATTTCTTTGATTGAATCTCGATCTTTACAAGTTGTTGAACTCAACCAAAAAAAAAACAAACCCAATATTTGGATAAAATTGTTGTATATACGATAACATTACAGTATAATTATAGGCCATTCCGTTAGTATTCGCCTAAAATGGAAGTGGGAAGGAGAAAGTGATGTCTAGCTCTTTTGCCACTCTACCTTCTGCCATTTGGGTTTTCTTTTTCGTTACCTGTCACCGTGGCCACAACTTTTTTATTTTTTATTTTTTTAATTCATATGAAACTATCGACCTTTGCCATCATAACGTGTGCTTTATTTATTGAGAAATTGGCTAGGATATCAAATTTGTTTTCTAAGTTCTATTCCATTATTGTGTATCAATATGAATATCTAAGTTTTAGAGAGGTTTTTTTTTTCAAACTCTCTAAACTGGAATGTATATTTTAGTTTTTGTGCGTAGATTTCATATTTATTAGTTTAATATACATACATATTTTTATTTATATGATGTGAGAAAAGAAATGACAACATAATTGCTATATACACATTGAGGAATTATAAAAAAAAATGTGGAAAACAGACCGTTATTCTCTATAGTGAGATCGCTTATCAATTGAAAGGGCCTTATTATTATTATTATTATTATTATTATTATTATTATTATTATTATTATTTTCGTTAAACGACATAGAGATGAGAGAATTCGAACCAATGACTTTTTAATCAAAAAAATATGTCTTTAACCAGTTGAACTATACTTGATTTAACAAAAGACCTTCGTACAATAATGAAAAATTAAGTCATGCTTGAATTGAGAAAATGAAAAATCAATTGAGATCCATAAAATGGAACATACAAATACTTAATCAATATATATGTTTTTAATTCGACCATTTCTATTATTTTACGGCCTAACATAAGTTCATTCATAACTCATTTCGACCCATTTATGTAACTTCGGTACATTATGTAATTGTCGACTTGCCAAATTGGGATTTGAAATTTTATATTATTATTTTGGTTTAAATATTCTTTTGATCCCTACACTTTTAAGATCGTTCTATTTTGGTCTCTAAAGTTTCAAAATGTACATTTTGGTTTTGGAATTTTCAAATAATTTATATTTTAATTCTTGAACTTTGAAAATATTCGTTTTTGGTCCATGAATTTTCAAAAAGTAATCGTTTTTTTTTCCTTTTTTATATATATATAGATTAATGATATACCTTCAAATATATGAATAAGTAGGTTAATGTAAGTATGTATTTAGACCACATAGATAAAATTATATAACCAATACTAAAATGATTATTTTTTATAAATTATGATATTAGAATAAATATTTTGAAAGTTTAATAATTAAAATAAATATTTTAAAAGTTGAAAGAACTAAAAAATTGAAGGATAGATTTAAACCTATTATTTTCTTAAAAGTAAATTATTATTTATAAAGGTGTCCTTCTCCTTCTTGACTTCTAAATCCGCGTGTAAAGTTGTCCTTTTCCGAATTGGACTTCTAATTTCAATTCCAAATTTAAAGAAGCTGCTTAATTATAAAATTTAAATACATAGATAGCACTATAAATATCGGAGTTTGACTGATTTCTACAGTCTTCGCCGTAATTCCGGAGTGTGAACAAGCTCGTCTCTCGCCTTTCAGGTCTGCCTGCATTTTCTTTCTAATCTCCTTTAAATTTTGTGATCATTGTCGCAGCTCTAAAATCAAATTCTGTTTTGCCGTAGAAATCGAAGCAATGGTTTGTGCTTTAGGCTTTGTAAAACAATTCTATGTTGTATGCATGATCCTAGTCTCCGCACTGGAGCTAAACAGCAATTTTTACTGCTATACTGTTTTTCCTTTTCTGTGCGTGTCGTTTAGAGGATTTACGGAGATGTTTTCATTGAATTATTCGACTATTCAATTTGGTTTGTTGACGTAGTTCCATAAATTTTCTGGTATCGCAGTTTTATTCTTGTTACAAACTATGTATTTGAAGTATATATATATATATATATATTTCTTTTTCTTTTTTCTATTATCTTGTTGAATTAATTTGTTGGTTTCTCAAATTGGTTTCTCTAGGGATTTGCATAATAACACGCTAAGTTTGGAGCATTTGATGTTTTTAACAATCTTTGTATTGAAGTGTAGAAATTGTTAGAACATATGATTAGAGGGGAAGCGATTGAGGAGGCTATACTTTTCATTTAGTCTACTGTTATTAGTGTATTTGACTTCTACATTATGAATTTAGAAAAACTATATTTTGTAAAAGGAAAATGGAAGAGAATTTCTTTTTGTTATTCCTTTTGCAATCCCGTCTCATTCTAATAGTTCTGCCTTTTTTTCCCCAGCATTAGCCTGTGCCTAATGGTATATTTTATCTTTCAGTCATCACTTCTGAAAACTCATTTTGTTCCCAATAGGTCACTGATAATTTATCTGGAGAACAATGGCCGTGTCTGTCAAGGTTATGTCTCTTATTGTTGCAACGTTTGGTCTGATATCATTTATATTTGGAGTCATCGCTGAGAACAAGAAGGTAAGCATCTGCGATCTTCATAAACAAGCATCAGTCTTAGCAATTGTTTGATTCTTATGTAGATATTTATGCATTTGAAATTGTCAACAGCAAGAATTAAAATGTTGATTGAATTGTTGTTGACTAGTGTTTTTCATCTCTATCCCATATATTATCTCCCATCTTCCTTGGACCTTGGAGTTAGTTTTAAGTTTTAACTATGATTTACATATGTGGAGTTATATCTGTGGGAGCTTATGATGTATGGATTGATTGTACACTTACTACCAAAACACCGGATCTTGAAATTTTATTTATGCTTAATTGCGTGTCAATTGTATATTAGACGTTCATCCAGTTGCAAATTCATGGGTTTATTTGTATTTAATTGAGTATGTAGTCTCTCATTTATTTGTGAGAGTAGTTATATGAAATCCATGTTAGCTGTGAATGCCGTTGCCCGTGGTTTAATGTGTGAAGTTTTGATGATTTTCCCCTTGTTGTCTGAAGAGTTTGTTAGGCCCCTTTCCATCTTTTTTCTTTAATGGTCACTAACTTATTTTGTTGTCTTTACTTGGATTTTTACAGCCCGCATCTGGAACTCCCATCCCAGGAAAAGGCCTTGTTATCTGTAAATATCCGGGCGACCCGACTGTGCCCTTGGGATATCTCTCTGTTCTGTTTCTTCTTGCTTCTTCAGTTGCAGGATACATATCTCTGTTCTATCCTTACCAAGGAAAATCCGTTCCTCGAGGTGCGATCTTTAAGAGCAGCAGCTTTTCTATTTTCTTCAACATTGCTTTGTAAGTTTTCTTTCCAAGGCACTTCCTTACTCTTGACTGTTACCTAAAACTTTTTATCTTCGTAGTATTTATTTGCATTATGGTCGCAACCTAATAATGTCATGAAAATTCTGCTTTGCCTGAGAAAAATACTCTCTTCAGTTTTATTTCTGTGCTTTACACATTACAAATCATTACCTTTTCTGACTTAATTTAGTGTGGAGAAGGGTATGCTTGTGAAACAATGTTTCTTGTATGCTTTTCCGTTGAGAAATTTGTGTTGTTTAGACTTCAGACTTCACCATATCTATATAAATACTTGGGATCTATTTGAACAATCCTGTTAATTTTTATTGCATACTGATGAAGCCATGTTATAATGAATGTTCTCTTCACATTTACCTTTTGATAGCAGTCTTTACAAGAGAAACAAGAAGCAATGAAATAATTGGATTTTTGTCCTCCGAAGATTTTATAGGATTTTGAGAATGTCGTTTTTTAGTATGACAAATGTGGGGTAGAGATTTGAACTTCTCAACCTCAAGGGAAGGGAAGGAATAGATGTCCTAACTCTTACTTCATGTGGGTAAATGTCTTTTTAATTACAAAAGGGGAGAAACAAAGCAGTTAAGTTGCATCCTGATTCTAAAAAACTAAAAACTACATTATAATGTCTGCTCAGTATTCTCATTTAATGAGCATTTTGGTGGATTTGTTAGTAGAATATGAACATTTAGTTGAGTTGTTCAAGCGCTGTTCCGCCTTTCATGTAGTTTCTGTAACGCATCGCGTATTATCACATTTTGATGTACCCTCTCTATTTGCAGGTTCACAACTGGATTAGCCATAACCTTGCTCGTATGGCCCACGATCACGGAGCAACTTCACTTGACACGCAATGTTCATCACAACCTCGAGACAGCGTGCCCGACCGCTAGGACCGGTCTTCTGGGTGGTGGTGCATTTCTGTCCCTGGATTCATCCCTCTTCTGGATGGTTGCTCTGATGCTGGCTGGGAATGCTCGAGAGGACTACTTTGATGAAATAGAGGAAAATGGAACCAATGCTGAAGCCCTTAAGAGCAGCAGCGCTTGAAGCTTATTTGTTTTACTGCATTTACTTTTTTTTTTTTAGGTATTACTATGAGTTTAGTTGTTATCGAGGGTTTATTTGTGAATATGATATTCTTCCTTGTACTGTTGAACAATCCTTGTGATAACCAATCTCTATTTATAGGTTTTCCATCTTTAAGTGTAAAGGTCTTCCCATAAGCACGAATTTATCTAGGTCTCTAAATTATGATTCTACTCCTTTACTTTGTCATTTTAATGATTTTTTTTTAATATATATATATATATATGTGTGTGTGTGTGTGTGTGGGGAATTTAGTTTTGGATATCGTGTGAAGGTTGATGTGTGACATCATGAAGCATTGTTATATGTTTAGTGTAATTTTTTTTTTTTTTTTTTTTTATAGCCAATCTGAGTGGATAAAGTATGTACTATCATTGCAGAAGTCGATGGTTCGATCTCCCACCCCACAAACGTTGAATTAAAAAAAAAGTGTAAATTTTTTATAGATATTTCTCAAAATTTTAAATTCTTACCTATAATTGTGTGTTTCATTGCTCTCTTTTTTTTTTATTGTCACGTATATATAATTACATAAAATATGATTTTGAAAATTTTTAAAAATGCAATTATCATCCAAAAGCTTGGATAATTCACTATATTTGTACTTTGTCATCCATATTAAATAGAGAACAAAAATCATTGATCATAAATCAATTGGTTAAGACATATCTTTCGATCAAAATATTGATTTACTTGAAAAAAAATTTGAATTGTCGACTTAAACAACTCTATTGATTAAGATTTATATATATATAAATATTTTTAAATATTGAAGGTTCAAATTTCTAGCAATAGTAATTTAGACTACAATTTATAATAATTTATATAAATTTGTTTAGTCTAACAAAATTACGAATAAAAAAATTGTTTTAGTCTAACAAAATTATGAATAGAACTAAAAACTAATTTACAATATGAATGACAATTAGAACGTTCGATTAGCCCTTGAAATTTGAAGTGGATTTAATTTAACCTAATTAGAATGGTTTTTTGTTTCTAATATGATGGACTAAAATAACCCTTGGAGGTCTGACCTGGGCAACACTCAATAGTGAGGTTTAGGGTTCGGATATCCACTATATAAATAAGACGGCGCTTGCAGTTTATCGTTCCTCTCTTTACTCTCCTTCGACAACCCTGAGAGGCTGAGGGATCGGCAATCCGCCATTGTTCTCCTGAGGCAGAGTTTGTTCGTCATCGACAATGAGAGCTAAGGTTCATCTTCCTCATTTTCTTCATCGTACATTATCTGTATTACGTTTGAGCAGCTTCGTTGGCGGAACTTCTTCCCGGTCTTCATTTTTCTCAATGTTTTGTATATGATTTGAGGATTTAAGTACCGAAACGTATTTTTGGCCCGATCGGAGTCGAAAGTATGCTTTAACTTTTTTCAGGTCTAATAATTCGATGTATTTTCCCAACCGTGTTCGTTTTTTCGTACTTCTTACGAATCGAAAGCTACTCGTGGATTTTCTTTGGATTTATGATTTTGAGAACGGGTTTAGGGTTTTCTGCTATTTTTCTTTGATGTATTTTGGAGCGATCGGAATCGAGACGTGCCCTAACTTTTTTAGGATCAACGATGCGATAAAATTTTCCTAATTGTGCTCGTTTCTTTTTTCATCTGAAACAAAAGCTATTTGTGAAAGTTTCTTGGGTTTGTAATTAGAAAACGGGTTTAGGGTTTCCTGCTATTTCAACATAGGTAGAAAATTAGGCATATTATCCAGCCGATGCCGGAATACGGTATAGGTTTATTATTACTGGCTAAGACTATGAAGTGAAAATGGTTTAGCCCGTCTAAAATTCCTTGAAAGTTCTTTATAGCAATAAAGATAGGTAACTTTTCAGTGTCAAGATATACAGGGTGGGGGAAGAGTTCCGGGTGCGTTCTAATTTGTTGGGTTCTTGCTGTGTGTAGTTTGTTTGCTTTCCCTTCCAGTTTTTGTTTTGATAAATGTATTTTTCTTCTGTAAAACCCTGGAATACCTTTTCTGCTTGGCCTTTTTTTTTCTATTTTGTTTTTTGGAAACCGGAAGAAGCTGTTTTCTACTTTGTCTCAATGTAATTGAGAGTTGTTAATGTTTATAGTATATGTCGTGCAAGATTTTTAGACATTTTGCCTCTTAGTGTTACGAGTGCTTTAAATTATAATATATGCTTCTGCTGAATTGTCGGTCGTTTTCTTTTTTCATTCATCGAGAAATCAACATTCAACAACCATAGTTCCTTTTTTTCCAAGTTTTTGAAGCTAAGGGCTGGTTTATAAGTTTTTTCTTTTTTGGTTCTGATTTTTTTCTCTCTATTTTTTTCCTCCTTGTTCTGAATGTCAGTGGAAGAAGAAGCGTATGAGGAGGCTTAAGAGGAAGCGCAGAAAGATGAGACAGAGATCGAAGTAGTTCTAAAAAATGATTGAGCTTTCTCCTAAGTGTGCCTAGAATCTCCATTGCTGTCCAGCATTAATTGCTTGAAGTCGTGGAGGTTGTAGTGTTCTTATGAAGATAGTTTTTTTTTATCATTTCCTCTGGTTTTTAATACTTTGGATAAACATCTATAATTTGACTTGTTTTCCGTTTAAGATGTTTCATAACTTATATCCATCATGCATCTAATGCTTTTTTTGAACTCATTCCAGAAATTTAATAGCGAGTTTATTCGAACTGAATATCAAATTATGTGGCCTTGTCAACGTATTTGTGGCTACCTTCTGTTCTGCTGATTATTTTACTCTGCAGCCATGGACGTGATTCCTAATCTCATCTAACAAATGGTAATTTTGAGAAGAATGGGAAGACGGGAACGCATTGTGTGGCAAGGTGTCACATTCAAGGAAAAACATCACACGAAATAAGTATGACAATCATCTTTGAACTTGTTTACTTAAGCTTGATTTGTGTTCATTTAGAAAGGTTATCTAGCTTAGTCTAAAGGACGAGCGCCCAAATCCAATTAAGTAGGTGCTCATTTTGAAAAGATCCAGCCGGCATTGTGTGTTTTGCATGCGTTGAATTCACTTTTAGGGTATGGTTGTGAGTGATTGTAGAACTCCTAAAATCACTTTTTTCATGACAAAATTAAGTCAATTACCTAAATTTGGTCATGACAAAAGTAATGTTGGGCATTCCAAAAGCACTTCTAATTTTAGAATGCCTGAAATCACTTTTTTCCGGATAAATTTAGCCTAATCTTCTAAATTTAGACATGACAAAAGTGATTTTTGGTATTGCTAAAATCACTCTCAAACATACCTTTATAGTATATACAAGTACTTTTAAAAAATAGTTTAATGCTTCTTTTAACAGCACTATGTAAGTAATTGTATCACTTTTTTTTAATAATTTCTTAAAACTACTAAAATTTTAAGCAATGCTTTAAATTGATCAGAGTTATTCATTACTGCTCTTTAAAATTTTGATTAAATACTATAAATATTTTTACGGTAACACTTTTAGTCTGCACTCTAAAAAGAATATAGAACCATCTAATGCCCCCAACAAATTTGGTCCTCCCTGTTTTCTTCTTCCCTCTCTTGTTGTTCCTCCCAAGTTGTATAGGCCAAGAAAAATAGGAAACTGAGTTAAAAATTGAATCCAGTTTTAAACTAATAACCTATCAAAATTAAGTTCAAATAACATTACATTGGTCTAATCCCCTGTTAACCAAGTTCCATCAATTTGGTCAAGTTTTTCAATTTCAATTTAAAAGGCTCTCCTCATGCCTACTACGCCCTTAGCTCTAAGGCAGGTTTTTAAATTGCAACCTGTTGAAGCATTTTAATGACGTACGGTATTAGATTTTGCATATACCTAAGGAAATGCATTTTTTTTAGCTGCCCTAACAATTCGTGTGGTGGGAACACATTGATATGATGTCCAAAATCCCAATTGTCTCCACATATTCCATCCCCTTTTTATATTGCATAATTAAATGTAGTCAGGAAATATGTTAGAATGGTGTCATAAATTGTCAATTCCAGTCAACCCACCTGACCAAGGATCAAAATACACATTGATAGGTCGAGATATTCATAAATTAAAAGGTTTGAGCTTTATGATCAATCAATATCCCATAAAAAAATATCATCAATTAATCATAAGAATGAATGTAATTATATAAATAATAATAAAATATAATTTATTGAGAGAGTGAAAAGGAATTTAATTATTAATTGAAATATTTTTTTATGAATTTTATAGTTGATATTGATATATTTGTAAAATTGAAAATTTGATATTGACTTCGGATATGAAATAACCATCAGCAAGACTACTCTAAAAGATGAGTGATGCACTTCTCCGTCCTCTGTTTGGGGAGGGCTTTTGCTTTCCCTACAACTTGTCATCGTCAACTCGTGTTTTGTTACTTCTCCCTTCTCTCCACTCTCATGTTTGTGGCCCCTCAACAGGTTTTTTTTTTTAAAAAAATATTTTTGAGTGTCCGGGCCAATTTACGTGCATCTCGACTATTCAATTCTCCTAGGACAACCATGTGATTCTATTATATTTGGTTTCTAAGGAAACTCACTAGGATATTAAATTCGAAGTAGGTGACTACTATAATTTGAATCCATTTTCTTTTGACAAGACTTTATTGGTCTCAAAAAATTGGACATTCTAGGAAATTTAAAGATGGAAAGGAAAGAAAAAACATGTTTAAATATTTTGACATATATACTTTTAGTGTATTCTATCTCACCTTCAGACTTCTTCAAAAATCACAATCTGAAAAACAGGGATTAAAACACATATCAAGTCAATCTGAATACAATTCAATTGGTTAAAATATATGTTTCCGTTCGAATTCCTAGCTCTACATATTGAACCAAAAAAAGAAGATACATATCAACCTTTCCAAGTCCTATCACACTTTTACTTAAAAAAAAAAAATGCAAAACAAACTATCAAAGGATAAGTTTTTCTTATCATTTTTAACCCACGTTAATTCTCAAGCTAAGAGTTAAAAAAAAAAAAAAAAAAAAACATCTTACTCTTTTCTAATTGTTAAATTTATAGGGAGGGCTACAAACACTTTTGATCCTTCCAACCGATCTTTAGCTGGACTTGGTACTTCCATTGGGCAACGTTGGATTTTCTTCTAAAGATCTTCTGTAGCTGTCTTTCAAGTGTCGAAACCAAACATTTTTGTGATACAATTCCCACAAGGCTCTAGCTGAAACGTAAGAGGGTTTTAAAAACAAAGGAAGAAAATTAGTGGATTTTCTGGACATTGTATATTTATAGGCCTCTAATTGGAATGTCTTGGATAGAACCAGCTACTTTACTCTTCTAATGTTCATGGGAGTGTCCTCATAATCTCCCTTGGACTTGTAAGGAGATTTTGGGCTTTTGAATCCATTTGAGCTTTTTTCACTGTGCAGGCTATTTTGGTCATGTTTCATGAAAAACCGTTTCTACTTGAGTTTGATCAACTAAACTGTGATGCCAATCATCAGAAACACGATAAATGATGGAAAGGACTAAAATGTCCTTGTCCTTCCATCGCACCCATGAACAAACTTCCCTACTGGCTTAAAATGCATTTGCCACAAGCTTAGATTTTTCCATTCCACTCCCTCACTTTCATCTTAAGATTTAACATCATACAAAACAGCAGCATTAATGACAGGGTCTAGAGAAGTAAAAGCCTCAGTAGATAGGATCATGAAAGTCAAGCAGGAAAGAGATGGGAACCAGAACATTGGCATGAAGATTTTCTTTCAACTCCTGTACTTTTTTTCAGAATGAAATTGCCCACAGACGGGCCAAAAAACTGAATAGAAATTAAGGAATTAGCTGGAGTAATGTTATGTACAAGCTTGGTGAACTAAACATGCAATCAGTTGTAAATCATGCAACTCAAAAAAAGCAGTATCATCTTCTACAGATTCACAGGCTTCCAGTTCTCAGACATAGTAATGAGATCAAAGAACATATGGCATCAGATAAATGTGGAAGTAGTTTTCTTGTCATACCAGAAAATACTTTGTCTTCTGGACGAACTGTCCGTAAGTTTGTTGTTGCTGCTAGCAAGTCATCTGAAACTATCACAATGGTAATTCAGTTAGATCATACTGCATAACAAGTCTTTCCACAGTGCTTTGACTTATAACTTCCCTGAGTTGCAACTCCCTCAGTACTTTAGTTGCTAGATCTCTCTCTTTCTCGTGGACAATCCCTTCCACGATAATCGTGTACGTCGTTTCGTTGGGCAGATAACCTTTATCAATCATTATTTCGAAAACATCCAAGGCCAAATCTGTTCTTCGAGATTTGCAACAGCCAAGAATAAGTGAATTGTAATTCTCAGTATCAGGCTTGTAGCTATTTTCTTCCATTACACTGAATATTTCAATTGCCTCATCTAACATCCCCTCCGTGCACAAGCCCCGGATCAACGATGAATAGGTAAAAGAGTCGGGGGTGAACCCGTACTTTGTCATTTCATAAAGAAGTTGGAATGCTGGATATGTGTTTCCTTTTCGACACAAGCTGGTGATAACGATTTTATAGAATTCTTGAGTAGAGGAATGTTGCTTATTGCCCAAACTTTGAATTATAGAGAATGCCTCTTGTACCATTCCCTCTTCACAAAGTGTAGCAATGGCATTGTATGTTCCTTCATTGGGATTGCAATGCCGATAAATCATTTGGTCCAAACACTTCACAACAAGATCTACTTTCCTATCTTTGCAAAGACGAGCAATTATCGGGTTGTAGCTAGAAGCTGTGGGTTTGAACCGTGCTCTGACCATTTCTTCCAAAACTTCAAGGGCATGTTCTGTTCTGCCATGGAGGGTAAGTGAACCAATCAATATATTGTAAGTGACGATAGAAGGGGAGCGATCGTCACCGTCCATTTCAGCTAAAAGCACATTTGCCTCCTCCCACCTCCCTTCATAGCACAGGCTCCTTAATAAGATATTGTAACTCACAACATTTGGACTGAATCCCTTTGAAGGCAACTCTCTAAATAACTGGATTGCATCTTCTGTCCTACCTTCTTTGCACAATCCAGTTAACAAGACATTGTAGCTAACCAAATTGGGTTTCCCACCCTTGGCAATTATCTCATCCAAAAGCTCAATGGCTTCATCAGCTCCTCTTTCCTTGTATGCAGCTTCAAGCAAAAAAGAGTATGTGTAAGCATTTGGGACCAACCCCTTCTGGATTAATCTGTCTAAAAGTTGCAAGCTCTGGCTCAAGTTCCCATGCATACAAAGCCCTCTCACAAGTGAATTATAAGTAACAGTGTTGGTAGGGTAACCATATTCCTCCATTTTGTCTACTAGTTGCATTGCATACCCAACATTCCCTCTTTTACACAAAGAACTCACCAAAAAGGTATAGGAAGATGCATCTGGAATGATTCCAGAGCCAATCATCATCTCCATCACTTTAATGGCTTTTCTCAGCTTACTTGCCTTACAGAGATCATACAATAGCTGAGTTGCTTGAAATACATCTGGCTTTTGGCCCTTCCCTACCATAAACTCTAAGTGCAGAAAGGCATCATTAAGCCTTAATTCTCTACTCTTCTGATCACCCTTCCCAGTCCTCCAGTTGGGCAGTGTGAAAATGGTGTCCTTTGGAGAAATGGTGATCTGGGTAGATGCTAAAACTTTGGAAAATCCCTTGTTAAGTGAAAGCTTGTGGAGGTTTGGGATATGGGAAAAGAACCCACATCCTTTTCTTGTGGTTTCTGGTGATGGGTTTGCAATTGGAGACACTGTGTTGAGCAGAGTCGCCATGGAAATTCAAAGGACAAAAAAACTACTAAGATATGAACTTTAAAAAGGCGATCTCCTTCACAATAATCGCTTCCAGTATCCTCTTTCAGTCTTTGCATTTGAACATAAATTCGAAACTCTAGGTCGATACATCAGAACTCTAAAATTTGTTACTACTGAAATCGATTTTTCAGGATGAACGAAATGAAATGAAAAGCAGAGATTGGAAATGTGAAACTCAATCCGTTCTCTTCGATTTCGATGTGAAATCTTTTTGCAGAAGATAAATTGGTGGAGGAGATCATGAACATACACTGGAATGAAAATCAATCACAGAGAGAATTCTTCTGTTGGACCCCAAGAAGCATTGAATCGTGAAGAGCTGCATCGGTTTTTGTAATGGATAATCCATTTTCTTCTGGACAGAGGTTTTGTTGCTTAAAGTGACTTGGCTCCTCTCTAGCCAGTCCCCTCCACACCTCGTTATCCAAGCCTTGAGTTATTTCTGAATCTCACGCGCACTTTCCTGCCCGAGGAACACGCGCTTCCTTCTTTAATCCTTGGTTCGATAAGCGGCTAATGCGTGTTCTTTTCCTCCTTTTATCTAATATCGTCCCCCACCACATAGTAGACCTCTCACTGATAGTATTGTTCAAAAGAATGAAAACTCGAAAAATTTGAGGAAACTCAACCTAATCCATACTGGGTTTAAAATTAATTTGAATTAGATTAAGTTCATTTTTTTCTAACTCGAATGGGTTGGTTCTGTTCTTGAGTCCACTATATTGAACCAAACCAAACCAACTCAATCCAACCACGATAATATAAAATTATAAGTTTTATAAATTTATTAATAACTTA
>JAOANK020000066.1:1038180-1054532 GCA_026257165.2 Telfairia occidentalis | reverse complement strand
TCAAAATTGGTCATAAGAAAAAATATATATTTATAATTAATAATATAATGTAGTGTAATTAAATAACTTTATTATAAAAAATATTTTTAAAAAATAAAAAAAATAAATATTATATTTATTAATATTTTTTATGAACAAATGATTAAATTGAAAATTATATTAAATAGACTTACGCTAAATAATCAAGTCAACTTCAGCTTATTTAGCTTCCTGACCGTACTAAAAAAGTATAAAAAATTAGGTAGGCTTGAGGTTTATTTTCAAAAATTTTAATAAATAGAGTGGGCAATTTGAAAAAAAAAAATGATAATATAGACTAAAATTTTTACGCATGGTAAGTTCAAGAATTAAATTCCACTTCTTTTTTTTTCACATTTTAAGTTAAAAAAAATTAAAACATATAAATATATATATATATATTTTGAATTCAAGATCTTTGTGCCTCAAACAATGTAAGATTTAATTTCAAATAACCTATGAAGTAAAAGGATTAGAACTCATGATTTTTTAGATAAGAAAATAGGTTAGATAAGAAAATAGATTTTTTATTGTTTTTTAAGCAATTGTGAGTTAGGCTCGGTTTAACTTAAAAATTTAGTCCTTTATATCTGAATTTTTTATATCTAAAACTTAGTTTAGATTCTAGGTAGTCCATTAATAACACATTTTTAAAGTTGATTAAATAAAACGCACATCAAAAAGTTATTTTAATTTAACCGAATTATTTTTAAAATTAGAAATTAAAATAAAAATTGAAAATAGACTAAATAGAAAAAGAAAAAAAAGGTGCGAAGGGAGTTGGCGGTCAAGGTTTTAAGTTTAACTAATAACTTGTCATTGTGACCCTATAAATACGAGGATTTTCCAATGCTAGCCAATGTCTTTGAGAATTTCGTCTTCTCGATCACCGAAACAGTGAAGAAAAGGCGAGCGAAGTACTTTTTCCAACTACTTCAAATTGCATACATTCGGCTTCTGGGCGGTTCTTCAACTTCAATGATCTGCTCCAACTCTGTCGACTTCTAATTTCTTTCGCCCTGTAGAGAGTGACGAATTCGCTTGAAATTGGAGATGAGATCCTCCAAAGGCGGTGGACGAGTCGAATCAACGAGCCACATCCACACTCTCCATCGCCGCCTTCACGACGCTCTCAATCTTGGTAAGAGGTCAGTTTTCAGTCTTCCTGAGCGCGATAATTCATTAGGTGTAATTTGATGAGTTCTTTTGTATATTCTTGTGTTATCGTTCTGTAGAGCATATCGATGTGCTCGTTTGCACCAGAATTAGTTGATTTATTAGTTCGCTTTCGGATTGGATTACTGTTGCGGAATTTCTCTTTTGAATTTTCTTGGAAGGTTTGATCCTACTGTGCTTCAGAAAGTTACTTCAGTTTGGCTTCGAAGTCGGTAGGGAAACAGCTATTATTTCCGAGGTTAATTATCTTGAGATTTTCCTGTCTCACACAGTTATTGTTTCTACTATCGGTTTTCTCTTCTCGATGGTCTTTTGAGAAACAGTTCGGGAGAAGACGTTGAAACTTCGAACCACATTGTTATGTGTTTCGTTTGCATAATTAACAATTGTAATTAGTTTCTGGAGGAAATTTCATTTTGGCGTATCGGTTCTATTAACTTCAACAGCAATATTTCTATTCAGGCTCCGATTATTTGCGAGGTTAATGATTCTTCACCATAACTGTGAAGTCTTGTTTTCCACGACAGGTTTAATGAACAAAATACGAGGAAATGGATGTGCACGGATAACGAGGTACAGAGACATGTTGTTCGTTCCATTGCAGCATTTCTTGAATCTGTTCCTAGAGAATTATGCTACCATCAGCTTGTGAAGGTATTGCGCTTAGTATTGAGATATTGGAAATCCAATCAAGTACAACTGGTCATTGTGTTTACTTTTATTGTTTTTTAGAGTCGTCCTTTTAGATATTTTGCTCTGTGACTGCAATATCCGATAACGATGGAGGTTTTGGATTGTATATAATATCCAAATGAAGACCTGTTGCTTAATAATCATAATTTTCAAACTTTATAGACTTAGAGGTCCTTTAGCCTATTTTTATGGTAATATTTTCATCTTATGAAAAGTTGCCATGAAAAGAAAAAATGAACTTAAGATATAAGTATGATATTGTAGTAAGAAAATGCTGGAAACATGAACAGAAACGAAATTATTTATTGTCATCGACATCCCATGGTTAACTTGGATTTAGAAGTATGTGGACAAAAGAAGTTCAGACATATGTAATTATACCAAATGGAAAAGAAACAAGGATGATTTTTGCTTTCCCCCTTTTTCTTATGCTTCTGGTTTATTTGAGTTTCTTCTACATAAGACTTAATAATACATGAAACTCTGTAACTGTCCATGTGTCCTCTTTTGCATTCTGTTCTTAAGTTTACTGGGACCCGTCTTCTTGTTCTCATTTTACACTGGTGGCTACCACGAATACTGGTGGAAATTTTTTATTTATTACATGCTTTGCAATCCCGTTTTGTTAATTTCTTGTTCTCGGATAGTTACTGCCATCTCTTCCCTTTCTTTCAGGATTCTATACCTGATATTGTTTATTCTTTAGTGTGGATTCTTCAAGATAAGAATGGGGCAGCATCAAGCATAGCAGCTGATGTTACAATAAAGCTGGTCGGTGCTATACCAAATGCATTGTTGAAACCTTTTGTTTTGGATCTTTCTCATGCTCTTTCATGCTTGCTACCTTCTCAACAAATACAAATATCTGTATCATGTGCTACAGCTCTGAATTTGATCGTTTCAAATGTAACGAGTAAAAGTGAGGAAACACTTTGGGAGATTCTGAAAAAGACAGAAGTTGTTCTTCATTTGATTCGCATCATACGAGACTTTTCTGGAGCTGTGAACCCAGTTGAATATATTCAACCCTTTCTTTCTCTTTTGAGTACAATACTCTCTCGGTGGCCTCTCTCTAGATTTTCAGTTTGGAGTGATGCCAAATTGATGGAAACTTTGTATGATATGTATGCCAAGCCAGACTTCTCTACTAGAGCTGAAGTTTTGAAGTTGTATTCTGCAATAGGTAATGAATATGAGGGACTTTTCCTATTTTGGGTTTTCAGACTGGTAATTGAGAAAAAGTTGCCACTTTTTATTTGCAGCTTTATGTGGTATTGGGGCAAAGAAGCTTTTAGAGCGTGGAGAATCAATTCTGCCAGAAATGGTGGAATGCATGGGCAACTCACGCCCTCATCATGTTCGGATTGAAGCCTTTAAACTTGCACAATGTTTAGTGGTTAGAACTAAGAACTGTTAATATGTTTGTTCCAGACATCATATTGAACGAATACATGTTCTATGCTTAATTATTTTGTGACATTTCTTGCTCAGATAAATGAGGAGACGCGTTTGGAAATGATGAATTCATGTTGTGAATCAATTGTCAATGCCATATTAAGTACAATGGTTGAATGTAGTTTACAACCTGCAATAATTACCAATAATCAGATATCCTTGCTTGAGGAGACATGTCGCTTGGCCTTAATCACTCGTTGGGCTGGCCAGCATCACAATTATTTTTGGAAACATGGAATCGACAGAGCTCTCCTTCATCTTTTACTTGGAAAGTGTTCCAAACAGTTGTTTGCATGTATTCTGTCATTGGAAGACCAGATTAACATTGCTCAGGAGGGTCTTAAATCAAATTATTATCCTGGATTGAGGGTATATATCTGGGAAATTCTTGGTTGGCTTGCAACGAACTTCAATGAAGATATCTACCTGAACAAAAATTCAAATGGGCTCCCAATTGACGTACTCGTATCATGTGCTTGGTAATACCATCGCTCAATATATGTGAAGTTTTACTTTCTTATGCCTAATTCTTTCATGTAGTTTTATTTTCATCATTGACTCATTTTTTTTAAAATCATTTTATTGGACAGTTTGGCATTTGCAGAATTATCTACAGGTTGGCGTCAAATATGTCAAAGTGATGTTGTCAATGCCTCCAAAAATGAATCAGTATTGAGAGCTATTATGATGATGATTTATTCTCCTTCCAGTTATATTGCATCAAAGACCACGTCAATGTTAAAAAAGATACTAGAGCCGAATTTTAAGTCCTATTTGAAGGACTTAAGGCATACCCTGACTGGCATTTCATTTGGGACCATTTCTGGAATGCCCAATATTCTTATAGTCATCAACGTGTTAAGTTTAATATGTTGTGTAGGTCTGCCGCAGTATGCAATGTCGGACAAGAATGCCGAAGGCATGAAGGTAATATTGTCCTTTGTTAAGTGGTGCTTGAGCAATGAAGTTTATCTAGATAGGCTGAGCTATTCTCCTCATTTGCATTTTAATTTTCATGAGAGAACTTGCTGTTGGGGCCCTAACAAAGAATGGGAGGGAAGAGATATCCTGCTTTTATATAGTTTGGTGGGCCTGGCTGAGTTAATTTTACAAGTGGGTCCCTTGACGAATAAAAGAGACATATCTTCTTTATTAGTTGGATTTACTGAAGATGAGTTAATAAGTAAGCTTCAGGATATCTGCAGTGGTAGTTCCTCTTCTGGACTAAAGTGGTATGCTGTGTATAATCTTAGTTTATTGGGAGTGTATGGATTTCCTAGTAAATTTGCGAACAAGATTGGAAGAGCGCTTGATGAGAGGGACTATTCAGACCTTCGTTTCATTCACATGAATGGAAAGTCTCTAAATGTTCATGGTGTGATTCTTGCAGCTCGTTGTGCATCACTGCTGCCTCCTAACTGGCCTCCTGTCAGTGAGAAAAGGCCTAATTATTCATCCTTCACAGATATTTCGAACTCTTCTGGACAGATTCAGAGAGAGGTTTGTTTATCTTCACATGTTGACGATTGTGCAATGGCAAAGTTACTGGAGTATGTTTACAGGGGATACCTACAAGCAGGGGAGGAACTTACAAAAAAGTTGAGAAGTCTTGCCAAACGTTGTAGAATACAGCCTTTGTTGCATATACTTTGTAGAAAAAGGCCGAAGTGGGGGACACCTTTTCCCCACTTCAATCTTATGGGGGCTCTTGGTCCAGCTGGATATCATTTCTCGTAGGTTTTCCTTGATTTTCCTCAAGTAGACTAAGTTTGCATTTAGTAAGCATATTTTTTTTCCCTGTTTCTTTGAGGATTCTATTTAGTGAAATGCATCTTTGGTTATCACAATCAATGAAAAATATTGACCAGTAAATCATTTTGAATCTTTTTCCCTGTGGGTTTATATTCACTTCTGAGAGTTGAATGTCTATTAAAAAATTTTAAAGGTTGGGGCATCACTGAGTTTCTGTTATTTAGCATTTGTTTTTCTATAATTTGCATCATCCAGTAGTATATCTTTCATTACATTATCTGATTTAGGTTAAAGACATTCAACTTGTTTTGTTATTTGGGCAGAGGAAACTTCATGTTGGGAACATATTTTATCTTTGTTTCTCCATAAAACCAGCTTTTTGTTTAAAAGATTCTATGACCAATTTTCTTTGGGTTTCAGAGACATCATCTTGGAGGCAAAATCAACTAAGCAGACTAGTTGGAAATGCGATGTTTGTGCTTTATCTGTGCCGCATATGCATGTTCATAAAGTAATCTTGTGGTTAAGTTGTGACTATCTACGAGCCTTGCTACAATCGGGAATGAAAGAAAGGTATACGTTCATTTCCTTTAGTATATCCATACACAACCATAGAGAAAGGCTATTATGTGATGTACAAGGCAGTGAATAGGCTATACATTTTTAATTATGTAAATATGGTTTAAAACATTCCACATCTTAAGAATTTGAATAGAGGTGAGTTTATTGGTTTTGAGGACTAGGGTCTGGAAGCACGGTATGGAGAGAACTTGTTGAGCTTTCCTTGAAATTTCATTTGAAAGCGGTTCTAGTTTTATTTGCATTATTATGTGTTAAAATATTAATATAAGATTAAATTTATTATCACACTACCAGCTTTAACTTTTGGGTTCATTGGTGATTTAACATGGTATAATATTGTAAATCACTTGTTGGACATTGTTTAAATTTATAGCCCCATAAAGTGAGAGGGAGTGAAAGTATTAATATAAGATTAAATTTACCATAACCCGTAACTTTAAGCTTTTGGGCTCATTGGTGGTCTAACATATTAAAAAGGTTTAACTTAGTTTTTTTTTTCTGACAGCCACTCAGAAATAATCAAGG
The DNA here is from genome assembly GCA_026257165.2 of Telfairia occidentalis. NCBI lineage: Eukaryota > Viridiplantae > Streptophyta > Magnoliopsida > Cucurbitales > Cucurbitaceae > Telfairia > Telfairia occidentalis. The sequence continues at coordinate 1,048,331 of JAOANK020000066.1, read as the reverse complement.
TACCAGTTAGCTGGGAGGCAATGGTTAAACTGGTGGAGTGGTTCTACTCAGATATGTTGCCAGAACCTCCATCTGGGTGTCTATGGCATAATATGAATGATCAAGAGAAGTTGAATGAGATCCAATCATATATAGAGCTTTGTTGGTTGGCTGAGTTCTGGTTTCTGGAAAATCTTCAGGAAGTGTGTTTGCATGTAACTGTATCGTTTCTGGATATTGCCCATCACTTGTCCGTCAATGTAATTCGCATGGCTGCAGATTTCTCTTTGTGGAGGTTGGCTGAAATTGCTGCAGATTATATAGCTCCATTATATTCTCAACTTCGTAATTCCGGTGATCTTGAAGCACTAGATGAAAAACTCCTAACTATGATTCGAGCGGCATCTGTTCGACTTTCTCGAGAGGGTAACTACTGCTCTGGGTAGCTAAACACCACTGAGGATCTGTCGCATAAGGATCTCTGAGTACAAAAGGCCTCATAAATCTAGTCCGGACATTTTAGGTAAGCTGCAATAACCCTTATATTTATTGCTAATTTCCATGCACACAAGTTCACTACTCGTACACATAAGTGTAGCATGGGTTCTTTATTTCTCTAATGCAAGCATTTTAGAGCTCATTTGTTAACGTTCTTATTTCTTGGTTTCAGTTTTTTTTAGAAACATGAACCTTTGGTAACTAATTTTGCTTTTCATTTTTTAGTTTTTTCGAAATATTTTCAAAATTATTTTAAAACTTTTGAAAACAGCAAAATCTAAGTTTCTTGTTTTTTTTTTCCAATATTTTTTTAAAAACATGAACAAAAGCATTATTTTATTTTTTTACTTTAAAATTTGAGAAATCGTGAAACAAATAATGGTTGACAAATATATTTTTGTTTCTTTCTTCAATTAAAAAAACAAGAAGCAGGTATCAAATAAAATTATCTTTTCTGTTTAAAGAAAAAAAAATATGAGAAACGAAAAACAAGAAACAAAATATAGGAACGTTACCAAATGAGTCCTTAGTGATGATCTGCTCTTTGCCATTACGCATCATGTTTAGGTTCAGACTTTCTTATTGAACATGTATTGTAGGAAGAAAGTGAAGGGGGTCGAGCGAATGTGTTGGAAAAGTAGAGCTGTCAGTAGGTGGCCCCTATGTAACAGATGTAGGCATGAAATACGATGAGGAGTTCGGTGCTATTTAGAATAGAATACCTTTTGTCGAGAGAGCGGTAGACTTTGGACGAGTGATCTAAAAGTTTGGAGACTGGAGAGCATAAGGAGCATGAATTTCTCTGTTTTCTATCAATAAGATGTTAACATATCAACTTCATGATTCTTGATTTTTTGCCATTCGCAAACATTTCCCATACAATACAAGAAACCATACAGCATAAACTGGGGCAACTGTGAGGAACCTGCTCAATGTTTATTATTGTAATGAAGGAATTTCTAATGTCCAGTGATGTTCCTGTTTGACATGGAAATCTGGAAGTCATGGACTTAGATAGCATCTTTGGCTTTATTAAGGCATATGTGGTGTGTCCGTCCGTTTAACTATGAAGAGGCATTTTCTTCCGATCCCGACAAAGAAGAGGGAAATTTATAACAAAGTTTTTGTGTGGTTGAAGGTACGTAGACAACTATTATCTCTCCCTGATTATGATGGAAGAGGAATATACATATAAAAAAATACTGATCTCTTTAATTTTCGTATTAATGTTTTTGTCAGATAATGGAAGTATGGGCCTATCCCTTTATATTGAAATATTAGATAGGACAGTAACTTTAGTCTGGTTTCAACAAATACATTATACACAGTTAGCGTTGTCAATGAATGGGAATAATGAGGTTACTCGCTTGTTCTCTTGAATCCTTTAAACTTCATTATTTATTATCCATTTGAGATTTGAATTTCTTCAGGATATAGCCCACATTCTAACAACGGACGACAAATTTACTTAACTATGGAGGAGGATAGAAAGGTTGAGAAGGAATTCTTTGGCTTTTAATTCATTCTCTTGGACGGGGAATTCGACTTGTGCTGCACTGCTGAAATGACTTGTGAGTCTCTTTTTAGATTTCTACATGCTTTCTGTTAAAATAACACACACATAATAATTATTTTATTTGCATATCTACCTGCCTCTGCCTCTGGCAATAGTGTTGGATAATTAGGGACTAAGGTCATAAACTTTTATGAGGGCAGATTGCAGTTTTATCTTAAAGAATCCATTAAATTAAATTTTATGTAGAAATTTGGGTCCCCTCGCTTTTATGTAGCCTCGTCTTTCACTCCTACATAATGATTTTTTTTTTTTTTTTGGTTGGTCAAGTAAGTGAAGTCTATCACCTTCGCTGGTCATTGCAGATAAATTTATAGTTAACTTTGCGTAATAATCAAAAGTTTTACCTTTTAATCTGAATTATTAAGAATAGTTCTTGAGATTTTAACAGAACTTCAGTTACCTTTCTAGTTTTAGAAAGATGGGCAAGATTTTAAAAAAAAATCTTATATGATATGGATAATATTAAAAAAAAAATTATTAAACAAATCTATGTTTTAATTTCTTTTTGATATGCCAATTTCAGTATTGTTCAACTAGTTAAGGAAATAATCCTACAAATCTATGTTTTGATTGGATAGGAGAAAAATAAAAATAAAAATAAAATAGTTATCAGCTGAATTGTTATCATACTGACTTTACCCTGGCCGCGAGATATTTACTTGATAGCGAAATTATGAATGTTAATGCCAAACCTTATTTAAGGTAACAAAAGATTTACAACAGCTTTTGTATTTGGAGCACGTGCACCAGAATGTTTGACAATCATTTTAAATGGTTGACGGCAAGAAGTTTGTTTTGGATGATTTTTTTTTCTTTTTTTTTTTGTTAAAACCAATGCCACGCCAAGTAAATATATTGAAGTTGAGTTAGAACCAAAGTTTTGGTAACTAATATGTTAAATCAACATCAAACCGTCATTAATTGTAGAAAAAATGATATTGTAGGTATATGATTTTATAAATATTTTAACACTCCCTTTGTTTGTGAGCTAAAAATTTATACAAAGACTTAACAAGTAATTATCCAGAAGAAAATATTATTATATTATAAAGATTTAAATACATAATAATTTTGTTACGATACCTTATTTTGTTAAAATAAATTAAAGACTGCATTCTTTTACTTTGACCTTCAGTCCAACCCTACTAAATGAACTGGCTGGAATTGGTTATGTGCAGTTAATACAGATCTTGATGTATTAGTTTTGTGTGTACAAGTGGATTGAATATATACAATTTTTAATAAAATATAGAGAATATAGTTTGCATCAAACACAAATAAGCCTTGAAGCAACGATAATGGAATAAATAAACACATTACAAAGCATGGAGACAACCAACCCAAGGTATTAAGGTTTTATCTAAATCAATCATTGTACATGCACCACATAGAAAACATTAGGGTAAAAATATAAATAATGCCACAGTAAGCAAACACAAAATAAGCCTATGCTAAAAGAAAGCAAGAAAGAAGAATCACAATAACAACCTTCTTTTTTTCTTAAACCAAAAAGGTATTATTGCATTTTTTCATCTAATCATAGAAGATACAAGAGCACAACACAACCGCGCAATTCAGTCAAACACAAATGACAAAAAAAATGTGGAAACAGTATTTCCCATCCTTACATTTTAAAAAAAAAAAATTAAAAACTTACCCATCCACCCCTCTTTCTTAGGGCTAAAACATCCTCCATTCCATCATACTCAAAACTACCACCCCAATACTTACGTATTAGCATCAAGCTTCTTCCTTTTTTTTCTCTCTTGTGTGCTGTGCATAGAACTATAACATGAAAAAACTTATTACAAGCATCATAAGTAGATTTTTGACTATCCCACCTCCTCAGGTATTAATGGGGAAGGACCATGGGAAATTGGTCTCAGACCAGCCCTGTACATTCTAACTCCCCTCCTCCACATATATCATATTATCATCTGGACCATCCACCCCCCTTTCACCTCTAACCTCTCCTACCAAACCCAAAGAAAAAAAAAAACTAAACCCAATATAACAATGGCATCGCTTTCAAGTGTCGTTACTAAATCGAAAACATGAATTTTTCAAAAGTCAAACATGAAGAGAAGAATACTTCTAACGAGCACTCTCTGCACACACCTTTCACCCAACCGTGTACCAAAAAAGAAAGTTTTAAGGGAGCAGCAGAGACCTCAAAATGGAGGACGGGATTTCTCTGTCCTTCCCTATGTGATGATGAGATTATTCTGAAGGCTCTTTCATCTGATCATAAGGACTCAAAATTGTTGCGACCACCGTGCTCGACACCACTGTTGTTGAATCCACCACCAATAGACATCGAGCGTTGGGTAAAATCTATCAAGACTTTTCTCTGGTGCTCTTTCGTGTGGGGAAGACTTGCACGTAACACTTCAACCGGCATTTCTTGACTGATGGCAGCGGCTGCATCTGACACAGCAGCTGCTGCATTCTGGGGAGATTGTCTGAGTAAAGATTGCATGATAGTATCATACTTATTCACACAATACTTTGTAAGAAGGCCAAAAAATTCATCGAAAGATGCCTGCCAAAGACCTGGATGATTAATGTTATAGTTGCTTGCAGTATGAGGATCGGTCAAGAGTTTTGTAGCTCTCTCGAGAACAGATTTCAAAATCAAGGATGCCCCGTCTCCAGCCGGGTTCCCAAGAGGGCGAAGTGGGGGTTGCTCTGACGAACAAACTACAGCCGCAAGACATGCACTTAGTGCTCCAAGATCCATACTGTGAGTACGTGATGAAACAATATTTGCAAGATCACTAACAGAATCTGCTGCCACAGGATCAGAAGGAACACTGCCGAACAAGAATCTTAAGTGACGGAAAATAGCCATACATACTATTCGCATAAGCTCGCCTCCTGGTACGAGCAACTGAAGGTACTTCCCTAGAAGCTTCCGACCCTTTGGAAGAGAAACTAACCTCAGGAAAACAAAATCATCCTTAGGAGCCAGCCCACCCGCGTGACCATCTTTACCAAGTGGATCGACAATATGAAACGATGCTGCCAGTCCTTCCAGCAGGACCTGGCGACGTCTTCTTAGCTGAGCACCACTATCTTGGAACTGATTGAATTGCAGGAAACGATCAATATCATCCACATCAAGAAGTAGACAATGACCATCCTCAATTGTAACTCTAGCTGCCAACACAGGCTCCTGCTCAAGGGGCTTTTCAGGAACTATTTGTTCATTGCTTCCAGCAATAGATGAACTCGGAGGATCAACTTCAAGAAGAGGGCGAGGTCTACGAATTGACGAGAATGGAACCCTACCAAGCGCTTCAACCTGAAGAAAAGCATGTGGTTCATTGTTGGCACGGGCACGTGGTGGAAGATCCCTAAGTTGATTAGGGCAGAAATGATGCCTCAACTTCGCACCGGCAGATTTTCTTGCAAGGCAAGCCTGATGGTAATAATCATCTACATACGGATCATTACTATGTGTTGCTGCAAGCTGCATTCTAACAATATTCTCTAATTCATCGGTTGTCATATACTTGGATCTATAGAGAGGCCATCCCAAGTCGTTCTTAAAACTATTGGTCTCATAACCCTGATGGATAAAACGAGTATTCTGTCTACCTTTCTGAGACCTAGGCCTTTGATCCCTCATATCTGGTAGACCAAGCATGGCTTCCAACTTGTTCATCAAGGGGGGGCCTGAAGGCAGATGGGAATTAAAAAGATGGGACTGAAAACCTGGTAGAGGGCCACCACCAAATGGAGGCTGCAACCTATGCTGCTGCTGCTGTTGCTGTGGTTGTGGAGGTAACTGTGGAAATCCATTTTGATTCGATAATTGGCGAGGCAATAAATTGTTCAAGTGACTGGAATGTTCTCCGGGAAACATGCCAGTTTGGTTGACCCATTGGCTCGGTGGCCCTCCGTTAATAGAGAGACCAGCACTGAGTTGCGGAATATTTCCTCCAAAGCGTGATCCGGAATTAAAACCAGCAATCTGAGAGTTTGGAGGGGTGAGATTTGATGGAGATAATGAAACCATATGGCGTCCACCAGGAACAAAAGGCATATTTAGATGGCTTGAATGCTGGTTTGGTGAAGCTTGAGGAGACATTCCGCTACGAGGATATGAAGAGTTCGGCACTAAAATTGGCTCACTAGAGAACTGTTGGTGGTATTGCTGCGGCTGTGACTGTGGCTGTGGCTGATCGGGGTATGACGATGTCCTATACAGAGACGTAGATTCTACAAGGGAAGAAGAATGTGGATGTGATGACCATCTTTTGCCTTCCTGAGCACTTTCGCCATCATAGGCTTGCTGGGCAAGCCAATTAGAGAAACCCTCTTCACGTGCCCAGTCATTGACTGACGAACCTAGAAGAGTAGATGAGGAAAAAAGAAAACAAAAAAGAAGAAGAAATCTGTCAACTACGGAGATTCTACTACCACAACAGTAGTCGTGAATAAATACGAAACATCCAGTTGGCATAAATCGCATACCATAACTTCAAATCATAGAGAAATTTGGGCTAATCCCTAAACACTTGCATTCATTAACCACCTATGAAAGAAGCACAATTGGGGACATGAATATACGTTAATTTCTATAAAAAAAATAAGACATTGACACGTTGGGGACATATTTTTCTTTTAAGAATATATTTATATATTGAATATTGATACATTTAATACGAACTAAGAAAATTATACTAAGAATAAAAAAAATGTTGATTCATTATTGCTCGATGAAGAAGAAGCTAACCCATCCAACCAAAATAAATATACATATCAGATAAGTAGAAGATCCTACCCTAAATTATTCACTGATGTGGAGTGCAGTATTCACAAGGAAGAAAACCAGTGAGCAGTATTTTTTTTTTTTTTTTATTTGGAGAAAAGATACTATTTCATTGATAGGTGAAATGAGTACAAGACGCAAAAAATCAATAATTACAAAAGACTTTTCCAAAGTACACAAAGGATAGTGAGGCTATAGTTACAAAAAATGAGGGAAGATTTCCACCATGTAAAGGCAGTATACAATGTAAAATCCAAAAAAGATTCTAAAGACCGGTAAGTATCGTTCAAAATACGGGCGTTTCTCTCCATCCATGTAACCCAAATAAAAGCTCTAATGATATTTTCCCATAAGGCTCTCTTTTCCTTCTTGAAAGGGTGATCCATAATAGCAAATTTTAGCAAAGGATGTGTATTCTTTTGGGCGAGTCAGATTCTATCTGAAAGCAGAGGAGATGAGATTCCAGAAGCTGTTTGCTTGGACACGAGTTAAATCGGTGATCTTGAGAGTCTGGACCATGGTGGCAGATGGGGCAGCAGCTAAGGGAAAGAATCATCCATGGAAATTTTCTTTGCAACCTATCTCGAGTGTTGATAGATGAGTGATAAACCTCCCACAAAAAGAACTTCAATTGTTTTGGACAGGTCCCCATCCAAATCTTAACACAAAATGCAGCCTCCTATTGATTTCCAAAAGAGATGAGCAAGTGAAACAAAGATTTGGTTGTGAAGATACCCCTTTTTTATCCAAGTTCCAAATCTATTTGTCCTTTTTGTTGCAATTCAAAGAGGTGGGGAGAGTGTTCAAGAGAGGCTAATTCTTCAATTTCTTCATCCGAGGGGTGTCTTCTTAGGAGTAAGTTCCATGAGCCATTGGATACAATGGTCTTGAATCGATGCTTCTTTCTTGAGAGACAGTGCAAATATCTGTGGGAAAGATGATTGAAGAGAGAAGTTGTTCATCCAAGCGTCTTTCCAGCCGTATTTTCAAGACGAGGCCAAGCGGGCGCCTCAGGCAAGAGGCGACGCGACTTGGGCCTCCTGCACCTCGAAGAAGTACTAGGCAAGCGCTTGATTTCAGGCGCTCGCCTTGGTGCACCTTAGCCTCACCTTGCGTCGTCATTGCATGACGCAAGGTGAGCGCCTGGTTGAAAGAAGAAGAGTTCAACGCGAAGAAGAAGAATCGTCCAGCGGAAAGAGAAAGAGAAAAAACCAAAAGAGTCGAGCAGAAAGAGAACGAGAAAAAAACCTAAGAAAAATTGATGGATTCTTCTTCTTCTTCATGTTTCGTGGGTAAACAATCTGGGCTTGACTCTTCTTCTTTTTCTTTTCGAGACTCTTCCTCTTCTAATTTTACTTTCTTTCTTTTTCTTTTTTAAGTTTTAAAACTTCTCACTCTTCCTCTTCTTCTTGGGGTTCTAAAAAATCCAATTTCTTTTTTAAGTTTTAAAAATAATTTTGACTCTTCCTCTTCTAATTATTTCATTTTTTTAATTTTATTTTCATTTCTTTTTTATTTTAAATTCAGTTTTCATTTTTTTAAATTCTATTTTAATATATCTTTTTATAATTCTATTTTCATTATTTAATTGTGTAAAATGAAAATACAATTTAACAAAATAAATAAAATAAAAACTAATACATACATATATATATATATATGTTGCGCCTCGCTTCACTCAAGCCTCGCTTTTTTTATTACCTCTCGCCTTAAGGCGATCACAGAGCTCGAGCTTGTCGCCTTGAGATGCGCCTTGCGCCTTGAAAACACCGCTTTCCTGAATGAAGTGGTTGATCTATCACCAATATGGTGATAAATGTTTTTAAGGATAAGGTTTTTGCACTTGTAGATGTGTTTCCAAGGGCCAATGGGTGTCTCGATCAATCGATTGCCACTAAGCTGCCCGTAGTATTCGGTTCCATATTTTGCAGCTATGATCTTCCTCCATAAGACATTCTTCTCAAAGTTGAATCCCCATGACCATTTTGCCCAGAGAGAAGAGTTTTTCTTTCTTATGTCATCTATGCCCAATCCACCTTTCTCGTTGGGCAACTTGATCTTGTCCCATTTAATAAGGTAAGAAGCTTTAGTGTAATGTGATCCCCCCCCCCCCCCCCAAGAAAGTTTCTAAACAGCTTCTCAATAGATCCAGTCATTTTCTTAGCAATTTTGAATAAAAAGAGATAGTAAATGGCAAGTTTGTGAGTGTGGCCTTGATTAATGTGTTCCTTTCCCCTTTAGAAATATGAGAGGTACCCCAAGCATACCGTCTTCTTTCAATCTTTTCACATATAAGGTCCCAAAAAGAGACCGAGTTTGGTTTGCCAAGCAACGAAAAACCACTAAGTTGTATTCCTTCTTAAAAAATAATTTTTTTAGGATCCCACGAGAAGTAAGATCTCACTAATCTCACTAAGGTGATAAAGTTCTAGAAGTACCATGAAGAATATTCAACTGACCAAAAAAAACCTCCGGTGGGATTTTAGATTTCAAAATCCCACTAAGATAAGTACTAGAAGGACTAAGATGAACCTTCAAACTGAAAGGCAACCAGTAGCAATTTCTCTCCCAACTCCCTCCCTCCTTCCCTCCTGCACTCTCCAAAATTATTGAATGAGACTGTTAGAATGTAAGTGTCTCTTAATAATCGTTTGATGAAAATTCGAAAATCTACATGTCCCCTAACAACCATTAGATATAGATTTGAAATAGTTTTCTAGTTTCTCTCACATTCATCCAACAACATAAAATTATCAGTCATATTGTGACGGCCTCCAAATAATTTTTCTCTCTTCCTCCCCTCTCTCCTCCCACGAGATTTCAACCAAAGATTTAGGGTTCAACCGAAGCTCCCCCTACATGAGAAAACTCTCAAACAAAAAAATTTTCTTGTGCAATTTTCACTTGAAGAGGGTACCTTACTCTCTCCCTTGATCAATTCTTTTAGAGTGAGCTTTAAGGTTTAGACGTGTTGTTTTCCATCTCCATCTTGGATTTCAAGTCTCACCTCATTTTCTTTTTAATTCTTTTTTCTAAAACAAAATTAATGTTTGGATTAGTCGTATCCCGAAGCGTGCCCAAGCGTGTCAGAATGTATCCAAAATTACAAAAAAAAAAAATGAATACTTTATTTGGCATGTCAAAGATGTGTTCAACACATGTCCAACACGAACACTCCCTCAAGAATTAAGTGTATATGCTTCCTACAACAGAATCATATGGCAATTGATCCACAAATGCCCAGCCCAAAATTAACATTTGCCAAAGGTCTATGATCACAATTTCCGTCGTAAAAAGTTTGTAGATCATGATGGCGAAGAG
>JAOANK020000066.1:968225-981442 GCA_026257165.2 Telfairia occidentalis | reverse complement strand
AAGGAATGTGAGAGTCACATTCACACGTTAGATAGTCCATGTGCCAGCACAAGAATGGAGATCGGATGGCCTCCTGGAGTGCCGTTTGTTCATCCTCATGATCTACCTAATAAGGCAAAAATTGGTTTTCTTGAAGCTTACGAGCCTGGTTGGACAGCTAGTCATGACATTGAATTAAGTCTTACTGAACCTGGACATGTGGGTCAACAGTCAACCAACTGTAAGTGGAATTCTGTCATATTCATATATGCATGTCATCGACTGGTTCTTGTCTTTAACTCGAACGCATCCTGCTTTTCAATCAGTATGAATGAAGCTTACCGATTTTCGTTGAATTCAGAAAATCCTTAAGGTATATTTACTTGTTATTTATTGCCTTTGGTGGGAAATGAAAACATCTGAACATATCATTATTTTCCTATTGAGTGATGATGGGTAAGGAGAAAGAATTTACAATTATAAGCATGTGCGTTCTTTCCCATTATTCATTATAATTTTTTCCCTTGCGCCATTTTTATTATTGTCCGCAGAATCATGTTCAAAATTTATATGTTATTTGTCCTCCATCCCCTTGAAATTTCCTAGCCTTTTCAGTAGGCCGCCAGGAAAATTTTATGAAGCATTCAGGAAGATTAATTTTATGAACCATCAACAGAGATTACTCTGGTCCACAAGTGAATTGGAAGCTAGAGTATATATTTCTGAGTAGCTTTAAGATCATTGTGCTGGTTCTTTTGAACTCTATGCATGTGGTTTCATATGCCTTGGAAGCCCGTTTTTAGAACTATTTTACTGGCACATGAATCTCTGCATATCAGCTTTCCACCATAGCAAAGCTGGATTTTTGAGTTTAAGTTATTCAAATTTTTAATGTGCTTGTGAGTTTTATTTTGAGGATAGATATTGGTGCTGTAGGTTTAGCATTGGCTAGGCAGTTATGTATTCCATTATTTAAAAAGCATACTCCTTCATGTAGAACTGGCACAGTCCTCGTTCAGTTTCTGTTGTTGCAGAAGCATCACCATCCCAACTTTTCAGCCCTGCATCTTTAATACACAAGCGCCCTTTCTTTTTACTCCATCTGTTTTTTCTACCTTCTGTCTTTCTTTTTGCTTTCACTTGCTTAGCCTCCATGTCTGTTTGCTCTATCTGCCTTTTTTGTTAACTTAAAATGTTTGTTTTAGCTTTATTCCTTTCGGATGTTGATGGCGAATTGTTTTTTTATCACTGTCTCTGCAGGAATCAGTTCATGTTCTGTACAGCTTGCAATAGATTCTCAAGGCTTCGTAGCTTGCAACTTCAAAACCAATTCCATTCATGGCTATTGATCAGCTCAACATTGCCTGCGCTCGGATTGTTGTTGCAGTGCCCAACTCTGGCAAATTGTGCCCGTTTGCACCTCCAGCAAAGACTGTATATATGTGTTCTTTTCTGGGCGAGCCAGCTTCATCTTCTTATTTATTGGAGGGTGGCTCTTGAAGAAAGGGATTTGTTAAGTAAGTTAACCAGTGATGGTAATGGAATGGAAAGAACTATTTCCTTCAAATTCTAGAATAGAATTTTCTCATGAAAGTCAGTCATACCTTCATGTGTTCCTAGACTAGGGTTGTAGCTGCTGCTTTAGTCAATATGATCTGTAATATTTGGGAAATGTGATAAAGGGCAGAATATACAAACTTGAAGACATATTCTCAGTTTTCTTTTCTATTCTTGATATTGTTCTGTTGATATTCATGGATCGTGATCGAGGAAATATTTGGCTCTCCACGATATTTTGCCATTTGAAACGTGGGATCCACATCCAAGCTAGGTGATCCTTGTGGCTGTTCTTAAGCAGTAAACATTCAAGGTGGTATCCCTTATATGACATCCAAGCTAGGTGATCCTTGTGGCTGTTCTTAAGCAGTAAACATTCAAGGTTACCATCTCTTTTCTCGTTTGGGTTGCAGAACTTTAAAGATTGTGATATTTTCAATTCCTTTCTTTACTATTTTTTGCTGATAATTTTTGGTTTCATATATCAAGGAATGCATACTTTAACATATGTTTGGAAGGGAACATAAAGAAACAGGGGATAGAGGTAAGGCTGCTGCTAATCTCCTGTCATTCTTTCATTCACACAAACTGCAAGTCAACCTAGGGTGCTGCTAATTTCTTTGATTTATTCATTTGCATTATCCAAACACCGACGACGAATGAATTAATTTAGACTTCTCAACTCCTTACTTCATAAAAGGCACACAAGCACAATACAAAATAAAAATAAATACCTAGCCATGAAAGTTATGTTTATGTTCAACATTGCGTTTTTTCATAGAATATGGTTTCATTCATATGAAATTTTCATCAGAAAACTACAGGAAAAACACTTCAAAATTGGTTCAACCTTGCGTTTCTCGAAGTGGAACTAGAGGTTAATTTGATGGTGTATGTGTATGTGTATCTAATTTGACCAATTGCTGTCAAATTAATGGGATATCCTGCAGGTTGATTTGCACAACTAAACAGAGTTGAAAAGAATTGCTAAGAGGAGCTCATATATTTATGTTTAACACAATCTGAATGAAGCAACAGACACGAGACATGACATTAGAAGAACTATACTGACATGTCCCGAAGTCGAAAATGAGTTATTTAGCACAAAATTTCAGCAACTGAACTTCACCTTTTGGGATTTCCCTGTGTTGGTTGTGCTGTTGTGAGGGCGTACAAGGACTTAAGCTGTCTGCTTATGAGCTTGCTGTCATGGAGAGCTAGCTGAAGCTGCAAATCATCAGACCACCATTGTTCCAATCCATGAGCCTCAAGAAACTTCTGCTTTCCCTTTGACATTACAAACAACTTTGCTGCAGCTGCTGCTTGCCCATTCGTGAGATTAACATTTTCTTTCCCTTCATTGCTTTTCTCTACTTGATCAGATTCAGTATATGAACAGCAGATATAATCACTATTATTTACATATAAATGAGGGACCCACTTCCCAATTCCCATCCCAGGATTCTTCAACCTGTTTAGATTGGATACCCAACTCTTTAAACCAGCTGTCCCAGATGCTTTTTCTCCTTCAATATTGCTGACTTCTGTTGTTTCACTGCCTGAAGGAAGCATTGATTTGATTCTCTTCCAAGCGAACTCTGCTTTTTCCCCTATGTTCCTCAAGCTCATGGCTACTGAAACAGAAGGAGGATTGAACAAGTGGGTTTCAACATAGATTCCTTCTTTGGCTAAGGCCTTCCCCACCTGCAGGGCAAACCCAGCACCTAGGGAATGGCCAGCAATACAAACATTGTTGCTCCCATAACTCTCAGCTACTGATTTCAGTGCCTCCAAAGCTACTTTGAACCTGACAGAACCCTTCAGGCTTTCCCAAGCAAGAAACCGAAGGTCATCTTCGATATCCCGCCGGATTGTCGGGCTTTTGAGTAATGTCCCTCTTAATGCTAAAACAGCCCTTGGTGCACCACTGGGTCTCATGAGTACTAAGTCAGCCATGGCTGCAGACCTATCCCATTCTAGTATTGCACCAAATATGGACCCATCTCTTTCATCAATCAAGGTTTGAACTAGCTTGTATTTGAAGGGGATCCACCATTTGGGAGCCAGAGCATTTTCTTTGCTTCTGTTCTCTTGTCTGTCCAGTTCAAGCAAATAAACTGCTTGAATGAAACAGGCAACTACAGTTCTTTTGTAATTCCCATCCTTCCTGCAGATTTTGTAAATTCCTCATCAGCTTGGACATGCACAACATTAGAATAATGCACTAAAAATTAGCTTAATGACTAAGTTTCAATAATTCTAAGTAAACTATATTACAGAGTCTCCATTTCAAGTTCATCTACCTTCAGCATCAACAAACCAAAACTGTAGAAATTTGAGATACTCAAGGATCTTGAGTATACCACAAACATTTCACACATAAATTTCTGCCTACTCACTGAATTCATATGAACTCAAGTTCTATCAGTGGGAAATCATAGTTGATCTATGAGAAATCGCAAAATGAAGAAGAAACCAGAATCAGAAGAAATCTGGAGCGAGAAAAGGAAATGGAGGAGAGAGTGGATTGAAAAAGTATAGTGAAGTTACCAACTGGAATTAATGAGGTCTCGCCAATTAGGAGAAGAAACATTTCGAGGTCCAGAAACATGAAAAGCATATGGATGAGTCTCCACCGCTGCCGCCGCCGCCTCTGGTGTCCGCTCCGCCGCGTCGCGCTGTGCCATTAACCCACCGCCGCCCCTCTCTTCTTCTTCTGTTGGGTTTCTCTAAGAGAGAGAGAGAGTGAAACAGTGGGAGAGAGAGAGAGAGAGAGAGAATTTTTGGGGAAAGTTTTTGGGGTTTCGGTGTACGAAGACTTTGTTTACTTTGAATCGGATTCGATGTGGAGTTCTTAAAATCCTTTCCTTTTTTTTTTCTTTTCTTTCAAATGGAATACAGTAATGATGCGGAAACGCCTGGTTCTTGTAGATCTTTAACGGTCATATTTCCAATTCCCTTCTCTTTTTGTCAATGACCAAAATGTCCCTGGATGGCTCTTCCTCTTCCTTGGTCATTTTTTTTCCTGTTTGGTAAGGTGGTGGATTTTTTAAATTAGCTCTATTAATTAAACTATTATTAGAGAATTCTTTCCGAATTTTGTGTTCCGAATTTCTTCCTCAATTTAATTGTTTTGACTTTTGTGTCTTTTAAGAAATAGAAAAACAAGTTTGTGGTTTAAAAATATTCATTTGAATTTTTAATTTATGAAGATAGTTTACACTTCAAATATATATTCTTAATGTTAAAACCAAACAACTTTATTTTTTTTTCTATTTTCTAATTTATTAACTTTTAAAAGATGAAATATTTGTATTTATTTAATAATTATCTTTGGGGTTTTCTTAAGAATTTGAATATATTCCCTCAAAAAAAAAAACGAGAGAAGATGCTTATATCTTTTCAAGCATTAATTTTTTTTAGGGACAAAATATACTCTTGGTCCCTAGGGTTTGAATTTGGTGTCTGTTTGATCTCTAAGTTTTTAAAAGGTATATTTTCGCCCCAATGTTTGAGAAATAGTTTTATATGATCTCTGAATGATGATGCAGTAGTTAGGTTGTTGATTGGATTAGTGACTTGACAATTTTACATGAAATAATAAAAACGATCCTTTTTATATTATTTTATAGTGCTGGTTAAGCTTTCTACTCTTCCCTCTTACTTCTCCTCCTCCGACAAAGTTTTTCATTGTCAATCTATAGTTGCCCTCTCTCACATGTTGATGTCGAGCATTCTTCCCTCCCTCTCCAGATTCGCAACCTAGTTGCCACATCATCACTCAAGACTATTTAAAATTATTTCTCAAACTTTTGAGACTAAAGTATCACTTTTGAAATTTCATAGACAAAAAAAGAGTGCATTTTACCTTTATTTCTTCGAACACCTTTTTTTAAAGCATCCAAATAAATCATGTCTGTTTTTTACCTCCTTGATTGTCTTCTCTGAACTTTGACATGTAAAAGAAACATCTAGTTTTTTTTAGAGTAATAAAAATCTAGTTAGAAGTTATCTTATTTATCACTTCATTTTACCATTGTCTTGACTAGATACATTAAAGTTGACATATTTTTATTTGAGTTTGTTTCCTTTGAAAATAGTGTACATATACAAAGTAAAGATATAAAATTACCAATTAACTAGAGGTGATAAATATGACTTAATTATTAAACTACATTTCAATAGAATTGAAATACTTTAATATACTACAAACATCAATTAATTTTTTATATCAATGTCGAACACTTGAATATTTTGTTGCCGAAGATCTCTCACTTTTTTTTAGTTCAATAATGTGTGGAGATGTGAATTCGAATCTTTAATATTTTGGTAATATTTTAGTCGAAGATATATGTTTTAAGCAAGTCTGACATTTTCTAGCTGCAATAATTCTACAGTCGCAGTCAGTTCCCGTTCTAAATTCTGACGAGACGCCGTCCCGCACCTGATCGAAATTCCCAAGAATTCTTGTGGTGAAGCAATTTTCGATCAATATACAAAAATTGAGGTGGCTATAAATGCACGATGGAAATTAAAATTCGAGGAGCTACCTGAAAATCTGAAAAAATTGTAGTCCCCAATTCTGAGCTCAGCTTCAATTCCCAGTAATGGAAACCAGAAGCCATAGATTTTTCACTTGAAAATAACAAAATTATGGCCTCGAATTTCATTATTGCTTTTCATTGCCCAAATCCAAACTCCTCTTCTTCTTCGTCTTGTTCAAATCTGCTGCAGAATAAATCGCCCCTTTTGAAGTTTCATTCTCGTTGTTCATCTTCTTCGAAACAATTCGCTGTTTCGGAGGGCGCCGAGGGTAGAGTTAAAGAAGAGGAACCTCCTCTCACTTTGTATTCTTCTGGTATGCATTAATTCACTGCTTTTCTTTCTTTATCGCGTCTTTGTTTGCTATTCTTTCGATCATCTTACTGCCTTTGTTTCGTCTCTTTTCTTGTTGTTTAGTAATTCCTTCAAAATTGTAAGTGGGTTGATTCTTAAATCTGTAATCCTATTAGTTTAAGTCCCTCTAAAATGGAAGAGTCCTATTTGTGAATCTGAAGGATTGAGATTTTAAATTATTTTTCAGAAAATATAATGAAGGGAATAGACGTTATGGAGCCCTTTTTGCTATGGAAGGGGATCCAATTCCAATCCAAATGGCCTATCTATGTAAATATAATGAATCCTTTTTTTTTTTTGGGTTAAATACATTTTTTAGTTTCTATGCTTTTTTAACATAATTTTATTTTTGTTCTTTAGATATTTCATTATCATTCCTATTATTTTAATATCTCATCTCAAGTAGGTGGCCATATGGAGTTTGAACCTATTCCCTCAAGTTGTTGTCGTTCCTGTTATTTGATCAAAGGATATCAAACATTTGCCATTAGTAAGGAATAACTAAAACCCAATAGAACAAACTATTTGTGGTTACACTTGAAAACGAATCACAAGAATTCAATGGACAATATCCTTGCACTCCAAAACAACATTGGTTCTTGCCATTTTTACACTTTTCAATCAAAATAATACCTTCAAATTGAACTGAAAGTCATGTCTCCATTCAATTTTATGTCTCACACTCTCACATAATTAAAGCAAATCTTATATCATAGAGTTCATTTTCAATATCTATAGACAACTTGCCAGATTAGATTTTTGTTTCTGTATGGTAAATTTTAATCGAAGAATGAGGATGATATATGAAATTCTTGGAAGTATAGAAATCAAATTGAAACTAAGGTCAAAGCATAGAGACTAAAAGTGTAATTTAACCTACTTGTTTTAAAGGAATTTTTTTATGGTACTAAAAGATTATCATTGTTTTTTTCTTCAACTATAAAGGATCGTCTTCCTCTGCTCGCACACAGCTTGATCTCTTGGAGCAACTCACTTCTGGTTCTGGTAGCCAATTAATAGATGGTAAGAGGGCTGACTCTCTCTCCTCTTAACAAGCAATCAAAATAGGAATGGAATAGAAAGAGCCCTCTTTCAATAAAAGAGGTAATTTCACTTGAACTTACTGAGATTTTATGTTCTCAGGTTATGAGAGTGATGGCAGTTACCAGAAAATTACGATTCGTGATCAGCTCGCACAATTGTTCAGAGACAGAGACGACGATTTTAGCGTTCCGTTGGGTAAGAACTTGAAGAAGGTTAGTGCCAAGTTTTTGACAATTTCTCAGAAGAGGAATATCAAAAGACAAGCATACTTAAATGAAGTATCTCAGAGGAATGATTCGATTTTCTTTGCTACAATTGGAGCATTTGTAATTCTGCCACCTATTGTAATATTGGGAATTGCTATACTAACTGGCTATGTGCAACTTTTTCCATGATATACAGTTTATACAAACGTCATATATATAGAAGTGATAATCTCTTGATATTGAAGGTCCATTGCCCATTTTTTCATCTTTTTGTCATCTGATTCCTTTCTGGATGTGTTAGGTAATATTGTTCCTTCTCTGTTTCTAATTTTCAACTTCTAGTTCTATATTTCTTAAAAAATTATACTATTGTCTCTGTTTCATATATGATTGTACAATTTAAGAATAAAAAAACAACTTATAACCGTGTCACTATTTCATACATGGAACTTTTTAAAATATGTTTCATAACTTTTAAGTTTTATAAACTTTGATTAAATGTAATTTTTTATTTTGTACCACCAGTCAAGAATAATAAGGAGACAGGTGAAGGATAATAACGTACTCTCTCCCTCTCTAACAAAAGCTAGAAAATGAAACTTCCAGCTGCACACAATGTTAACAACATTGCTTTTATGATTCCCTAGGCAAGTTTGAAAATTATGATAGACTATATGTTCACTACCTATCAGATCACAGTATCACATCTTTATTCTTCAAAAACTCTGTATCCATTATGTTAAAATCTATAATAGAAAACAGAAAAACGACATTATCTTATCAGAAAATATCTCCTGCAAACTCAGATTTCATTTCTTTCAAAATACCACACATTTCTTTCCTATACAAATCCCAATAAGAAGAGAGAAACGAGTAAGAAGAATAACAACAATCTCATGTTAGTGAAAGCAACCTTTTGACAAGTCTATTTACTCCTTCAGCATGGACCAGTAGGCCGCTCCTTTTGCTTATCATTTGGAGAGAGCATTTGATCAGTAGGTATTACCAAATCATTGCCCAAAATAACTCCTTGCTTTTTTATATACTCCAGTTTGTCTTGGAATAGGTAAAAGAAGGAAATTAATGAAATTTCAACAGTGAAAATTATGGTCCAGATTCTTATACTTCGTGATGTCTTCTCGTGGTAAGCAAATAATCCTGAGTATACATTGAAGACTCCTAGGAGAGATATTGCAGTGCCAAGCATCCAGTGTATAAAAAACCATAGGCTTCTTGTTTTAGAGCCCCTGCAAGAAAGAGATAACGAATGTGGATTCAGAATATAGAATTTGAAATCAACCAGACTATTTCCTCTCTCCTGAACTGAATCCACAGCAGTTGGAATTGGTAGAGCTGTTTCTTAAGGGGTTGATTGGAAGCTGTTTTTAGAAACTGGATTTTGGTTTCTTAACTATTTTCAAAAAGTTGTTTTTCTTGAGTTTGGATCTATTTTTTTACAACGGTTGTTCTTCCTTTCAAATTGTAGGCTTGTGAATGGCGATCTCACGTGCCTAACAACAAATACATTGGAAACAGTTTTGAAACTATAACTAGAAACTATTCTGAAAACAACCTCCCAATAACTCTTTCTAATAACCTATTGCTGCATATTTGAAGAAATATGAAAAAAATTTACCTCTTTGGCCTTACAATTCCAATCAGTGCCTGTAACCAGATCATCCCATATAGGCCAATCCCTATCCGTTGGTGGTTATTATTGAAAGCATTGTTGAATTTCTTGATGGACATGACTGCGCCTGCTGTGACTAGTAATACAGAGAGTATCTGTTCAACATAATCGAGTGAAGATAATGTTATGACTGTATTAATTTATGAAAAATACTTGGCTGCATACCTTCATTAAAATTTTGACAATTAAGAGAGAAAAATGCAAAATTGGAACAAATTTATCTTTTTTCAAAAAGAATAAATAGCTATCAAAATTTTAATGGTAGTATGTAGGAGGTTTGCATACTAGTATGCAACTCAGTATTGTTTTTAATTTATTATAGGATGAAAATACTAGCATCGTGATTGGTGCATCGCAGTTGTTTTTTTGTAATGAGATTCATTAAAGTGGACCCCATCTATGTGGTTAGAGGATGATCAAAATCCTTCTAACTGTCTACATACATGTTATATCTTTTAACTTTCCAGAGCTAAATCTCACCTAACTCCAATATTATAATCCATAAATCTGCTAGATTTCAACTAGATGGATATTTGGCTATGAGTTTCTAATTAGTTAGAATATGATGATGATATGTGTCTTTTCTTTCGACACAAGTATTCATAATAATCTGCCTGATCGACTTTTGTGTTAACAAACTTTGGGGCTGTATAAGATATTCGGAATCAGGAACCTTGCCTTGTGGTTTCTCTTGAACCATCATTAAGTTCTTTAAGTTAAGATAAAGGTGGATTGTTTGCTTTCTTAATTAAAAAAAAAGTCCAATGCCTTAATGATGCTTTCGTTCAACCCTCTTAAGATATTGTTTGTTTAGTTAAAAAAGCTGCTGCTTTATGAAAATGATGAACATTTTAGTATTTGGGAGTATTGCTAGAGAAGATTGTGATAAACAAGAGATCCGAGATGAACTTGCCTGTAGAATTGTATGAATGTAAAAAAAAAATTTCAGCCTTCTTCCACATTGCTCTCTGTTGGTCATTCTGATAACAAGTATCCCAACAGGCATCAGGAACCCCATTGAAGCCCATAGGAGAAACCCATGAAATGTTATATCAAACAATAGGCTGGAACTCATCTGTTGCCATTATAACCAATATAATCAATTTCAGCTAAACATTCTTAACCACTCTTTCTTTTATTTTCAATTGGACAACTTTATTTTTCTGCATTGATATTCGTTTCAAATATGAAAACATGTAGAATATGAAATGAAAGAAGAAGAAGAAACCTTCTGGTTGTGTTCATTCTTGCTTGTATGGACGCCTACATTTTTCATGAGCTGTTGGGATGAGCTGACTGGTTGAAATGAGAGAAGAAGAAGGAGGAGAAGAATTGAACTTGCAGGGATGGAGAAAGAAAACGTTCCCTTCTGAAAAAATAGCATTGTTAATTTGCTTCTGATAAAACAAGCACAATGCAGAAGCCACCCTTATGGGCTGCTACGTGGTTGCTCTGGATTTCATGAGTGATCTTGCAAGCTTTTGTAGCTATGAGGAAAAAAGAAAAAGCAGAACAATGTCAGAGGAGGACCACTAAAGGTAGTGATCAATAATGCCAAAAGAGGACGCTGGAGTGAGGTACTTGATTTTTCTCAAGAAATACAACCACTCTCCAAGATCTCTCTCTCTCTTCCCCCCCTCTTTGAGATTACTGTACAGACACCCTCTTGAACAGTTTCTACCCCCAAATATACAGAAGATTCATTTTGATTAGATGATCAAAGGTTGGAAGTTTGATCTTCAATGATCTTCTTTGACTTTAAGAAACCAAAGTGGGGTGTCATATATTTCTTTTATTCTCAATTCTCACATGATTTAGAAAGCTAAAGAAAAAGTAGGAAATGTTTAGAAGTTGGTGCTATACTGTAACATTTTTTAGTATGAAATTGTCAAGATGGGGTGAATGGTGCAGTATTGACAAAGTTTTTCAACCATGTGGGGTTCACTGTGAAATTTTATATCATTTTCTGGGGTGTGAAATGAAGCATGTAGTGGAATTTCACAGCGAAATGGTTGCACCTTTCCAATAAGGGAAGAAAGTTTGAACCAGAATATGAAAGTGGGTTGTTAGTGGATACGGCTCAGAACATTATCTTTTGTTGTCCACTGTGATCTCTTGTGTATGTACGCCACAGACGCCCCCACACACACACGTTCAAGAAATTTGTTTGTTTCCATTTAACTGAACATTCACGGGAGTGGTGTTATATTGGCTCTTAACTATTTGCTCTTATTGCATCAATGGAATCTCTTCCAATCTTACTTCATCTGTTTAGTCACCATTCTTTTTGCTTGCATCATTTCTTGGATGTATTCTACAGTTGTTCAACCATAAACTACTATTTCCTTCTTTTAAGGCTATATTCGATTGTTATGTAGGATAAGGATCTGATCATTGATAGACTTAAACTTGATTCAAATGAATGGAGGCCACGTATAGAGTGCAATCTCTTATGTCCACCCATCGATAAATTGACCACTTGTTAGCCCTTAAACGGTGGCCTATTGGCTACACCTAACCAGATGTCGTGTATTCGAACCTTTAGGTAAGCTTAATAAGGAAAATCCTTAATGTCTTCATAATCTAAGCTTTAGAGCCCGTGGAGACTTCTTTTGAAAGGAAAGACCATTTGTTACAACAGTCTTCCCTTCTAGTTGACTTTTTTTTTGCAACAAGCTTCTCTATTCCCAAAACATTGCTCTTTTAGGCTAGACATGAAAGAGAACTTTTACTCTACAGAAAATGTTTTCTTCTGAATTCTTACCAACTTGAACCAAATTTCAAACGAAATAAGATAGAAAAAGTTGCCCTACAGGCTACACTACCATAAATTTAGTTTTAGTTGACAGTGAAAGTTCAAAATTTAGCACCGATAAATCAGTAAAAGTATATAAGAAAGTCTCTTTAACTTTCAAAATTGTCGATAGATTCAATTGTTTATGATGATTAATGTATAATTTTTCTACTCACAGACCAAAAAAGGAAGATGAAGATCAAAAAATGTGAGGTGGGTAAGAAAAAGTTGGATCCATCCAAATTTTCCTTTACTGTTAGGTTGATCCTTTTTCACAAGATATTGTTAATTATTGCTTTTTAACCCGTGATTGTATTAGCTAATACAGGGTAATGTACCCTTTTGAAATTATTCAATAAAGCATATTCTAAGGAAGAAAACTAGAGCAATTTTAGTTCCATCAAATTTCATTCTAAATCTGTAATTAGGATAATATTTACCGATTCAGTAGGTATCTTCTATTGATCACATTTCAAATTTTGACAACTAAAAGAGAGGAATGCATAAAGAGAAGATTTTTTTTCTTTTTAAATATAGTTATCAATTTTTGAATGATAGTCAGTTGAGAGATTTGTACGATATTTAGGTGAGTATTATTCATTCTCTAATGTGTAATGTATAGTAGAGAGATTATTCCTTTTTAATATGTAATCCAAATGGTAAATATAGGGATCTAAGAATACTTTCTTTTGTGTGGGACAAATGAGAAGTCTTGTGCCAAATCGAACATAGTTCAACTAGTTAAGACGTCTCTCCGACCAAAAGGTCGTCGGTTTGAATTCCCACCTCATATGTTCAACAAAACTAAAAATAATAATAGTCAATCCGAACATAGTTAAGTGGATAAAAACATGTCTTATCATCGCAGAGGTCAATGGTTCGATCTCCCATCCCACAAATGTTGAACTAAAAAAAAAACTAATAATAATAATAATAATGAATAAGAAGTCTTGTATGCTATTTAATGAACAAAGTTGTTTATAATTAATCTTTAATTGAATGAGTTCTTAGACAACTTCTAATGTTGTGTGTGTATATATATATATATATA
>JAOANK020000066.1:934810-948893 GCA_026257165.2 Telfairia occidentalis | reverse complement strand
TACATCTTTCTTGGTATATCCAGACACACACAATCCAGTCTAGCAATCTCCTGAAAATTCTTCAATTCCTTTGTAATAAAAAATCCCAAAACGAGGACAATATTCTAAAAAATATATTTTTTTCGCACGTTGTTTCGTTATTGTAAATGTACACATTGTGCTACTTAAAATTTGATAGGGCCCCTTGATATCTACAAAATCAGAGGACATATTCATAATTGAAGCGTTTGATTGCAAGTCCATTACTCCAAATCAGGATTTTTGAAAAGAATGAAATAGTAACAAAACTGTGTGGCCATAGATGTAGAGAGACACAGAGAGAGAAGGCTAAACTAACCTCAGAAGGGACAAAATGAGTAGCAAATCCAGCTGCAACCAATTCCTTGCCGTTCAACCTTGACCCAGTTAAGGCCAAGTATTCTCCTGCATATTTCCACATTGTTATTAAATCAATCAATTTCTTATTATCTTTTACGCCTTCATTGTTTTTTCTCGCAGTATAATACGGAGATCTGCATATACTAAGGAAAAAAAAAACGTCACAATTATGTTAAAATCAAGAGATATGTTGATGTTGATGAATTTTGGGAGTAAAACATATATATATTTAAAAATACATATAAAACCAAAAAAATAGAAGAAACTGATAAAAGTAAAACATTTTAGCTTTTATGTCCATAGTCGCAACTCTATAGATTTTTTTTTTTATATTAATATAACAAATTCACGTCATCTTTTCATTTTCTCTTTCAACTTTTCTGACTGCATAGTTACCTAAATATCCAGGAAGACGAGAAAACATATACGAGAAACCACAATCAGTGTGAAACCCAATACTTGCTTCTGGGGTGGCAAAAACCTATATCAAAGAATCCATGAAAGTGATCACTTGGGAATTACTCTGGAAACTGAAACCAAACATACAAATCAAGGAACATTTAAGGGTACAGACAAAAAAAACCCACAGTTTTCTCTGTGACAACTGAAAATTTCAATGGCACCATCAGTGATGCACCTCCTCCCATTGCAATTCCATGGATAAGTGCAACCTGCCATTATTAAGATCAAATATTTAACTAAACCGAACTTTCTAGACTTTTTTCTCCACAGTGTTTCAATAATAGGTTCAGAGAAATCATTACGTGGATTTTCTTATAGGTGTGAACGTGATAGCAAAGCCAATACATTCGGTAGACAACTTCAAGGCATGAATCCTCTGTCACGAACAATGCATTGGTAACTTAACATTGTGATACTTAAAATTTAAGTATTAAATTCATTGTTCTCATTCAATTAAAAGAATGGGATTTAGACTGCAGAACGTAACAATATGTGCATGGATGGGAAATGGATTAAATGTTAGATGTATTATTTTCCTTGTGTACATCTTTTTTCTTCTGACGAGGATATTTTAGAGCCTCATTGACCACTAATCCTAAAGAGCAATTTCTTCATGTATTGAAAGGAAACTAGAACCTACTTGTATTCCTGCCTTCATAGAACATCCTTAAGTCTCCACCAGCAGAAAAGGCTCGACCAGCTCCCTGTTTGAGACAAATGACGAACATGAATTTACAAAAAGAAACAGCATTCCAAAAAAATTTTGTTTCTTCTTTGTTTGGGTTGTCCTATCATGCCCGCAGTTTGGATAAAGCTAAGAGCCTAAGACCACCAACAACTAAGCAATATTTTATCAAGCATAGATGATAGAACTGACCTTAAAGAGAATAAGTTTTGCTTCATCGTCTTTTTCCCATTTTTCCAAGTATTCAGCCAGCAGAGAAACCTACACACACACACAAGCAGAGAGAGAGAGAGGGGGAAAATCCTTGTTCATCACTTAATTTCAAGAACTCGAGACCAGTCGACAGTCCAGTTAATTGGAGTTAAATTTATGTACCACTTTGGATGAGATGACATTCAATTGTCTTGGCCGGTTCAATGTGATCAACCTAACATGCCCAATTTCTTCTCCCAGAACAACCTGAAGGTTGATTTCGGACAAGCATTGAGTGATTGAAAGAGCGAGAATCATATTAAATCGCAAGTAAGCAAGTAAAATGGTAAGAAATTTACAGTAAATCAAAGGGTCGTATTCCAAAAAGTCGTAGATGCAGTCAAGAACTAACCTCTCCATCTGAATTAACAACTTGCTGCGCCATTGTGAAGCCGAAATTCTGGATTGAAGTTGGCAAAATGCGAAATCAAAACGGTAACAGATCGAAAAAAACTATGGGATCTCCAACCTGAGCAATGGAGCGAAATAAGAGATGATCAGCGAAGAATATAAATGGAATTGCAGGAAAGTT
The DNA here is from genome assembly GCA_026257165.2 of Telfairia occidentalis. Lineage (NCBI taxonomy): Eukaryota > Viridiplantae > Streptophyta > Magnoliopsida > Cucurbitales > Cucurbitaceae > Telfairia > Telfairia occidentalis. Next base: position 946,584 of record JAOANK020000066.1, on the reverse strand, counting down.
CCAGAAAAAAGTAGACCAAAAAAGTGGAGGTTGGTAGGCAGCCATCTCCGCTCCCACCTGCCACCAGTTCCTAAAATCCTACCTACCACTGCAGAACTTAGGTCACAGTCAAGTGTGGCTGCAAGTGCACCCAACACCAACTCATCCTTTGTATTTTCTGAAAAAATGAAAATCGAAGGTAATAACATTAAAGATCCATCGAACCTGAAGAAATTAAGTTCAATTGAAGAATGCCTCACAGAATAAAAATATGAGTTTCGTGTCTTTGATTGTGGAGTTCTTCATTTCTCGTCCAAGTAATCGAAATAATTTGATTTCTTTTCCTTTCTCCCTCCTTGATCGGTAAGATTCATTTCAACTACTCAACTCAATCCGACTCCAATTTCATCCAACAGAGAGGGCTCGTAATGATCTTTGAGGAGATCACAAGGTGCTGATAGGAGGGAGTTAATGCTCTTCTTAATGATGAATCGATTTTGCTGTAGTAAAATTGAAAAAGAAAAACAACGCAGACTATATCCCACCAATACTTCAAGCAGTGGAAATAACAAAAGATTTTCTACAAATCCTTCACCTGTTGAACCCAAATTTGATAAAATCTTCATCATCAGCATAAATTCCTTCCGTCGAACCTAGAGATGGTAAAGTTCTCCCGAGAATCTAACCGAGTTCGAGCGGGAGAACCCTAATTAAACGATTATCGATTCGACAGAGAAAAATAACTTCCAAGTAAATTTCGAACGACCAAATGGACTGATGAATCAGGAATCCCTCCCTCGAACTAACCTGAATCCGCGCGCCAAATTTTATACTCAAAATATATAATTATTTTTATTTGCTTTCTGAGCTTATTAAAAATTGTAAAACGTTTTTTATCTTAATTTTTCTCTGTATTTTAGCACGCATATACGTAAATAAAAAAAAAAGTATCATAAAATAATTTTTTTAAAAAAAAATTATGACAATGCAAAGAGCAAAAATTGAAAGAATCAATTTGATTTGATTCATTCTCAAGAGTCATATTTTTACTTAACCGCCCAATTTCATCACAAAAGAAGACAAAGGCAAATTATTTTGAAATGGTTTGATAAAGTAAAAAAGAAACCAAATTAAACGATTGATTGAAGACTTCTAATTCTAAGTTCCAACAGTTTGAAATAAGGCTTCCAAAACACAGAGGCAACAAAATTTGCTTTAAATGAATACAACCAAAATTGTCAAACTCATTCTCACAACCTCCAAAACAGAGGAATAATTGTGCTAGAAAAACGAATGGTTTTGCAGAAATTGAATCTACTACTTCTCGAAGTTTCTAGAATCTAACCGAATCAATAATAAAATGTTTCCATAGAAGAGAGGACAAAGATGAGCACAATTACATGAACAAGTTGGGCCTAGAGGCCTTGTATGTTGTCTTGAGCTTCCTGGTGGGTGGCCTCACCTTCTTGAATACCAATGGGAATTTGATCTTTGAGTCATGGAACTGCTTGGTGCTCTCCCTCTTGCATAGTTTTGCAGGAACAGTGGCTGTCTTAATGATCTGGATGCATGGGTACCTCACCCTATGGCGAGATGCCATCTCGTTGTACATGTGCTCGACAGCCCCGTTCAATGTCGTATCACGATACTCCTTGTACATGTTGTGATAACCAGTTCGGCTTTGATATCGCAGCCAAATACCGTAGTTCTTGATCTTGGTTGGGTTCTTTTCGAAAATCTGCAATTTGTAAACCAGAGAGGCCTATAAGATGATTGATTGTATTTAAATTTAAGAATGGAGAGGCAACATCTGATGGAACTCAAAAAAAAATGAAAGAGGAACCATATTTACAGACCAGAATCTTACATGAAATCGTATAAATCATGTACGATAGTTAACGTATCAGCTATACACGAACTATAACACAGAGTAGAAAGTTTAACCACCGACGTTAGCACGATCCAGACGCCAAGTGACAGTATAGTGCTTTTTAAAGTTCAATTAGAAGTAACCAATCATTAGATGTGTATGCATACGAATTCTAGGAACGCAGATAAAATTGTGAAGAAACACTCGCACGCGTTAAGAAACATATGTCTACGATAACAAGCATACATCAAGACTGACATTCTTTTTTCATTTGTAAGAAATGATATGCCAGATTTGTGTCTATGAATCAGAAGACTTGACAAGTAAAAGAAACCTAATGCAGTTCAGCTGAACCCGATTAGCCAAAATTGGCTCAATTTTCCAGCATCATTGTCACACATTAAAGACATAAAATGTAGCAGTGTGCTCCAGGTCAATTACCTCGTTAATGGCAAGAACTTGACCATTGCTCTTCTTGACTTTCTTCAACTTCCTCAAAAAGTACCTATCCAGGCGTGAGGATCAAGAAATCAGGATATCAACCCCATCTCCCCAAAGCAACGAGTTAACTAAAACAGACCAAATACCGAAAGGAAAAAGACCCAATACTTCAATCCATCTAAGAAGAAACAACTTTGAAATATGAATTTACAATAAATTTGGAAGCTGAAAACACTAAATAAACAGACTGCATTTTCCATCTGTTGAGTCGTACAATTCCATGAATTTGCCATTTGAGAATATTAAGGATGTATTTGGAAATGATTTTAAAATGTCCAAAATCACTATTCTCACGTCCAAATTGAAGTAATTAACTTAAATTTTATCGTGATAAAAGTAATTTTAGGCGTTCTAAAATCACTCCTAAACACACCCTAAATCCACTGATAAACCTTGCTATGAGAACTACTAAACTAGGACTACAGAATCAAGAAAACTAGATAAGCATAATTATTCGAACCAGTCATGAATTTGAAGAAATAATCAAATTGGAAATACTAAATTCACCAAGTATACCTTATAGTACAACTTAAAAAGCTAGACCTAAATGGTCAAGATAGGCATGATTATTCAAACACAATCCTGCATTTATAGAAAGAATCAACTAATAAACCTTATTGTGTACTACAAGGACCAGGACTATGGGATCAAGATCAACATAATTATCCAAACCCCCTTTCTTCCCCTACATTTTCTCCCCAGTAACCAAGCAAAACGATAGTGAAACGTTGATGGATAGAAAAACAACATACCAGAACTTGGATTTGGCGCGGACCTCATTGGTAGCCCAGAGCTTCATCCGGTAGATCTTGGGATGCTCATCTGCTTCAGAAGGAAGAGCCCTCCCCACGACCTGGTACTGGTGAAACTACTTCCAGAGAAAGCGAGGAAAAAATGAAAAAACAGATCAAAATCTTACGAATTTACTTTCAAATAGAAAGAAGTGAGATTTGCAGGGAGAAAATTCAAGTGAATCTAATGAACATATATAGCGCATTCTTTCTTATCAGAAAGGAAAATGTCACAAAACAGAATGTAAAAGAAAATTGGATGCAAGAAGAATTGGGTATTCATGGAGTACATTCTCACCCTGAAAGTGACCATTTTGAACTCGAGGATCTGAGAGAGATCGGCACCGGTGCTTTGATTTTGGTCCTCTCGACAACCGATAGCCAAATGCAATGAAGCGTAAACATTGTGTTGAGAATGATGGAAGTAAAACCCTAAACTTCCCAACTGGGCCGAACCAGTGCCTGAGGCGGCCCGGCCCATTTTAAATGCCTAGAAGATGCTTTTATTTTTAATTATTATTTTTCATAATTTTCATGTTTGCCCTACTATTTTAACTAGTTCTTACGTCTCATTATGGTCATTTGGTCAAATTAATTTTTTTTTTACATAAGAAATGTTGAATTAAAAATTTGATCCTTATAGTTTGGGCTTAATATCAATATGATATTTATAGTTTCAAAAGTTGTTGTTACAACTTTAGTTCTTAAGATTTGGCTAAACCTCATAAATCATTTCTAAGTTATTTTTCACCTACCTAAAAACCACTCATTTTTTTCAATATTTCACATGACCCTCATCTCTAATAGAGTCAAATAATAGTAACACAATCAACTTGCATAGAAAATAGTTGTTCATTGCTATGTAAATATTTTTTAAAAAAATGTCATTTATTCAATATGATAAAGTATGACTATACCATATCACTAAATTCAAAATTTTAAAACTATAGAAACCAAATTAAAACTAAGTTTAAATTTAGTGACAAACACTGTAATTTAATCGGTGCATTTAGCAGTTAAAAAAAAAACTATTTATTTAGTACGCTAGTATACCATCTTTTTCAAATCTTTTAAAGTTTCGATTCTAAATTTATCAGAATAATGAAAAATTCAAACTTTGAAAGTGACCGTGAGTTATCAATATGAAAAATACGATCAAACAAATTTATTTGGTTGAATATTTGTTAAAATCTGACAAGTATGAAAATGTTTATATACAAAAGGTAGATGTGATGATATAAAGGCCACTATTGATGCTAAAATTACTATTAACTTCGTGAGCCCAAAATAGTAAAGATTATGACATAGACCACCAATCTTATGTGATGTTAGTTAAAAATATTCTATCTTAAATTAATACAGCTCAACTAGTTAATGTATATATCTTCGATATTTGTTGTAGGTTTAAATTTTTTACTCTCACATATTGTTGAACTAAAAAAAGTTTGGATTAAAGATATTAGTCAATTTGAGTATATGTATAACGCAACTAAAAAAATATAGTATTATAGTTAATAATGTGTTTAAATTTATAAGTTTTGGTGAAGTTAACTAGAAGTTGATTTTGCATCAATCAAACTTATATTCGTACAAAATTGGATTTTCATTAAATTAATGATTTTTTTATTTTTTATTTTTTTGTTAACATTAGTGGCTATATTAGCATAATGTGTATAAATGATAAAAATGGTAATATTTATCTAAATTAAAAATTTTAGAGTAAAAATTCATATAAATTTTCAAGTTGACGAGAGAAAAAAAAACGATCTTTTTCTTTCTGGAAGCATGCATCAACGACACCATATTGATTTTCGTTATTGGGATTCATTTCTTCCCGCTTTCTTTTCGTTTTCTCTGGTTTACCTTCTCTCCCATCTCCCTCTCTGCCGCTGCCGCTCGCCGGCACGCCCCCACCGCCACCGCCTCCGCCACTCCCGTTTCTTCTTTTCCTATCTCCATTTCACTATCTGCTGCAACCTTAAGCTCACGCGCCACGCCAACCGCCGTCGTCTGGATCAAATCTTTTTTCTTTTCCTTCTCCTTAGTAGTTTCTTCCACTCAACCAACTTCAACTTCAACTTCAACTTCAAAACAGGGTAGCATAAAATTTGGAATTAGGTCAATTTTAATTTGAAATCCTGCCAAATCCGACCTATTTAATTACAGTTTGGCCTCGCAAGCCCAAGGTTTAAAGAAGGCAGGGACGAGCGTTAGGGTTTTAGAGGGAGATTTGAGATTTGCAGAGAGAAGCCATGAGCAGGAGCTTGGGAATTCCAGTGAAGCTTCTCCATGAGGCCGCAGGCCACGTTGTGTCGGTGGAGCTTAAAAGTGGTGAGCTTTACAGAGGAAGTATGATCGAGTGTGAGGATAACTGGAACTGTCAGCTCGAAAACATTACCTTCACTGCTAAGGTCCTATTCTACTCTTTTTGCTTTTTCTTGTTCATACATTACATTCTTTTTATGGTTTTTTTACCCCTTTCATTTTTGTGTTTGTTACTCCAATCTTTACGTTTTTTGGCTGAGGATTAGTTCATTTTTCTGCTTCTTTGTCATCCCAAAAGATGCCCACAAGTACTTCTTCAACTGTTGAACTGTGTATATACCCTATTCCTAGAATTTATAACTTAAAAAAAAAAAAAAGAAAGAAAAATATTTGGTAGATGTTACTATGAGACTATATGCCTTAAGCTCACTCGAAGATTCAAACCTACAACCTCTAGGTAGGTGTTACTAAGAGACTACATGCCTTAAGCTCACTCGAAGATTCAAACATGCGACCCTTTGGTAGGTGTTACTCAGAGACTAACAAAGTTTGTGCCCATCCCAAGCCCACTTTTGTCTCTAAAGCATTTCTTTGTTATGCTCACTTGAAGATCCAAACTTGTGACCTCTAAGTAGGTGTTACTCTGAGACTACATGCCTTAAACTCACTCGAAAATTCAAACCTATGACCTTTAGGTAGGTGTTACTAAGAAACTACAGACCTTAAGCTCCCTCGAAGATTCAAACATGCTACCTTTAAGTAGGTGTTACTCAAAGACTATAGGCCTCAACTTTTTTTTTTTTTGAATAAAAGTTTGTGCCCGTCCCAATCCCATTTTCGTCTCCAAAATATTTCTGTGTTATGCTCACTCGAAGATCCAAACTTGTGATCTCTAGGCGGGTGTTACTTGGAGACTACAAGCCTCAGTCAACGGAACTACCTTTGGGGGCTTTGGAAGAATTTCTAACTTCAAATGCCGTGATCTTGAATGTTAATTGTGCACGTGGATTCCTCTGCTGAGTGCTCTGTTTTGATTGCAACTTTCTTGCTATGCAATTCACAATCACTAAGTCGAACAGGATGGAATGGCATTATCACAGATTCATATTGATTAATTTATCGAATGCATTAAGGTTTACTAATTTTCTTTGTTTAATCCAAATCAATTTGAGTTTGGCTCACGTTAAATTTATTATGCAATGTCTCTGAGTTTTCTTCATTGAGAATGGTTCACTTTATATGTTTTCTTCTAGTATGGGAAGGTCTCACAGCTTGAGCATGTTTTCATCCGAGGCAGCAAAGTCAGGTATCTGTAATATAGGTTAACCAGAATGTTCTTAGTTCTTATTCAAAGACAGATTTACAACCTACGGAACAAATTTTGTTCAAGTAAGGTCGTCTGTTCTTAGTTCTTATTCGTCAAGGAGGTTCTTTTAGGATTTGGTTGGGATGCTGATATTCGGTTATGCATGATAGGTTTATGGTCATACCAGACATGCTGAAAAATGCTCCAATGTTCAAGCGTCTTGATGCTCGAATTAAGGTATATTCAAACTTGATTCCTATGAATTTTAACTCCGATGAGAAAGGGTTGTTTGCTTCATCTTTTTTCTAACCCATGCTTTCTCGATCTTAAAGGGCAAGGGCGCCTCGCTTGGCGTTGGCAGGGGCAGGGCTGTTGCCATGCGAGCTAAAGTAATGTCTCATTAGATCTTAATTTTAATTTTCTAGTCTGGTGATAAATTATTTCCTGAAATACGGTTTGAATCAGTAGGAAAATCAATGTGCATGTCTTTTGTGCATTTAGGCTCAAGTCGATTGCTGTTTGTGTTCGTGATAATATAGGGTTTATTTTAGTTGATGGTTTTTCGAATAATCGATCAGGAAGATATTAGAGAATGCTTAATGGCACTACCAAACTTCTTAATTGTCTCTTGAAGGAATCCTGATTTTAGGTTGGAAGATTTGTTTAATGGCACTACGAAACTTTGTAATTCTCTCTTGAAGGAATCCAGATTTTAGGTTTCTTCACACAGCTTCGTAAGAGAGAGAAGGGGGAGTGGTTGTGACTTGTGAAATTACTTATTAGAATATATGTTTAAAATATTAGTCAAACTCAGCTAGTTAAGGTATATATCTCAACTAAAAAGGTCTTAGGTTCGAATCTCTACTCCTCATGTTGTTGAACTCGAAAAATGTGTTTATAACGTTAGGATGATGATAGAATAAGAGGGAAACACTTAGACTGCTTCATAAGTTATTGTGTACGTTTCTAAATTTTTGAAAGTTAACGCAAGATATGCTCTCTTTTCTTTAGGCTCAAGCTGCTGGGCGTGGAAATTTGACTGGTCGGGGTGCTGTGACATCGGCCCGAAGGTGATGAAACTATGAATATAGTTAGTTATGTCTTTAGTTGAAGGCTCGATAGCCATTCGAATATTAACCATCAGGTTTCACATTGGTTCCGGTATTGACATCCTCGACATCAAACAAGGCTATAGGTTGTTCCATTTTGTTGGAGGTCGGCAAATGACCTTGATATCTTCAACTTGATAAGCTACTTTTTTACTAACCCCCATTTTATGTTGAGCTTGAGATTGAATCATCCGTTACCCCCACCCTATTCATCTTTGTTATGTATGTATTGAACGTTAGTTGCATCTTTTAACAGTAATCGCCATAGGCGTATTGTCTTTGTGCCATCTATTTTACTCTTAATAGTTGGCTTTTCAGATCTGGAATTTTTCCTGAATTGGGGGAGGGAGAGGAATGAGGGAAGAGAAAGAGAGAAGCAGGTATGAGAATGGAAGGCGCCGGGTGGTGGAGAAAGGAGGCGTTGTTGGAGGCTTGGGGGAAAGGCTGCAGCGCCGGAAATGGGGGAGGGGCGGCGCTGGAGATAGTGGAAGAGAGAGGGGAGAGGGAGATATAACTTTTTATCACATCACAAAAAAATTGAAAAAAAGTCATTATCATTCTGTTAAAAGATGAATGGAAATTAACGGTAAGGACCAAAAAGGAGTAAGATTAAAATCTAAGGGTAAAAATGTATGATTTTGAAACCTACCCCATGGAAATGAAACTCAAGACTTTTTAAGATTAATGACTTGAATGCTCCATTTTGTTTTACAGGGAAGAAAAGCTTTTTGATTGACTAGCCCAAAGACAATGGATGGTTCAATTCAACTGCTGTCCCATTCAATTCCTTTTGATGTGTGTTTTATAGGCAGAGAAAAAGCTCTCATCCATGATCCATGTTTAAAATTTAACAACTTTTTATAACTTTACAGAAAATAGATAGAAAAACCTGTTGATCTTCACCAATATCAACCACCCACCATGAATAAGTTCGGTGATAGTAATTTTCTGAAAAGTGATGAGGAACAAAAGGATTTCTGTGACAAATCTATCGGAATGAGAATGACAAGAAGCTGGAGAACCGACCTGTACCTTTGAAAGAATGGCATTCGCCAGTTGGTACTCTCCATATGACGTACCGGCAAAGAATAGAACTCCGAATGCTCTCCCCATCACAGATGACTGTAGCTCCTTATAATTAGGATCGTCTACACTGAAATCTCACACTGCAGAATAGTACAGCAAGAAAACTTGATACAATCCTTTTCTCCATGCTTGCTCGCAGAGTTGTTCTTATTTTTTTCCTCTAGCCTTGATGGTTCAAGTTTCACAAAGTCAATAGCCTCCTTTACGGCTTCACCTGATAAAGTAAAATAAATGAAAATGGTTATGTTTTGTTGGGAATGCGACTAAAGTCCCACATTAGTTAGACAAGAAGAGGATCATGGATATATAAGGGAGGAACAACATCTTCATTGGTATGAAGCCTTTTGGAATGAATCAAAAGCAAAGTCATAAGGGCCTATGGCTAAAGTGGACAATATCATACTTGGAGATGTGGAGGGTCCATCCATGTTTAAAGGGTTGCCTTTATCTTCTCGTCCCTCTTATTATTTATCAATGTTTATGCCAAAGGAAATGTTACTCACAAGATTCTTAAAGGTATGAATCTTCCTGTTAATGCTGCTGTTCTCCAACTGCATGATCATTAATAAATGAAAGCCGGAATGAGACGGTTTTTATTTTAATATGAAGCCAGAAAATATAATTAACTACATCATGCATACCTTCTCCAGCAACCACATGGGAGTAGAACTCAAAAAAAAAAAAAAAAAACCACATCGGAGTAATGGAAATCGGACGAGAGGAAGCAAATCATGAACTGATTGAAATCTCTCACCAAAAAGGATATCGAGGGTTGGATTTGTCATAAGCTCATCTACCAACATCCACCCACATAATTCACTCTCTTCTAAGCGCCACATTAAGCTTGCATTGAGTACTTTTTCCTCAGATGTCACTGTCAAATCAGGACACTGCAAGAACCACTTCACCTAATGACACCGACGACTAAAACATCTAAATAGACAAAAATATTTCACAGGTTCTACTTTCTTGTTCATGTAATGATTGTGATCAAGAAGGTAAATACATTATTAGGGCGAAGAAATAGGCCGTCTCCACGTAAATAACTAAATAAGCTTCTCAATAAAGAAAGCAACTACCAATTACAAAAGTCTGGTTGGGCTTCAAAGACCACAGCTTCAAGAAAGAACATAATTTTTAAGTAGGGGAAGTTTGGGGATAACAATTTGACTTGAGATTTTTTTTATGATTTCATTTTTTTGGTACAGATTTTATGATTTCATTACTAAAACTAGATAGTGAAGTTGAAGTAGCACTGCTGTAATTGGCATGTTTGGTAAACCTTCTGCCCATTATCCTAGAGTCGTTTATGATTATAAATGCTCTAAGTTAGCAATTGATACTCATCCAAAGATTCTTAACCATTAATACTCACCCTGAAGGATTTTGCGGAAAGTTGTCTAGTCTAATATGACAAATTCAATGTTCGCAGTTGTACAATATTCAAAGTGCATTGAAAGCCTTCTCTCACAAGTTTCTTCAATAATCAAAGTGCAGCTACCTGCTCGAGTCAATCGTATTTAGTTGCAAAACTAGATCGAGTATATCAAGAAAGAGCTTAATCAAACTAAATGCCTAGACACTCCTACTGCCGTGAAGAGTTTGAAACTACAAATTCAGTAAGTGACCGTAATAAGAAGGGAACCCAGAGTTCACCCATCAGAAAAACAACTAGATCAGCACCGAAGCTTCAAATTAGATCCGTAACATAAAATTAGATACCAAGAAAAGCCAATATCATTTAAAAAGGAAAAAAAAAACAAAAAAAAACAAAAAACAAAATCGAAGTAATTCTTGTGTTGGAGATTGCTCCAAGAATCACCAAACAACCAGTTCGGAATCAAGAGTAGAAGAAGAATTCAAAGAAACAAGAGAGAACAACAGCATGAATTTAGTGGTTCCGCTTCAAAACGAAACCTATATCCACTCGCTCCGATGGAGCTAATCCACTCATTTCCAGTGATTTTACAATGCACACTCTCACAGATCACATTCATAGTTTTCACTTATCTCCAATCCAACAGAGAGAAAAATGACATAACAGAATCAATAAAGCTGTTAATCTCTTGCAATTTACTTTAACTACATTATTTCCAATTCTGCATAAACAGTCGTATCCGGATACTAACAAAGCCAAAGGCCACAAAACAATGGAATAACACCAGAAAAAACGAAAGGAAAACAAAATTATAAGAGTTCTGAATGCAGACCACATCGCCGCGAGAGATTCCGACGAGAACTAGGGCAGAAGCGAGTCTGGTGCATCGATGAAGCATCTCTCTCTAAGTGTACCAGGCACCTCCATAGACCGCGACGGAGCGCTCCAAGAAGGTGATCGGAGTGAGAGAAACGCAATTGGCAGAGCATCTCGGTTCATTTCGTCCATTGATTTTGCAGTCGACGGGAGAGAGAGAGAAATTGTGAGAGTGAAACTGAACGAAACAAGCAATTTGCTCATCCTTCTGTCCTTCACTCTGCGACATATTTAACAAGGAACAATGAATGAAGTAGAGAAACGCAGTCAGTTTTGTTTTTGAAACTTATTAATATATTGCGTCCTGTAAATAAGCAGAATAATGTAGGAAAATCATTTCTTACTATGTATGGTCAATTTTTGCCGATTCATTCACCAATTTTAACAAAAAAAAAATATATAATTTAAACTCATTAATTTCAATAAATTCTATGACATAAAATTAAGTTCTATTAATGTCAAATTAATCATTCAATAATTTTACAAAAATTCACTAATCCCAACAAAAATTTAGTTTTTTCAGTACAACAAAATTTTAGTTCTACTGTCTTTTTTTTCTTCTAAATTTCATCAATTTTGTATTAAGTGTACGTTTTACAATTCAATAAATACA
>JAOANK020000066.1:893262-906366 GCA_026257165.2 Telfairia occidentalis | reverse complement strand
TTTACATTTAATTGTGATACTTACGCATTAACACTGTTACGAAATCTTAGTGATAAAATGATGTATTTAACTTTTCAGTATCCCTTAACAATTTTGCTAACACTAGCAAAATATATATATATATATATATATAATGTGATTATATTATTTGATACTTCAGTAGATCAATAAACTAACTGTAAGTAATAATTTTAATTGGTGATTTTTGTCTGAGTTCATAAACAAGTAAACAAGTGGAGATAAAGATTTGAACTTCTATTTTTAATATAGGTTATAATGTTCTTACTGATTGAACTACATTCAAGTTGATTTTTCCGTGGCAATATCAAGTTTATTAATATGAATGCAATCTCTTAAAAGGAGTGGAGATATCTTAATTTTTGAGCTATATCATACCACTAAAAAAGTTAGAAGTTCAAACTTCCATTAGTCTACAAGTTCAATTGATACATTTAACCAAACATGAATATCAAACTTATTAAAACTATTATTATTCAAACTATTCATAGTTAAACACCTGTTTGACAAATGCACAGTACTTGGTTACCTACAACCATAAAAAACGTACCTTTTTTTCTTAATATTTTTTCTCAATTAGTTGTAAAAATATAGATATCACAGTATTTGCAGTCTACTTGAAAGGCATCACATGATATTGGATATTGGATATGACGAATATTAAAAGGACACTTCTGTTTAGATGATGACTGCTAAGACACTTAGGTCAAACATGTCACATGTTCTTGTCTCAGAACATCAATAAATATGTCAGCATAATTATGATATCTTATTAACTCATCTACCAATTCTTCCATAAAAATTTGGTTCCTAAGAGATTCAACAACAATTAAACTCCCTACTCTATAAATGAAGACTTCAAACTATTTGAAGCACTAACTATTCTCATTAATCATCAGCTCACTTGACTTAAGCATCAAAATCATCTTACCAAATACTAACTAATATTTTTATTTCATCAAAAGAACTACAGCAATTAGCTTCTTATGCATTTTCACCTAACTAAAACACCTAATTTGCAGTTAATTTAGTACTTCATCCAAAGCCAACATACACTTTTCTTTTGGCTGTCACTTGATTTCTTTCTTTGCTACAAGAGAGTTTTCATGGACTCCAATTCTTTCTAATGGCTCCCTCAAGTTCTATTACTTGCAGAAAGGAACCAAGTCTCAAGAGCTATCAGATGAATTCAACACAAAAATAACTAATTTTATACATAAAAGTTGCTTTCAGTCACACCATTACTTGCTAAGGTGAATTAAATAAAGAAATAGTACGAACTATAAAGAAAACTCATGAAGCTGATGAATGGCTTCATGGTTTTCTATTGATCCTTGCTTTATTTATCAGGAAGTAAAAATAAAATACCTTATTAGTTTGGCTCTGGTGTTAGACTGAATCGATTGATTCTCAAGCAGCAGCAGGTTCTGCAACTCGTTTGGCTTCAAGTGTCTTCTCGTACTCTTCAATGGATTTGAAGAGCTCCGAAAAATTTCCTTTTCCAAAGCCACCACACCCTCCTTTCTGATATAATTTTCCCTCTTCATCCTTCATCATGCATCCCACTCTCTGAATTATCTCAATGAATATGGTGGGCCTGCACAAAATATGTAATGGAACTCATTTGACAGGGAATTCAATATCCATCGTATTTACATCAACACTTTCACATGTTCAAGGCTTCTGTATAAAAAGTTCATGGATATTTCATAAAGATATCAACTAAATATGAAAAATTGTTATCAAAATATTACTACAAAGGATATTTATGGTATACTTGTTTCTGGAATCTATATTCCAATCAACGTCTATATTTAAATCTTTGTCTATCGGTTTCATGGAAAAAGAGTACAACCAGTGGATTCTTCTTCTTCTTTCTCGCTTCTGCCCTCCCTCTTATGAAGGTGGAAGATAGAGAAAATTTTCTGTGATTATATCATTGCTAAGCATCGAAATCATAATCAAATGATTGTACCTACTCCTTTATCCATGGATATGGTGAAAACAGGACAATTTCACTACAACCTTTGAAGCTCAATGAGGAATATAGGAGCAAGCCAACAATGTTATATACAGAGACTACAACCATTTGAAGGTTATGAAGATACGATATGGCAAAATTTAATAATAACTTGAAGTAGTATTGAATATGGTTGAAAAAAGATGCCATGGTTTTCAACAGAAACAATGAATTACGCACCTATCTCCCACAGGCTTGGTGAAGATTTGAAGCAGAGTTCCTTGATCATCTCTATCCACCAGAATCCCCAATTCTTCACACTCCTTAATCTGCTCATCCGTCAGGACATCTCCTGCCCTGTTCTTGAGATTCTTGTAATAAGTCGGCGGCGGCGACGGCATGAACTCGAATCCGCCGACGCCACTTCGCTTCCTCATCTCCCGCAAGGTTCTGAAGATATCCTCGCTCACCAGTGCCAAGTGCTGAACCCCCGCTCCTTCGTTGTGCTCCAAATACGTCTGAATTTGACTCTTTCGCTTCGTTCCGTACACCGGCTCGTTCAATGGTAGCAAAACCATTTCCTCATTGTTCGAAAGAACCACCGAATTCAATCCGCTCTCGCTCGTCCCCACATCCTCCGCCGTGAACTCAGCAAACTCGTGGAATCCAGTGAATCCCTTCAAGTAAGATACTGCCGGTCCCAACTCCGGCACGTTACCGACTGCATGGTCCAGTCTTCGAATTCCGTAATCCACTGGATACGAAGAGATCTCCTCCATGGCCTCAAACTTCGGCAAGAACCAATCGTCTGGTTTATTCTCGCAATCATCGCCAGAAACAGGGCTTTTGTAGCTAATGTAACGCAAAACGACGTCGCCATACAAGTGAACTTCCGAGAGAACTGCGCGATTATCGAGAACAATCGGAGGAGACGAAGGTTTCGCGCCATGTGCGACGCTAGTAGTGAAGGCAATCTCGGCGTCCTCAACCTCGAGAGCGATTGCTCGAACGCCCAATCCATGACAGCCGGAGAAGGCGCGGCAGGCGGAGTGATCGAAGCTAGGGATTGAAGCAGTAGAAGCCGGACTGAGGTTCTCGCCAGCGGCTATGGAGGGAGAATAAGGTGCGGTGAAGAGAAAACAAAGTTGGCCAGAACGGAGGAGGTAAGAAGCATGAGTCAGATTTCCGGTGGAGAGGTCCGATTTTGCCACAATCGGCATGCCGAGCCCCCAAGAGAATCTCCGAGCGGCGTTCGTAGCGTCAGTACACCAGTACTCAATGTGATGGAATCGCTTAACCTTAAACCGATCCGTTTTCGGATTCGTTCGAACGAAGTTCTTGAATCCTTTAAGCTTGAACTCCGAGTCGGCACCGGCGCCGCCGTCCGCCACCTCCGACGCAGCACTGGAATTTTCGGCTTCTTTCCCCATGGCGCTGCTTGTTCTCCTTCTTTTTTGTGGAATGGTGGAGCAATCCCATGGGTCATAGGAAGATAATATATACCGAAAACGACGACGTGAGAGTGGACCTTTTGCTACGTGGACGATTATAATTGAGTCATATTTCCGTACGGGTTACGTTGACACTTGGGCTTGACTTGGCGGATTCGGGTCGGGTCGAGTCGGGGGACTTGATTGGCTCGATTACGTGGCGGGATAGAACTCGTTGTGAGATGGCGCGTAGTGGCAGCGCCGTGACGGAGAAGTCTATGTTCCGTGAGCGACGTTTATTTTATTTTATTTTTTAATTCAACAATTGCAAGATGGGATATCAACCATAAACCAAAATAATTTAGAGGAAAAAAACCAAATTTCACCTCTAAATTTAGCAAATTGAATCAATTTGTATTCTAAATTTTTTTAATTTTATTAAATTAGACATAAAACTTAAATAAATATTGCAATTTATACCTTAATTTTACTAATTAAGGTATAAATTAGTAAATAAATATTTCATTCAATTTTCACTAATTCACCCATTAATTTTAATGAAAAATAATGTAAAAATTAGAAAAGAAAATTATTAATTTAATGAAGTTTTACACAAATTTAAGTTTGATTAATGTGTAAATCGACCATTAAATAATTCTATCAAAACGGATAAATTTCAGCAAAAAAAACCCAAATATCTTTTTTGTCTAAAGCATACGAATTTCATACTAGATATATGTTTTATTAATTTATTGGATGCACATGAAAATATTTTTTTTATAATTTCTTTGAACCAAAATTTATCATATGGTAAAAATTGCAATACTTTTTAAAATTTAAGGTGAAAATCGCAACATGTATCAAAATTTATGTCAGACGAAAATTGATGAAATTGAAAGTTTATGATAAAAATTACTTAGAAAGTTGAAATTGATCTTTTCTCAACAACCTAGATGAAAAGTAGTTATTTAATTTATTGTTTTTTTAACTTATTATTTTTAAATAAGAAGTAATTAACAAGTTTTTTTAAAAGTATATTTTTAATACATTTAGTTTAGTTTTTATTCAAAAAAATGGTATTAGGCCATATTGTTGAATTGACTTGGGAGTCAACCCTTATTGTTAGAAATTTGAAAAATCAACAAAGACAAATATGGTAGAAATTTGAAAAATACCCCAACTTGAGCGATATATCGAATGAAACATTGGAGGTTCAAATTTACGCCTTACATTTGCTGAACTCCAAAAAGAAAAAAAATGAATTTGAAAATAAGTTTGACCATACTTGCAATATTGGAAATGTTTGGTTATTTGAGGGCATAAATATGAATATTAAAACAATTTTATAAAATACTCTTATACTTTCGACTTTGTTAAAAAAAACTATCTCTATTTTTTTAAAAGTTGTAATAATACCTTTTATTTTTGCTAATTGTTTCAAAAATTTAGCAAGTATAACCATTTACTAAATTTTCGTTAGATATTTGACAGAAATAAATTAATTATGTAGATATAAAAAAGCCTACAGAGTAGCTTTGGTATAAAATCGTAATATTTTAGAATTAATTTGGGGTTTGAATACCTCAACCTTGACTGCAACTACCTTCCCATGTAGACCGAGCATCTCCAATCACAAAGTTGTTGCTTGATATCCCATCTTGATTTTTTTTTTCTTTTCAAAATAACATTTTTTTGTGATTGTATTTTAAATTTGTGTCAATTCTATTTTTATTTAAAAATATTATTTTAAATTCTATATTTGAATCTGGTAATCTCTTTATCTTTTCATTAATAAATAATATATATTAAACATAACAAAAAAAATGTGGGCCCTTTTTTTTATTTCAATTATATTATAGGTGGGGATTCAAACCCATGACTTCTTAATTAGAGAACTTATGCCTTGACTAATTGAACTATGCTTAATTTGATAAAATGTGGGCTACGTTGACATAAGAAAATTGACAACATTTCAAACCTTCCAGGATCAAAACTTTGACCATTTCCATTTATATTGTCACTTAATATTTGACAATATGATATTAAAATTCTATTAAGTAGTGTCAAACCGAGCATAATTCAATTGGTTAAGATATATCTCTCCAACCAAAAAGTCGTAGGATTGGATCCCCACCCTCACATGTGAACTTTTATATATATATAAAAAGTATATGAGACCAAATTATTTATCAAAATTACAAAGTCCATGTTGTGGAATTGACTTGAGTCAACACTTATTGCCATATGAGGAAATTTCTCAAAAGAGTTCAAGAAATTTTGGTCAGAAAAGCAATATCACGAAAATGGAGGATGTTTGGTATGCGGTAATGAATGCGGAAAAAAAGATTTTATAAACTATTCGACATTGACTTGTTAAATCTCACAAAAAATAATTAATATGAAAAATAAATATTTAGTTTATTTCTCTATTTTAATTCAACATGATTAAATTTCAATTTAGTAGAAATTATAATTTATCAAACAAAATCTTATTAATGAATTTAATTTAATTTTGTACAATTAATTAGTTTATTATAATTGGATTTTAAATTTAAAAAAAAAAATTTCAATCCCAATCGTTCCCCCAAATGGGTTCAAAGTCCTGTAAGTTGACTGAAATATTGATTTGATCTAAGCATAACCTCTTGTCAATTTTCATTTATTTATTTATTTTAATCTTTGCTTGTAATTATAAATTATAATGCATATAATTGCTAGCATTTGAAAAATATGATACTTCATGGTTTTTCTTAGATTAAAATTATAAACTTAGTATTGGAATGACTTTCAATAGTATATCTATTTTTTTTTCAACATATGTGGTGGACCTTTTAGTTTGAGAGATTATGTCTTAACGAACTGAGCTATGCTCAATTTGACTATAATATGTCTATTTAATCCTTAAGTTAAATAATGTAAATTTAGATTATGCTTTTTTTGATTTATGTGTTGTTAAATATTATAAACATTGACATGAAATATCGAGCTGACACGATTTGTCAAATAGTTGAGATAAACACAAGACATGCATTTTAAGTTATATTAGATCATATACTATACTTTTGTAAAATGGATTAGAGCAATCCAATCTTTACTTAGTTTTCACTAATAATAAGTCTTTAATATTCCAATTCTCGTAATACAAAATATACTTGATTTGACGAGTAAATTCCCCAACATTTATTTTGGACTATACAACATTATAATATTAAAGAAATTAAGGTAGAGTACTATTTTTAGATATATATAGCAAAAATTTTTTATCTTCCAAAACGAATTATTAAGCTTGGTCACAATGAAATTAAAAACAGAGGTATTCTAAATATACACACAATTTTATTAACATATATCTGTTGAGGGAATCAAGTAAATTAATTAACATATATAAATGAAAAAGTAATATTCTGATGAAATATATATTGACTATTTCAGTTAATACAATATTTCACGTGTAAACAAGCAACCTAAATATATATAAAAAGAGGAAAAAAAAAGGAGAATATTACTTGATAGTAATTTTGATAATAACAAAATCCAGATCATTTAAGTCCAATTTGATAATAATTTTGTTTTCCATTTTCTACTTTTAAAAACTAAGCTTATAAAATCTTTACCATAGTTTTCTTTGTCTAACTAGTTTTTCATGCTTTTGAAATCTTAGTCAAAATTTTAAAAACAAAAAATATATTTTTAAAACCTATATATTTTTAGTTTTTAAAATTTAACTAGGGTTTTAAAACTTTTTTTTAAAAAATAGATTAGAAAACAAAGAAAAATGTACCTATATACAAGCACGATCTTCAAAACTAGAAAATCGAAACCAAACAAACATTATCAAACTGGACTCTTAAAATATTCTGCTTTCGGAGTTTAAACTTCATAACATCATGTACGATCTTTATAAACATCTAAAGAGTTGAGAAGAAGGATACGTGGCAAACTGAACGACAGGTCGAAGTTCATCCCAGCCTCCATCGGTGAAAACTTCATCTCCTCCTCCGCTATTGACGCCGTTCCACACGTCGCTCGACGGATGTAAAGAAGATAGTTCAAAAGAAGAGGCATGGGGAAGGGTTAAGTTAGGGTTTGGGAAGGTATTTCTTTGGGGAAAGATGTTGAGTTGTTCAAAAGGCTTTGGCTTTCTTTCATGGTCTATTATTAGAGTTGGAAAGGGCTGAGATTGGAAGGTGGCGTTTGGATTATTAGAGGTGAAAATAATGGAAGGATTAGGGTTTTGGGGTGTGAGAGATATTATTGGATTATTATTATTATAATTATTATCGTTTTTAACTTTGTTTGTTGTTGTTGGAGTGTACTTTCTGAATGATGGGATTCTTCTGAAGATCCTACATAAGGTCCAAACTTCCTGCACATTTTCAAATCATAAAAACATGATTAAATAATGAAGATGTAAGTTATTGAGAAAGAGAGGCCAAACCGAGCATAGTAGACATATTTTTCCGACCAAAAGATCATGAATTTAAATCTCCACCTCCATATATTGTCGAATTAAAAAAAAAAAAACGTATTTTGTTAAATACCCAAAAGTCTAAATGAAGAGAAATTATTTGAGGAGGACTTCAAATGCGTTTGACAGTTTTACGTCGTTTGATTTATGAGAGAGAGATTATAAAAACACATCGACTTTATATCAAGTGGTTATATTAAAGGGCAGGAAGATTAATAATTTGACGACATAAAACTTTCTCCTAAATGAGAGAATTTTTCTTAGACATTTTTTTTTTGGAATCTTTAAAATTGCCTTCTAGATCCAAAAGCATTATAACAATTCAATAATATAATTTATTCAAAACGACTTACATGTGTTAGGTTGAGACATTACTTTATTATATGAGATTCAATGGGTAGATTATATTAATATTCGTTAAAACCTACGTTTTAATATAATATTTAATAAATAATTTAAAAGATTTTGAGAAAGATTTTCAATCCTTAAAAAAAAAAAAAAGCATACAATGTGAACTAAGATGCATAAATTTTGTTTATGTCAAAGGCTCGTGTTCAATGTTTTTGAATCAAAGGCAGACAAAAAAAAAAGAAAAAAAGGGCTTTTTCAAGGACGATAGAATAAGAAAGTAAACACTTTAATAATGATTATAAGAATAATAAGGTGAAAATGAGTCCAAAATCAACCATTTTTTTTAAAAGTTAGGACAACCGCAAACTTCTATTATTTTGTAAAGTTTGACCAAAAAAAAAAAAACAATTTCTCCAGTATGAACATTTAAATAAATAAAGAGAAATGTTATTCAGAAAAGGTCCTTATAGTCCTTTAAAAATGTAAAGTTTTTTCTATGTAAGAACTTTAAAATATGGTGGTCCTTTGGAAATTCCCCATGTGAAATTTCAACATTAGCCTCACAAATGGAAAATGAATTTACAATTATGTATTAAAAACAAGATATACCATAATAAACACAAATTTTCCAACTTTAAAAAAAAAATGCAAATTTTACTGATGAATCTAAAATCCAAATATTACACAAATCTGCCCCTATAAGTTTAAGAATTATCATTTTATCAGCATACTTTGTTAAAATATTAAAAAATAGCCCTCCCCTAATGTAGTGTCCTTATTATTATTTTGAATTCTTGTGCTTATTTAATTTCATGTACGTCACTTTCTTTTCGCAAGACATACGTCTTTACATACCTTTATATATAATTTTCATTAATTTGATGCTACAACAATAAAATAAAGTTGTGTAATTTTAAAGTATATATAACAAATACTACATAAGGGATTGAATTTATACTCACATTATTAAACTAATTTAAACTTAAGATATACTTTTACCAAGAATAAGAAAACGATTGCATCTTTTTTTTTCAAATCCCATATCATTTTCATTCATCATAATATATGGTCCATCTTTTAATACATTAAACAATTTCAACAGTCTAAATTCAAGCCATATGCATCGTTTTTATCCTACAAGTTGTGTGTTTGAATATCATATAATAAGATTGAAAATATAACTTAAAAAAAAAATCCAATGAACATAGACAAGCCTAACAAAATAGTTTTCAAGCCCACCCATGCGTTTCATTTGCTACATTTTTCAATTCTAGAAAATAAACCTTCAATTAACAATCTCATAAATAACTCAATGCAATATCGATTTAATTATAAAGCACATGAAAAATCCTTTTAATTACATTATTTTTTAGTTCAACAACATGTGGGGTTAGAGAGATTTGAACTCATAACCTCTTGGTCAAGAAAATATGTTTTTAACTCTATGTTCGGTTTGACCTTTTTAATTACGTACCTTCTAAGATAGATACAAATACAATTTAATATCTAAATGGGTCGTATCACGAAAAGTTTTTCTACCTTCTAGAATAGAGTTAACCCACAAACGAAGGTAGAAAAAATTCCACGAGAACGACATATATCGATCAAATTCACACACAAAAATTAAAATATTCATCGATATGCCGATATAATCCTATAAATGAGAGAGTTCGACATAGATATTAAAGATCAATCAACATCTCCGATATCCATATAAATATTCATGAAATGTAAAAAAAATATAATCAATTAGTCTTCTAACATGAATATAATTATAACTTATTCAGAAAGTCAAAAGAATATAATTATTAACAAAAAAAAAAAACCAATTTTATAATTTTCTTGGTTCATAAGAAGTTATATCCATCGGCATCGATATGTTATAGATATATATATCCATCAAAATTGAAATTTCGATATCGACATCGACATCGATATTTTAGTCTCGTTCACACGTAAACACGAAGAGCAAATCATAGAAGAGTAAAAAGGAGAAAAAAGGAAGAAAAAAAAAAACTCACAGCGTTATCTTGTGGATTAATGTAAGGAGATTGAGAGTTCGAGTAGTAGTTGAAAGGAAGTCTAAATTCATGCATCATCCAATCAGTTTTGGTGCCTTTACCAGCAGCTCCTCTATAATAAACCAATGATTTCTTGAGGCCAATGCAATATTCTTGGTTTGAGAATATTGGTTTGTCAATGCCTGTTGCTTTCCAAAACCCTGAACCTGTAACTCTGTTTGGCCTTATGCTGTTTCTGTATTTCCTCCCTCTTATGCAAAAAAAGTACCACTCTTTTTCTCCCACATTGCTCACTTCTTCAATTCACCAACACCCAACAAAAAGACCGAGTTAAGTTCGCCGTTAGTTGACGATGATATATTGAAAAGATTAAATATACCCTAAAGCTTAATTACATGTTTATGAGTTTGATGGTAATTTACGAACAATACTTGACTGTTTAATTACCAGTGTGTAAGATTGATCTTTCTATACACTACCATTAAAAATTTGACAGCTATTTAATTTTTTGTTGTCAAAAACATATTGGTGGTGTGTAGGAAGTAGCCAAGTATTATTTGTAAGAGAAGATTAGTTAATTCTATGTTAATTCAAACTCTGAAATATAGTTCACTCATTGGATTTCGTGTTAATTTTTAAATCAACGAACGAGTGACTGTTGATTATATATTAAAAAGATTAAATATAAGATTACGTTCATAACTAGAGCTTAAAAGTTTGGTATACACACACTGTCGATTTGTTCTCAATTATACCGATAGTCTACTTGTTAAGTCTCTCGAGATAATTTTCAAGTTCTTACAACGTCAATATCGATTTAAGTTTTTGGATTGAAGGGTGATTTATTCAATATGGACATTTTAAAACCCTAATTCCAACTTTAATTTTGTTCTGCAACCTTTAAAAAAAAAAAAAAACTATTTTGCAGCTGAGAAAAATACCCATCTAGATAAAGGGAAAAAAAAAGTGCAACTTTTGTGTTTGTTTTCTTTTTTCATTTCTCACTATCAAATCTTGGGTTACTTTTATTTTTTCCCTTTCCAAACCAAAACATATAGAGAGAGATGATCAGAGAGTTAACTATGAGAAGTTTTTTCTTACTTGGGAGATCCCATGGATCATATTTGTAGATATCAATCTGTTTGATGATTTCGATGGTGATCGGTTTCTTCTCGACCTTTCGTCGAAGATAAAACCCGACGAGCTCTTCGTCGGTCGGGTGAAATCGGAACCCTGGAAGTATTACTTCTTCTTCCTCCTGATCCTCAGAAGAAGAAGCAGCAACATCCACAAGCTTACTAGTAACCTCCATGGCAGCTCTAACTATTTTCTCTCTCTCTTTCAGCTTCAAAGCTAAGAAATTTAGTTTCTTATATGAAAAAGAAGTCCAAAGTTCAAAACTTTTTTATGTACCAAAAAAAAACAATCTCATTTATATATATATAAAGAGAGATTTGTGTTTATAATGGAAAAAAGGCTTACCGTAGAGAAGTCTCCCTGAGTGGGCAACACAATTTGACTTAAGAAGAGCCAAAATGGTGAAAGATTCAATTCAAAAAGATCAGCAGAAGAAAAAAGGGGTTTGAATCTATATATATATATATTTAATATAATCTTTTATTTATTAAGACACATGTACTTTAATTAATATAGCCTTTTGCACTTGCCCTCCTCTTTAGACTATATACTATAAAAGTTTAATTAATGGGTAAATTTATTGGTTTATTATAATTATTATTATAATCTCTACTTCAAAGTTCAAAGTAAACCATATATCAAAGTTAGAGAAAGATTAAGATTTTTTTAAAAGATAATAAGAAAGTTATAAAAATGTTTACTTTTGATTCTAATTCAATGAGGAAATGAACCTAACACAATTAGTAGTTTGATATAATCTCTATTTCATAAATATATGAAGTGCTAAAAAAAATCCATATATGAATATTTTATGATTGTTTTTCTTCACATTTATTGACAAAATAAGGAATTTAGATGAAAAATGTATTTAAATATATGTTAGACTTCGAATGAATATTTAAAATTAAGGTTGGTTTGAAATCTAACACAACTCGTTTCACACCTAATTTAGAGTTAAAAACGAGTTTTAAATTGTCATATTGATTCATTTCACATGTATATAATCATCTAAAGTGTGAATTAAAAAATAAAATAAAAATAAGAAAAATATGTTACTATACTTTAAAAAAATGTTAATAAAATATTAACATTTTTTTAAGTAACATATTGACATTCTTTTTTTTTTAGTTCAATATTTGTAGGGATGAGAGATCGAACCATCAACTCTGCGATGATAATACATGTCTTTATCTGCTGAGCTCAGATTGACATTTATTTTGAATCTTTGATTTTTTTTTTCTACTTTTAATAATTTGAGTCTTAATGAAGTTGGAAGTTCCCTTGGTTGATGTTGGTTGACATGTCCTATGTAATTGAGACATTATTTTTATAACCTCTTTGAATATTAATTGAAATAAAGAAAATTGAATAATGTTATATTATAAATGTAACCATATGGTAAATTCAACTTGTCAAAAATTGGAAAATATTACGCAAAATTTCTACTTTGAAGGGTTAATTTTATGTTAGGTACAATGACTCATAGTTTATTTGAGATCGACTTGAAATGTTTGCGATGCAACCAGGGGCGAATCCAGAAATTCATGTCAGGGGGCACAAATTGAACATGATTTTAAATGTATTATTATTAGCAACAAATTCAAAAATTTATGTTGGAGGCACAAATTGAATATATTTTTAAATGTATTAATATAAAATATTAAAATTATGTTATATTAAAGACCATTTGTATGTACAATTTTTTGTTTATATTTTTAG
>JAOANK020000066.1:823999-839539 GCA_026257165.2 Telfairia occidentalis | reverse complement strand
CCTAATTTTGGACAAAGAGGGAAACCAATATGGTCACTGCCTCCTTCGCATTTCGCAAATCCAAAAATTCCCTCAAAGTTAAACACTCAAATTTACCCGGGAAAATCACTCCCTCATTTTTATTTGTTTCGTTAATATATCAACCAAATTTTGTAGTTATCACTCTTTAACACAAAAAATTAAATAAAATGAAAACTTTGTAGGTTTTTTAGTACCACAATTATGAAATTGAGAGATCGAATCATCAATATTTGCAATTGTGTGTGATGCTTTAATTATTCCCTGACAAATTTTATTTTGATATTCATTCTTTTTAGAGAAGTTCAATACTAGTTTCCTTTAATAAGTATTTATTGATTTTTTAATCTAAAATTTCATATTTACATGTAAAAGTCACAACTTTGATTTAAATCATACTATTTTTGTAAAATTTTAAACTTTCTATTATATTTAAGAAAAATATTTTTTTTATGTTATTTACCAAATTACCTCTGTTTTTAATGATTTATTACATATTAGTTTTCTTTTTAATAATTTTATTATCTTGAACTATGTTTCAATAGTCAAGAACTTAATTTTATGGATGAAGAAGATCAATGATCAAAGATGATAAAAAATTATATATTTTTCAAAAATTTCTCAGATGGTCCGAGTTTGAAAATTTTTAAGGGTAGGAAGGGGATGTCTATAAATTTTTAGAAAAATAAAATGTTGCAATTTTACTTTTGAATTTAATTTTCATTTGATTCTTATGATTTAAAATATTATATTTTTATCTACAATTTGTGAGTTTAATTTTTATTTTGAAAGTTAGAGATGAAATAAAAATTAAATTCGAAATAAAGAGTAAAATGAAGAATTTTCTTTTAAAAAAATAATATTTAAAGCTCAAATGCGATTTTAATGCGCCACATGAATGCAGAGAGGGAGAGAGAGAGAAAAGAGCTTATGGTCACGTGGGACGGGTCGGTGAGATGCACGCGCCAAATGAGCTTCATTAAATGAAGAAGAGGGAAATAGAATCAGAGACGGCGAGGGATTAGCAAAATCTTAAAATTTTTGGCACTTCGCAAAACAATGGCGGGTCCATTTTCGAAACCCAATTTCGGACCGCCGAATATCCAAAAAAAAAAAAAAAAAAAAAAAAAGAAAAGAAAAGAAAAAAGAAAGACCGGGAAACACCAAAATGCCCGAATCCCCCAAATATTAAAATTAAAAACTTTTCAACTCAAAATCCAAAATCATTCGATGCAAAATGGCTCTCTTTCTCAGTAGCGCGAAATGGTTTTCCTGCGTTTTTAGCTTTTGAAAAACACAGCCAAAAAATGGCGCTCTTCTTTCTTCCTAAATTCTCTTCTCTTCTCCCTCACTACAAAGTCTCCCCCCAACTCCCTCCCCAACACACCCATTTCTCTTCCGACATCTCTCTCTCTCTCTCTCTCTCTCGACATCGACTTCAACTTCCGACCCACAATGGCCGAGACAGAGAACTGTGTCCGTCTCACTCGCGCTTCTAAGAAAAGAGCTGCGGCGGCCGCCATGGCCGAGGATCAGTCCACGAATAAGAAGCGGGTGGTTCTGGGAGAGCTTTCGAACTTTCAGAATATTGCTCAATCGGAGGCACGAAAGAGGAAGGCCAAGTCTCAGATCACGAAACATAAGGCCAAGAAGAGAAGTAAGATATCTGTTGCTGCAACGATTAAGACCACTGTCGTTGCTGAAGACAATGAACCAAAGTTGACCGTTGATGATATTTTGGACGATCCAGAGATGACGGGCCCTTATTCGTCGGATATTTATGCTTATCTTCGCAAAATGGAGGTAACAGCCCTCTTTCGGTCTGATTAATCGATTTTCTGATCACCCATAACAAACAATACCATCTAATTTGCCCTTGCTCTTGTGCACAAAGATGGTTTCTCATTTAGGTTTTTGAGTATTTTGTTTTCGTGCTTTTGGGTATTTCTAATGCAATGGTCTCCTCAGGCGGAACCAAAAAGAAGACCAATTCCAAATTACATTGAGAAGATTCAGACGGACGTAAGTGCCAATATGAGAGGGGTTTTGGTAGATTGGATGGTTGAGGTTGCAGAGGAGTACAAGCTCTGCTCGGATACTCTGTATTTATCCATCTCTTACATTGATCGGTTCTTATCTATGAACATCCTCAGTAGGCAGAGGCTTCAATTGTTGGGCGTTTCTTCAATGCTTATTGCCTCGTAAGCCCCCAATCTACCTTGTGGAAGCTTTAGATCATGAGTTCCCATGACTTAATTCCTGGGTTTGTTTTATTGAACAGGAAATATGAAGAGATCACCCCTCCGCATGTGGAAGATTTCTGTTACATAACAGATAATACTTACAGAAGGGATGAGGTGAATATTTCCCTTCATAACTTAACATAAATCTAGTTCTTGTTGCTGGATTATCGATGCTGAGATGTGAGTTTGTGATGCTGTAAGGTTGTGAAGATGGAGGCTGATATACTCAAGTCTTTGAACTTTGAAATGGGGAATCCTACTGCCAAGACATTCTTAAGGCAAGTACAATAAAACAGCAATTGATTTTCTGTGTCAGAATCTGATCTACTGATATGTTAATCGAACCATACTGGTTTTCATATTAGACTCATTGTTCTTGCTTCGTTCTTCTGTTTACAGGAGGTTCACTAATATTGCTCAAGAAGATTTCAAAGTAAGCCCCAATCTCCTCTTATTATTATCAGGGTCTGAACCATCTTGGAGTTTCCTATTTACTAATCCTGTCCTGCGTTATGCTTTGAACAGACACCAAATTTGCAATTGGAATTTCTGGGTTATTACCTTGCTGAGCTTAGCTTATTGGACTATAATTTTGTCAAGTTCTTGCCCTCTCTGGTTGCTTCTTCAGTTGTATTTCTGGCAAAATTTATCATCCGATCGAAGTTGCATCCTTGGGTAAGAACCTGTTTCAAGCCCTCATTAATGTAACTATGAACTTGAAGGTAATTTGCTGATATATGAGCAAATTGCAGGGTCCAAACATGCAGCAATACACAGGCTACAAGCCAGCTGATCTGAGGCAATGTGTCCTTCTGTTACATGATTTGTATATGGCCAGAAGAGGAGGATCTTTGATAGCCGTGAGAGAAAAATACAAGCTTCATAGGGTAAGAAGCTATATCCTTTACAGTTCTAGAGCATGATTTTGTTAAAGTTAAAAAGTTGCTGATGTTCTATGTTTCTGTCTGAACAGTTCAAGTGTGTGGCAATGATGCCTTCACCTCCTGAGATACCATTCTCCTATTTTGAAGAAGCTTAGATTCGTGAAAGGATCATCGATATATTTTACTTGCTAATTCAATTTGACAAGAGAAGTTGAGAGATCCTGGCGTATAATGAAGATACGATTCTGACCCTCTGATGATTGATTATATACTTGTTGAGAAGTAGGAGATTTGGTTTAAGCTCTGTACCAAATACTGCTGATTTTGGTGTCCCATAGAGACTAGGATCCATATTGTTAATATTAGTAGAAAGATGTTTCTATTTGATTTTGACAAGTTGGGCATTTTGTACTCCTTTCTTTACCTGTAAATTGGAAGTCACTTCCAGATGAATAATGCATCCATGTTCTTCCTTTACTAATTCTTTGTTTCAATCGCCCTAAAGAAAGGGATTGTCATTTTGCTATCTTTCAAAGTAGAGGTGTTTGTGGGTTGGGTTGGATTTTATGAAATTTTAGATTTGATTCAATTGTTTGAGTTGATCATTTGTATAATTTAAATAACTCATGTTAAGTTATGAATTTAACTCAAATCAAACCAGTGTATTAAGTTTGGGTTGGGTTAGTTTGGTTTTGTTAGGTTGTGATTAAAATTACATCTTAGGATTGTTATTTAAAATTATTTAACTTTTAAATATGTATTTGATTAAAGATGTTAATAGAATTTGATCGTTTGAAAATGTCGAATAATTAATATAATTTATATTATGGATTTAAAATGATTTTGAATTAGAAATAAAAAGTATATTGAAGTAGAAGTAAATATTAAATTATTAATAAATTTATGAAACTTATACTTCTATATTATTGTAGGTTGGTTTGATTCAATACAGTAGACTTAAGAATTGAATCAACTTAATTAGGTTAGGAAAAAATAAACTCAATTTAATTTAAATTAATATTCAATCTAACCCAAATTGTATGAGTTGGGTGGGGTTGCTTTGGTTTTTTAGTATCACCCTTATGTCAAAGTAATTTTAATCAAACAAAAACTGCTTTTTCTGTTATTTTACATTTGATTTCATCTCAAATGAGATTTTTTGACTTTGAATTTGAACGAAAAATGCTATAAATATTCATCGATGTACATAGAGAAATGTAATAAATATCGGTTAACATCTTTTAGTAAAAAAAAAAAAGCTATGATATGAACTCTTTTAAAGTTTTTGGTTATAACAAAAGTATGGAATATTTTTGTATCACCATCTGAAAGATTATCTTAGCTTTTAACAGGTCTACTATTCCTTTATTTCTTAGTTGATTGAAACTTGGTGGTTCTATCATGTGTTTTTCATCCAATTATGGAGGAAGGCAATTTTAACTTCCATCTATTTCAGATCTAAATCCAACCATGAAATTGAGGAGATTCAACAACCTTATCCATGTATGCTTGTAACAGTGGAACTACTTTTGTATAAATAATTGTCTTGTTTGTGTGAAAATCTTCTGGACCTCAATTTGGTTTTTATTTTTTAACTCGAGTTGGATAATCATTTATGTTTTTTGTTTTTTCTATTTTTTGAATTAAAAAAATAAAAACCACATGTACTTTATAATTATTTTTCATTTTCCATTTTTATAAAATATTAGTCAAATTCACGCGCGATGCACGTGGTTTAAAATAGTGAAAATTTAATTTTGTAGGATGAAATTTAAATTTGAATAACATATTTTTCATTAAATGTTAATGTTAAAAATAAAAATGAAATTTAAAGTAATGAAATTGTGGGAATTCAATTATGTTTTCTTTTGAGATTTCTTGAATCGAGAAAAAAAATACTTTCATTTTCAATTCAACAAATTTAAAATTTCCTTTTAAATTTAACACATAATAAGTTAGATATGCTAAATTTAAGTATTTGGCTTAATCCTAACCTAATCAAAAAAATAAAAATAAAATATAAAACTTGATTTTGAGATCAAATCACAATATCACGAGTTGGTGTAATATGAAATTGGTTAAGATTTCAAACTTGTTTCAAAATAAAAATTAAAGTAGTAATTAAAATAACCAAAATCAAATCGTAATTGTTCATGCTCAAGTTTTATTTTTTAAATAAAAATTCAGCAGACAAAACATATAAATGAATTGATAATGTTTGAAAACTCTACTTATTGAATAAAGAAAGTATTTTTGGTAAAGTAAATAAAGAAATTATTTGATTTTATAATTAAAAACATAAAGTTTAAGGAAAACATAGAAACATGTTTTTATTAATAAAAAAACTAATTATCATATATATAATTAACAAATTTTTTTTTATTAAAAATTTAGATTTTTTATATTTAAAATTTTAAATACCAAATCTGCAAATGAAGATATATTGTTAAGATCGTTAAGTTTTTCTCATGCAATTAATATATTTACAATTTTAGGGGTGTGTATAGTTTAAAGGAGAAATCATTAAACAAAATTGAAGTAAAAATAAGTGAGTAAATCTAGAAAGAATCAATATCAAGTATTAAGTTTAGGAGTGTGTATAGATTAAAAGAGAAATTATTAAAATACGTAAAAATTACATATTTCAGATGATTAAAAAAACAAACGTAAAACAAAAAAAATCTTCAAAATACATTTAAAGAAAAAAAAATGTGTAAACCGAATTTATATATATATATATATAAAACCCAAAAAGAAAAAAAATAGGGGAGAAAATTGAATTTAGGTGCAAAAGCAAAAAGTACCTTTTGGAGAGGCTAATAGAGATCTTGTTAGGTGTGAATCTTTCTCAAGCAATCTATAGTTTATATTGGTACAAAAAAATCTTCAAATATGTAGAGTCTAGAAATAAAAGTTAAGAGATATAGAGATACATTTTCTAGAGAGAAACTTTAAAGATAAATTTTTTCTCTAATATTTTTAAAATGGTAGAGAAAACTTTTCTCTTTATTAAATTTATCCATAATATTATTAAAGGTAGTGGGATAGAGAGATGTGTTATTAAATGACAATTTCAATTTCTAGTTTAACTTTGAATACTTTCAGAGTGTGTTTGATATGACTTTTTAATTTTTTATTGATAGAAAAAAAATATTTTTTTAATAAAAAATAACAGTATTTGATTAAAATTTTGAAGAGTGTTTTTAGTTGATTAAAAATGTTTTTTTAGAATTTTTAATAATAAAGAATGGTTTGAAAATGTGTTAAAACATAGAAAATACATTTAAAGCTTTTTAAAATTAAGTATTTAATTAACTTCCTTCTAAAAAAAGCTTATATAATAAATGTATTACTTAAAAATATATATATTTTTAAAAAATTATACCAAACATGTACTCAAATTTTCCAATCTTTTAACTTACACCAAATATGTTGAATTCAAAGAAAAGAAAAAAATAAATACACCAAATATTTTTTTTGTTTAGAGAATGTATTTGGCCCTTTTTTTAGTTCAACATGTGGGGTGGGAGATTCGAACATGAAGTTTTGGTAAAAAAGATATGCCTTAACCAGATAAGCTATGCCTAATTTTGCGACAATGTATTTGGCTAAACTGTAGCAAATGTGTGATCTCGGTTGTTGTCGGCTTTAATTTGTTTTAATATTTTAAATATTTTATTCTATTTATAATCTTGTAAGTTGAAGAAAACCTATCATTAGCTGTCCTAAATAAAATGCCTAACAAAATAAAAAGGTTTTTTTTTTTAGTTCAACAATATGTGGGGTTGGGAGATTCAAACCAACGACTTCTTGGTCAGGAACATATGTCTTTAACAGGTTGAACTATGCTCGATTCGGCTAGAATAAAATTTGAACAATATGAAAAAGTTGAAATCTTAATTGAAATCAAGAATACATGTTATATAACTTTGGACTTTCTAAATTTAAGTTTAACTTGGAAGGAAACATTTGTTAAGATGGACAAAGTATAATTTTGGTTCTTAAGATTTGGATTTTTTTTTTTTTCTTTTCTCTGAGGTCAATATGTGGGGTGAAAATTTGAATCTACAATCTTTAGCCAATGACCCGTTTAGAACTTAAATGGCATTTTAAAGTTTCATTATCGACTTTTTGTTTTGTAGCGTTGAACTCTTCATGTTGTAGTCTGTGGTTTTTTTTGGCATCCTTTGTTGAAGACGACAGAGTTTGTGGCCAATTTTACTCTGCTGAATGAGATGATTTTAGGCGGAAAAAATGGAACAGTTCGAACTCACAAAACTTGAGAATCAAGCTCTCCCAGTGGAAGACGACAGTCACCAAATTGAAAGAAAACGTGACGAAATAATTTTAAGTGAAACAACGTTCAATCAAGCAAATAAACAAATAATGTAGCCTTAAAAATTAGCTTTCTTTGTATTTATTTCACTTTTGGAAAAAGAGGTTGAAAAGAAAAGAGTTCAGAAATTGGGCTATGGTTCTTCAACTGGGCTTTTCTAGCTCATCCATGAGTTTATATAACCCTCTCAGTTAAAGTTTCCAATTTGCTTCATTTTGGGTTCATAGTTTTTAAGAGCTTCCATTTTTCCCTTTGCATGAACCAAAATCTGGCTTTAAGGCTTCACAATTTAATTGACAGAAAAAGGTTGAATCTAAGTGGCATGGTAATTGTTGTAGTAGCTTTAGAGTGATGAGAACTAAAATAGATATAACAAAATTGCAAAGAAAGGGAATTAAATTTGTTGGAAATGCAAAATAGTCTCAATAAATTGGATGATCCATGATACAAAACACAAGAATAATATCTTTGTTTTTATAAGGCTTTTTTAGTGGAACAAAAAACAAAGTTATATGGATTTAAACTCAAAGATAAGAAGCAATATCATGCTATTGTGTAGGAACACATGAAGATAATTGTTGTCTTAACTGTTTGGACTTTGAGGATTTCTCCGACACAACTAAGTTTCGACCATGACTTTGAACTACATGTTAAGGACAATGCAACTAGTGCATATCTCCATAATGATATGATATTGTCCATTTTCGGCACAAGCCTTCATGACTTTACTTTTGGTTTCCCAAAGGCCTAATACCAATAGAGATAATTGTCATTAACATGTAGTCTCTGTAGAGTCTAAATAAAAATTAGTGAGTCTTATAGTCATATGACATTTGGATAAATTCTCAAATGAAACAAAAAGTGCTCATGCTTGAATGGTGAGAGCAAGTTGAGCTCTATCAATTTGTTGACTGATAGAAAAATGAAAGACATCTCTATTAGGTCGTAATTTGTAGAATGACTAAGAGCTCTATCGATTTGTTGATTGATAGAACGATGAAGGATATCTTTATCAGGTTGAAGTCTGATAGAATGACGAATAGTTCTATCAAGTTACGTAGACTTATAGAAGAAGTATATCTTTTTTCGAGGGTGCGATAGTAGTTGTCATCAAAGGATATCACACAATATGATATGTGCTCATGTTTTATCTGTTTTTTTTTTTTTTAAGTACAAAAATTAGATAAAAACAAGAGAAACTAAGAGATAGAAGGCATATAGGCAATGATGTGCCGCATAACCCAAGTCGGGTATTCTTCAATCTAGTTGCTGTTGGATTGGTGTCGTCTTGCATGGAGTGCCAAAGAATTAGCAACCTCATTTTGAGTACGTCGAGCAAAAAAAATTCCCCCCACACCATTATTTCTGCATTAGGCTTTCATCTCATTCACAATTAGCTGAACCTCAGTATCCAAGGTGTCATTTCCATTAATAAGGTTCGAAACCATGAAGGAGTAAGTTTTTGCCAAACACGGCTGTATACCGCCTCCTGTGCCAGAATAAGTCCTTCATTGAGGGCTAATGCTTCGGCAAGCTCCACCGAACCACTAAGATGTCGTGAGCATTCTGCTGCTAGGAGAACCTCGCCATTCGCATTACGAATCACAATTCCGAATCCAGCTAGCATGTTAAGAAGCGATGCATCAATGTTGATTTTATAATGTGTTGAGACTGAGGGTTGCCACTTTTCCCCCTCATGAGATAGGATCATCGAATGACATTGGGCATTGATTGAACGTCGCCAAATTTCGTCTACTCCATATGGTCCAACAAGCAATAAAGAAAATGCCAAACTCCTCTTTCTTTAGCTCCTCAACGGCCCTGCAAAAAAGAGAATTAAAGTTGTGAAAAGTATCATTCAGAAAACACCTAACTGGACTCCATTGAGCCCAGTAGCTTCTAACTTTATTGCACAACCATAAAGAATGAAGCTCAGTTTCCACTTCCCTTTTGCAGTGAGGACATCTGAAGTCATCGATGACCTTTCGTTTATACACGTTTGACTTTGTTGGAAGGATGTTACGACATGCTCACCAAGCAAAATGCTTGATCTTTCCCGGTACACCCATGTGCCACAACTGTTTCCACCAATTATTTGCTCCACTTGAAGTGGAAGTGCTAGCTTCATCACCACATCCATTGCTACCTTGTAACCACTCTTAACGGAATATTTGCCCCTCTTATCATAGTGTCATATGAAAGAGTCCTCTGGGTGATTATTACTTATTGGAATACTCAAAATTAAATCTGCATCATCTTCATTGAGAATATTCCGAACAAGATCTTCCTAGCTTCCTTCATTGCTAAGTAAACCATCAACTGTGTCAATAGTAAGAGGACGAGGTGGTGATGAGTTCGAATCATGTTTTGTTGAACTAGAAAAAGGTATTTAGTTGATTTATTGTTTTTTTTTTCTTGCTAAATTAATTTTTTTTTTCCTTTAAAAAAATTAAAGATTCTTTGTGTCAAAAAGATAGAGGCACAGCCATGTATTTTCACAGAGAAGGACAACATTTTGAATTCTAACTTTATAAATATATAATTTTGAAAATTTTGTAGGGTAAATAAGAGAACAAAATTATTATCTTAATTTTCTTAATCTTAATAATAAATGGGAAAACAGAGTAGAAGGCAAGTTTTGAGACGAATATATTTTATAATAAAAAGGTGTTATATCAAAGTTATTATATTGTTAAAGTTTTTTTTGGGGGGTGAATATTTGTTCCCTAAATTTTTAAAATGACCAATCTTATCCGTGAACTCTTAGACTTGTTTTATTTTAGTCTCTAAACTTTTAAAATGTTTATTTCAGTTCTTTAACTTTAAAACACTAATCATATTTGTTCTTATCTTTACGTTGATTTCAACAAATTAATAACATAATTTCGAGTATGTACTAACCTAAGCATGCATCCAAATCACATAGGTTGAATTTTTTTTAGTTCAACATGTAAAGGTGGGAGATTCGAATGTATGATCTCTTAATAAATGAGATATGCGTTTAACCAGTTGAACTATACTTTGTTTGGCCACATAGGTTGACATTGAGTATGAGGTAAATAATTTTTTGGTGGAAAAATAACATAATAAAGACAAATATAGTTACTTTTAAAAAATTCAAGGCCAAAATAATTTTAAAACCTAATTTTGTCCGGTTTTGGAACTGTAATTTCCTAAATTAGCTCTCTTTCTACTTTTTTTTTTTTTGGTTCCCTGCCATGCTTTTGATACTTTTGTCTTTTTCTTTTTAGTATAAGGGAATGGATAAAATTGTTAATTTCAAATCTATTGGATAAAACATTTACTACTATAGTAAAAGTTGATGTTTTGATCTCCTAATTTTGTAATTATTGAACGAAAAAAAAATCAAAATGGAAGAAATTCAAACAAACCTATAATATGATTCAAATGATTAAAGCCGCAAAACAACATATTTCTGTCCTCTAATTTAATCAAACTTGAAATGAGGAATACCCTAATCTATATAAAAAAATTCATCAATACATATATTATCAAACCAATAGATAGAAGATTCGATCTTCTAACATCACGGTTTTTTTTATAAAAAAAATTCAAAAGTCAACTCATTTCTATACCACGAAACATTTTCGTGTTTTTAATAGAATCCTCGTGTTCTATTATTTAACCAAGTGATTTTGGGGCCAACCATTTTCCTAGATTTGATCTTTGAGAAGAAAAATCAGGCTGACATTGCCGTCTGAACCCGAGCAGCAATAAATTGGTTCTTTCAATTGAGTTCTCTTTGAACTTTGCGCTGGCGGAGCCATGGCGGTGCACTTAAGTTACGCCTGCTTTTCAATTTCTCCAATAAATCGCAGTAGAATTTACAGAGTGAGGGCTGTGGCTTCTGAGGATTATGGCACATTGACATCGCCGGAAGGGAAGGTGAAGTTGGGCGGTTCTGAACTGAAGGTGACTAAGCTTGGAATTGGAGCTTGGTCTTGGGGAGACAACAGCTATTGGAATAACTTTGAATGGGATGGTAAGTTTCAGTAACCACAGTCAAATTCTGCCCCAAAAAGAGCATCTGGAAAAACCCTTTTGTAGATTGATTGTTAATTTCTTTACTGAATTGAATACTGAGAGCTAGTTGTTTGATGCTGGTATTGGATGTCTAGCGAATTTGAGTTTGATTAGTTCTTCTGTTTTCTTTTCTTTTTTTCACAAGTTTTAGATAATAGATATTTGATCACTTGAGCTGCTTGTTGCCTGGAATTTGTAGGATAAGACTACACTATGAACGAGATTGTAATGATTTTGGAATGGTGATAAGTACTTTTTCTGGCATGACTTTTGAGATGGTGAAAACCACTTTAACATATAATTTGTGCTTCAGAGGAGTAATTTATTCCCGGATGTACAAATTTATTGATATTTGATTTAGAGGGAAGAATTTGAAATCATAAGAAATTTTTGAAAAAATAAGTAGTGAACCGGTTTAGACGTTTGCTTGGGGATAAACTTCATGGAACAGCTCATGGGGATAAAGTTCTTCCTAGTGATTAGACATTCTGAACAGCTGTTCCATAGAATCTCTCAAAGTTCTTCGGATTTCCAATCCAAGCATGGCTAAGTAGATAATTGATTTGGGACATTGATGACTGAAATATTTTTATTGAATTTATGTTTTCAATAGCGGTAGAGACTATTCATGTTGGATGTCTTTTTTTGGGGTGATTAAGATAGGAAGATGAAGGCTGCAGAAGCTGCTTTTAATGCCAGTATTGACCGTGGCATTACCTTCGTCGATACCGCTGAAGTTTATGGCTCCTCGGTGGGATATAATACACCGTTATATTCACTTATTGTCTTTATATTCCATAAAAATCTTAGCTAACTGAAGTTGAATAATCTTATTCTTTTGCAGTACGCATTAGGTGCTATAAGTTCAGAAACTCTTTTAGGAAGGTACAATTGAATTCTATTTTAGTGTATTAGAAACAACCACTTGCTGTTTATCTATTAGATTTCTAGCCAAACAGAAATTATATTCAAATGAAAAAGGAAGGCTATGCCGGTTACTAGCTACCATGTTCACGCCCCAGCCCCGTCCATTCGAGAGGGCCTCACTTGACTTCCCAAAAAGTGAACTCTCCCTTCCCCTGTTACTTACCTATAAAGGAAAATACATTCTCTCACGTCTAACTAGGTTCCCTACAACGTTCACTTTTACAGCTCTTAGTCTTTGCATACATCTTGACTATTGTAGGCTTTTCGATATCTTTCTAAGACGTCCCAACATTGTTGCAGATTCATTAAAGAAAGACAGGAGAAGGATCCAGGAGTTGAGGTTGCAGTTGCTACGAAATTTGCTGCTTTGCCATGGAGGTTTGGCCGTCAAAGTGTCATAAGCGCCCTAAAGGACTCCCTCTCTCGCCTTGGTCTGGCATCGGTCGACCTGTATCAACTTCATTGGTCGTACTTGTTGACTCTTCTAGTGATCTTCTTTTACTAGTAGCTTCGACTAGATAGTTCCTAATCCACTCGTTTTGGCTTTTCACTTTTCAGGCCTGGAATATGGGGGAATGAAGGTTCTTCACACCTGAAGCTTGAATTTTCTGAACATTTGACTCCCTAAAAGTTGTGGGGTCATATGTTTTTAAGTCATCATTCAGATTAAGAAGAAGCTTAGTTCATTAAGAAATTTTTTTTCAGGGTATATTGATGGTCTTGGAGATGCTGTTGAGCAGGGACTTGTGAAGGCTGTTGGGGTTTCAAATTACAGTGGTATGTTCTAATTCTGTCTTTTCAATAATTGACATTGTTCACATTGAAGTAAAACTGTTCTTTTTCATCGATTTTTCCTTATGCCTGAAATTGTACATTTTGTACGGTTTCTCAATCTAGAAAAGCGACTTCGAGATGCTCATGAGAAGCTCAAGAAAAGAGGCATTCCCTTGGCTTCAAACCAAGTGAATTACAGCCTCATATACAGAGCACCAGAAGAGAATGGTGTGAAGGCCGCTTGCGACGAACTTGGGATCACCTTAATTGCTTATTCACCAATTGCTCAAGGTAAGTCCATCCAGGTTGACTCGGATATCGTTTTACTTCGAGTTTCAGCCGATTTAACTTATCTTTTTACTTTCAATTTATGCATCAGCCTGAAAGGAAACAATCTTCCATACTGCATACAGTTTTCTTTATGCAATCTTCAGTGTTGGGATATGCTCTGACTTCTTCAAATGCAACAACTAAAACTTTAAAACCAGTTAATTGGTTATTTTGTTTGTGTACTCCAATTCCCTTTTCTGAGATTGACATTTTTAGTGGGGGAGATAAGTAACATATTATCGAAATTTATGCAGGCGTTCTAACAGGAAAGTACACTCCTTCAAACCCTCCAACTGGCCCTCGAGGCCGAATCTATACTCCGGAGTTTTTAACAAAGGTTGAGACTCTTGAAAGTTCGAAAAAATCTCTCCTTCGCTTCACACATTCCACTCTACTAAAGCATTTGTTTTTTATGCAGCTTCAACCTCTGCTGAACAGAATACGCAACATAGGAGAGAACTACAATAAATCACCCACACAGGTTTGTTCCTTTACTTTCTTTTTAAGTTAAAACTTAATTGTTCACATCTTAAATTGCAGATCTGTTAGTCTTTTGTTTTTAACATTAATTTTAGATTAGCTTAGGGTGTTAACAAGTGTTTCCTCTTATATCATGTCTGAGAAATTGAAATGTGTTGCGCTCAGCTTGTTTCGCATTATATTACATGTAAATTATCGCTATCTTTAACGAAACTCGAGCAATTAATTTGTTTTAAGTAAGAAGCCTCAACGTGCAAAAAATACCAAGAATATACGGTCGTATGACTCGTCTGCGAACTATAGAAACAATATTTTACCTGACCATCGTATCCTAAAGGCCTCTCTTAATAGCTTCTCATCTTTCTCCAGCTCTTCTCCTATACTTGAGTTCTTTACTTAAGCAATTGGAATGAAAATGGCTCTGAGGTTTCGAGAAGTTCCGAAACGCCCAAAAATCGTAGTCAATCTCGCCTTCCTATTAACTATTGCAGTGTATAATTCTTTGATCATGTATATATGAAATCTTTATCACATAAAGATTCAAAATTCAGATCTCTAGTGAGAATTTCTGTTATCAAAAACAGCATGCTCACACATAACACATTCATTAACACAAGCAAGCCAATATAGATTTCTATATTCTATGTACATAACACATTCATTGCAATGGTGCATCAGCATTTGGGAAAATCTATAGAACGAAAATCTTAATTTTCAATTTTTAAAATATGGGTGACTCGAAATCGTTATGGCACGATCGAAGTCCATGGTGCAACATTTAAAGTAAGAAAAACGAAAACGGTGTCAGCAAAATTTCATTAGAGTGGATTAGTTCTTCTCCATCCATAGTTCTTGAGTTTTCTACATAAAATGTATATGTTCTCGCAATTTTGTTCCTTTGTTTATTATTTTCGTTTCGCCTTTTTCATTACGAAGTAGAATTTTGGTGAGAAATGAGATGTTGTTTCTCTTCAGGTTGTGTTGAACTGGTTAATAGCTCAGGAAAACGTCGTACCGATCCCGGGAGCCAAAAATGAAGAACAAGCTATAGAATTTGCAGGTGCATTAGGTTGGAGAATCTCCAATGAAGAAATCAACGAACTTCGCTCCTTGGCTTCAGAAGTTAAACCTGTTGTTGGTTTTCCTGTTGAGAAGCTCTAAATTATTGAAAGATAGATATGAAAATATGTGTATTAGCTTGTAATTTCAAACTCTCCCATGTTCATTCATGATATTTAGTTGACTTTTGGCTTCTTCTCTTCTCTCTCTCTGGTTTTTTTTTTTTTTTGACAGCCAATCAGAGAACTTATGAATGGTTAGTCTGACTTTTTTTTTCACAGGGAAAAAAGATCTTATCTTGCAATTTAATGGCATGTCTTTTATTTTTTTTTTCCCTGTTAAAATTGTGTTTATTTTCCCATCTTAGTCCTAACAAGTGAGAAGACAGACAAGAAAGCCAAATTTTGTGATGAGAAATTTCTCACACGGAGATGTATTATTAATA